>WEIV01021506.1:211845-595378 GCA_013390005.1 Calyptomena viridis
GCTCCCCCGCGGGACACCCGGGAGGGCGGGCGGGCTCGCGGGGTGGGCGCGGACAGCCCGGGGCGAGCGGGAGCTGAGGCTGGGGGCGAAGGCAGTGGGCGGGCGCGTTTGCCTTCCCGGTGGCTTCCTCACCCAGAAACTGTTAAGAACCAACTTCAAGCAGTTCAAATACCTGGCGTAAATTAAATTCAATGAAGAAAGTGTTTCCGCGCTGTTAAAGATTTCTTCCCGCAGACCTCTTGTGTGGGGAAGATGTGCAGTGTTTCCAGGAGACTGACTGGGGCAGCTGTTTCAAAGCGTTTCGGAGTTTTGTGTTTATTTCGTATGTAACCAAATGAAGCTGTATTGTCAGTATGAAATACGATATTCTCTTGTCGAGTTTGTAACAGAGCTATAAAAAGTGATTTGGGCTGAAGATAACTGGATAATCAAAGCTTCAGTTGAATATTTGCTGCTTTAGAGATCTCTGAAGGCAGCTAACTTGTACGGGGACAGTGAGCAAATAGAGTTTCCTTATCCTTCTTGTATAACCACCTTTGTTCAGTTTGTAGGGTAAATCTTAGGGAAACGACAAATGTAATTTGAGATTACTAGGGTCCTGTGCCTCAAATGACTTATCTCTGTGTCTGGTTACTGGTGATTGTTCCAAAACTGCCAGTTTGGCTTTGAAGACAGCTTTTTAAATAAAGTCCATTGGATTCATTATGATAATGCAGGAAATGCTTGGCTCGTGAGGTTGGTTTTATGGATGGAGCAAGTGTACTTTAATCCTGATTTTATTATTTCTCCTGTGGTGGTTTGCTGTGTGGCTGAGGACATAGGAGTAATAGATATCTGTACGATGCATGGTCAGCAATCTGAGCTTTGAAAGCAAAAAGTAAAATGTGAATGGCAGAACAGCCAGTTTGTGATCTGAATGTGTGGTGGGTGACAGTGTTGGATTATTTAAGTTCTCAGTTTCTGCCTTGAACCGACCATCTTAATGTGCAAGTTTCTTAGTCTACGTCACTGGCCTGCGTCCTTGGCTGTTGAAATAGGATGCAGCATGACCACACATGTTAATGGGTTAAAACAGCTTATGGCCAAAGAGTTAGTGCATCACTTCAGATCAAGAAATTGTTATATTCAGCTGAGTTACAAATATTGCCATAAGCCTTTTTCTTTGTGTGTGCATGTCCATGAATATATCTTGATTACATTCTGGGGCTGTTACTAATAGTAGAAGCCACAGAAAACATTATATTCTCTTTATATTCATGCATGTTGCCAATGAAAACGTCAATTTCTGAATAATCAAAGTGGAAGCTGTACTATGTTGGGTATTGGTTGGTATGCAGGTACTTTTATTTTTTTAAACTGAGTCCTGCTATTGGGCAAGTGAGATAATTGTCATTGGGAAAAGTAGAGAAGACAGTCAAATCTTGTGATTATAAGGAGAAAGATCTAAGCTTGTGGGTAACGGAGAAGAAATGTTTTCCTCTTTGTGTCCACATAATGCAGGGCTGTGGGAAGATATGCTTAATGAGGATGATTATTGCTGTGGCTTTCCATAAATCCACTTGTAATGGAGGCTTTGTACAGTTACTTCTGAATCTGTACATTTAAAAACTGCAAATAGCGATAATGGAGTTGGCTAATAGCGGACTGTCAAGTAAGTGCAATCCTTGTGATAATGTTCAGCCATAGATCTCCGTTTAAGCATTACTTTTAAGCAGAAAATGTTTCTTGTAGGTCACAGTATATGCAGTTGGGAGGATAAAAACCTAGAGTTGTTGCTGCCTGTACTTGAATATTAACCAGGTAACTCTAATTGTGCAAAAGGTACTTTTTCTTCCAGCTTTTTATCAGATAGCAGGAGATGTACAATTCAGGAGATCCATTTGATGTGAATTTAGATAGTGGGAAGGAATACTAATAATAACCAGCTTTAAGAGACTGTCTGAAGAGGTCTTCCCAAGCAGTAAACCTGTGGCTGTGTGCAAATTAAAGTTGGGATTTGTCCCTTTTGAAGAATTGCAAACTTTCCTGTAAACCATTGGAGTGAGCTGGATGCTGCCAGATGAGAGTCTGAGCTGATCTTGTTAGCAGTATTAATCAGGACAAACCTTTCTGTTTCAGTGGTCTTTCAGTGCCTCTTAGAAGCCAAGGTTGAGAGTTAAATTACTCATGTCTGTTTTGCAACTTAAATGGTGAAAATAAGACAATAGGGGAAATTTTTAATGTGCTATCTCACCTCGGTACACAAGGATGTAAAATTGCTTATTATTTCCAAGTAAAGCACTTGTAGTAGCTACTGGCTGTTTTATATAATGTTTTGAAAGAATGCAGTTTTAACTTACATAGCTGAGAAACAGCTTTTGAAGAAAACTGACACGAGGGTTGCTTATGTTTATGTTTGGAGTAATTCATTGAGAAATATTTGTGATGCTCTCCGTCATTTCTTGCTCTCCTTTAAAAGCAATGCCTTGACTTTCATCTGTACAGTATGTGAGAGCTCCTTAAGTGGATTTACTTCTGCTCAAAATCTGACCATAAAAGTAAGCTTTGTTTCTACAGATCTTGGTGTAGTGTTCAAACCCAAAATGTATGCTTCCTTTCCAGTAAAAACTTGTAATTATATGAGGTGGTAGCGAACTGGAAAGTATTGCAAAACATATGTAAGAATACTGTTGTACAAACTCTAAAACTGACGAATGACTCACTGTGCCAGTGCTATATCAAATTCTATCTATACACAAGGTTTAAATGACAAGTTTACTTGAGACAGGGAATATGCAATTTTCTTGTACTCTTTCTTCATCTAATGTCAAGTGAGCTTAATGAAATGGTGCATGTGGGCATACAGGAGGCACCAGTTGTAGAGCTTTAATGAGCAAAGGGAACAAGCATTGCTTGGCTCTATTTGTGAAGATGATAGACATAACTACTCTTATATTAAAACCAGATTCATGGTATTGATGCATATTTTGAGATGTATGTTTCTATTTATACCTCATCATCATTTGTTTATGTGCATTTACTAACATTTGTGCTATTTTTGTTTTCTATATGAGAAAGTACTGTTTTTTTTAGCAGTATACATGTTCATCTTTACATATTCACATTAGCTGATTTTTTTTAACTGGTGTTTTGGCAACGTTTTTGTGAATATAAAATTCAAGTCACTGCCAGAAATGAAAACAGGATGATGGTCAGCATGAAAAAAGGGCCCAGGATTGTAGGTTAAAGAGGAAAAGACTGTTTTTCACTGCAACAAAACAGGTTTTATTCATGCATTTGGCATTGTGGTTGTGATTTATTATGAGAAGCTTCAGGGAGCTTTAGAGACCCCCCCAAAAAACCTTTGTATATTAAACAGGCAGTAACATCGTGTAGCTGGGAAGCCTGTGTGATCTGGGAGGAGGACAGGGAAGATAGTGGAGGTGTTGGAGTCCTGTGCTGTTACATTGTGTGTATCACCTGTGTGTCTGTGGATGCTGGGATGCCTCGTGAAACACCTGTGGGGAATCCTCGACTGCAAAGCTAAGGAACCCAGTAACCACTCCACACTAGGAGGAAGAGGAACCCAGTATCACCTCAGCCCTGGGTGGAAGACTAAACTATTCACAACCTCTTCTATTTGTTTCTAATTTAGCCATTCTGCCACAAAGCCTAGCTGTTCTACTGTCTGTTAATTATGGTCTTTCTGGCAGTGGCAAAGATGTAATGCATGTCCTTGGTCTTCACCTTATGTTGATCATGCCAGCTGTAGTGAGCAGTGCCTCCAAGTGTTTTTTGTTTGTAGGAAGGTCGAAGTCTCCTCAGGCAGTAAAAGGGGGCCAAGGAAGGGAAGCTGGAGCACTTGCTGTTTAATGTCAGTGTGCACACAGTGTATATACACCTGTGCCTTACTTGGAAAAAAGGATGAAGCAAGTCTTGCTCCTTCAGGGACTCTATTATCTGAGAACTTTATTCTAAAGATCAGAAATACAGAGGTAAGTTAGGGTTTTTGGAGTAGAGAATGGAAGCAATGTATATAAAGAGCCTGGTTGAGATCAAAATTGACAATAACATCTTCTAATATCTGGGCTTGGTACTCTTTGGTACTCAGAGGCAGCTCTGTTTGGATGCTTTCATTAAGTGCAATCCACTGTGTAGCTGAAATACAGCAATACCATTAATCTGGGAAGGAATGGGATTGTCCCATTCTTATTCTTGTCCTTCAGCAGGCATAGAAGCTTCCAGTTTATAACCTGTCCAAAACACATTTATTTCTTGCCACAAAATTTCAGCTGCAGCTGGCAAGTGGGTAAATACTTTCTTCCAACCTTACTGAGAAAGAGAGGAATTATTTAGGTTGGCACAAGAAGTTTATAGTTTGGAGTTGTCAGATGAAATAGAACAGAGAAAAAAATGTGAAGGCTGGGCATGTGGCATCGTTCTCTCAAAAGCAGTGCTGGAAATCCCAGCATCACTTGAAGCCAGACAAAGCATGCACGTGCTTGACTGTGGTGAGGAATTAGCTATTAGTTTTGTAGTTCTCTCTTTCTTATTTTTTTGTGTTTTTTTTTTTTTCCTCCTGCAAGTGTGTTCAACACTGAATTGCATGTGTGTATACAATGAATAACATCTGTTCTATTTTATGAGATCCACAGAGCGTGGTTGCTTTTCTATCTCTCCTGTGTATGGATTCTTCTCTCATGTGTCATTCTCACTGCTGAAGGCAGCCAGGCACTTGAGCTTTTTAATATCTCTTCTCTCTTTAGGAGCAGGAAGTTATTCACGGGATGATACTTGATTCTTTAGTTAGATTTCCTCACAAAATTAGATCTTGGAGCATTTTGGAAAAGCTATTGTTTTTTTAGAGGGTTTTGTAAGTAGATAAAGAAGAGGGATGATGCGCATTTCTTTTTCTGAAGGAGTTTTGGTAATTGTTATATCAGCAGGTTAGATTTTTTGCACCAACCTAGATATATTTTGATGGGATAATTGATTGAGAAGGTGAAATAGATCTGAAAAGTATGAAAAATGCTAGTCTAGGGTTTAGATTTTAGATTATATATTTATAAAGATACGTATTTTACATTGAAGAATAACCACAGAAGTGGCAAAGACGATGCTTTTGAATACAGTATGTTAAGAATTTGTTGAGGTCTTACATACTTAAAAGATGTGAAATGGGGGAAAAGGAGGAAAAAGTGAACTTGTTTTTCAATGGATTTATTGCCTTTTTGTAGAGAACTGTTTTCTTCAAATACAGAGGAGTTATGTTTGTTTGTATCTTAAGTGACATTTGTTTCACAAAATTTGATCAAAGGTTTAGTTGTTGTGGAATCAATAATAATTGTCTTACCTTAAGGAAAAGTCTGTAACTTATGAATGTAGTGTCTGTTGTATTTTAAGTACTTGTACTATAGAATGTGCAAGATTACACAAATTGACTAGGAGATGCGTGCAAAATCCAATAATACATTTATCATGTCAAAGTTCAGAGAAATATGAAACAAAATTACCATAAACAATGAAAATTGGCCTCTTAAACCTATGAACTAGAAGGTGTGGAAATAATTTTATAAATATATATTCTCAATGGTTTTGTTGAGACTGTTATTGGACGCCACTGGAATTCTTTTAGGGTCTTGTGTATTCTAACCCCTGTGTTATGTGAGAAAAAAAATGTATTCATAAACGTAAATTTTAAGCTTGGGATAAAGCATGTATTTTTTGAACGTGCATTTTAGATATTGACTGCCTCGTCACTATGGCCTCGTTCATGGGTAGCTTCCAATTAATAAAACTCAGATTTGAAGAATTACACCTGGGGAGACAAGTATTTCAGCAGATTTTAGTGTTACTGCTTTAGTTCTGCCTCTTAACACAAAGGTAGAATTGTAAACTTTTGGAGGAAAGTTTGTCTCCATTGTGAGATGGGAGTCTGGGACTCTTGCTGATTTGCATTTTCTCTGGATTCCACCACATCTTTGGATCCTGTAAAACTAAACTTAATGCTTTGGGTGTAGTAGTAAGGTAAAATGTCTGTTTGAGGTCTTCTAGCTCAAAAAAAAAGGTATTTAGGAATAGGCCATCCATTAGCCTAATTTCCTGAGGTCTGTCCCGTTGCAGGGGGATTGTTTTAGCACAGATCAGTAGGTGCTGACCCACTTCCCTGGCCAGACAGGCCAAGACAAGGGAAGCTTGCAGAAGCTTGTAGCATGGCCGTGGTTTCTGCGTCTTTTTGGGGGCTGGTGCAAAGTGTAAGTGTTATTCAAGGCTGGATTTTGGATGAGACTGAAGCGATCGTGGGTTCTTGCTGCCCCCACGTTGGAGTGGGGAGTCGCTGTCCTTGGCACAGAGATAGATGTCTGTCTGCTGACAATGAGCATCGTGCTGTGCTTTGCTTTCTTTGGTGCTGACCTCCCTGGCTGGCCGGGCTGTGGCTGACACCGGGCTGGCCAGGGCCACCTCTTCCCTCTGTAGGAGGAATGATGGCAGTGCAGGGTCTGTGCCTCCACGACAAAACTCCAGCAGCTCTCCAGGAGCAGGCTGTTGCTGATAATTGTCCTTGGCTCCTACTATGGTTCTTACTTGAAGCTTTTTCTTTGTAAACAAGGTAATAATAAAGTGTGCTGCTATACTTACCTCCATGCCAATCTCTTTCTTAGGCCTGTGGAAGGAATAAGGAGCATAATTAATTGTAAGAAGGCAGAGTTCTGAAGGATTACATGGCAGCTGGCTGTCATGCTCTCCTAGTGATCCCCCATCCTGCTGTCAGAAAGCTGGGCATCCTGTAGGACACAGCAGTACTTCACTGAAGAGTGATCAAAGGCTTCTTCATTGGGCAGAACCATCAAGATAGATGAGCAGACGTTTGTTTTAAGATGACTTGCACAGAGTTGCTGGGATCAGCAGCTTGACTGCAGCAATGAAAAACATCTTTAACACAGTAGAAATCATGGGTTGTATTTTGTTTGCTTAAATCATTGGGTGTTCAGGGCAGGCACTACGAGTTGTAGAGTGTTAAAGAATACATTGCACAGCAGTTACATTGCTGGAAAGCATTTGTAAATGTAAGTTCGAATTAAAGAGATGTCTTTTTTTTTCCCCCTATTAAACTTTGAAGTGTTGTGCTTTGAAGACCAGTGAATTTTTGATGCTCTTAAACATTGTCTACAAGAAGCAGGTGAGGGATCTCCTGATCTCCTGTTTTGCTCCCTCCTCCCCCATTTTTTTGTTTGAGCTGATATCTCTATTTTGTGTTGGTTTTGGATGTTATGAGAAATGCAGGCATTCTGGTTTTGGCATTTTGGTAATAGGATGGGCTGACATAACTCTCTAGGTTATAAATGAAGTATGAACTCTGAAATACTGGCTTTCTTTGTATCTGAAGGGAGTTATCAGGCTCTCAGATTTTTGTTGCATAGTGTAATTAAAATAAACACTATAATGCTAATCATTTATGTGTATATGCCCGTGGGTGAAGTTTTAAATTAGAAGTAGCTACACTTTGATGGAAGTGGGGTTTTTGGTGGTGTTTTTTTTTATTTTTTTTTAATTATTATAATGTTGCCTGTTTCCAGTCTAGTGGTGTTTCAGTGAGAGTGCATAAAAATATTGGTAGGCAAATTTGTTTATATTTTTATTGTATTTTGTATATTCAAGTAACAAATGTAATTATTGCTTTAAACAGAAATGCCTGACTTGAGTGTTTAATTCTATCAGGCTCAAGCAGTCACTGATGAGGTGATAAATGATAGGTTGTATGTAGAAGTGGATTTGCAATTATTTGCTGCTTTGGGAAAGAAAAAGAAATGCTTTGTTTCTGTCCAATGACTAATGTTGAAAATCAACGTGTCACACCAGATGTTTTTTCTCATGGTGGTTCAAGGTCTTTTTTGTACGGAGGAGTGTTTTGACTGAGTTCATCTCTTGGTTTTGAAGTTTCTCTTGTGTGTTAGTGCAGTGCTCCTCGAAATCTTTTTTTCCAGACTTACCTATGAATAGGTTTTATGGAAGAGTTCATTTCCTAACCATTCGTGCATGTCTCAGCTCCCTGTTCAGGAGGTAGAGAGGCAATGGCATTTTTACAGCACAGGCTGATCACTTCTTTTCATTTGTGTTTATTTCATAGTATTAAACCAAGAATAAATGTTTTGCTTTATTTGTTGATGTCTGATTAGGAATTAGTGGAAGAAACTGAATCGCGAGTGTGATTAACGGTAGTTTTTGTTTCTGATGTATGAAAGGACTCATTGTCTGAGGCTTTTCCTCCATCGTGCTCTGCCTAATCCTGCTCAAATCATGCTAACAACGGCAGTGCTCGAGGCTCCTCGTCCTGTTTTCCTGTGTACTTAATCATACAGCTGGAAAGATTTCCTCATTCAAGGGATGGTTACTTCTCAAGCTGAATCTGTTGTCAGGTTGTAGGGGCTTTGCTATTAAGGTGGGCATTAGTTTGGGAGGTCCAGGGAGAGAGGGTGGTTAATCTGAAATCTTCAGACTGATTTAATTTATGCTACATTTGGGTGCCAAATCTGGGCCTGATGGTTTTGTTCACTCTGTCTGTTGCCCACCTCTTCGCAACCGTGGCTGAAGGAGGTGAGGTGCCTCATCTCAACTTCTTGTTAGATCAACTTTTTGTATTTGCTGTGTAGTACTTCTGCAGTGAAAAACTTTAAAATTGCTCAGTGTATGCTTTAAAATGTATTTAATAAGTTTGAGTTTTGTGAAAGTGAAAGTATTTCTGAAGTAAATAGTAAGTACACATAACAGACATGACTATTACCCTTTGAGAAAAACACAGAAGAAACACAATTCCCCATCCCATGAACACTCGCCTTTTTTTGCCTCTGAATCAGGTCGTCATTCCAAGGTCTCAGAGTGATTTAAAAATATAAAATAAACTCCCCTGAGGAATCTATTAAAAATTATTTGGTTCACTGAACATTCAGTGCATGTTCAGTCTCGGAATCCATTACATGCCTGTAGAAAGATATCTCTCTCTGTAGAAAGACTTTAAAAATCCTCTTTAACATAGTTGGTCTGAGTTGTGTCCCTTTGGCAGGTGGGCATGAGGGAGTTTCATTGCTTTATTTTGAAAACAGAAGTGTGTGGAATTAATATTGATTTTTATTATAGCTGTTTGCTAGTGCCACTGTATCCAGAGGTCATGTGTCAGCTCTGCTTTTATAGTGACAGCTTTCCCTGTTCCTTTAATTCAGGTCTGTAGTTGGGGAGTTCTGGAAATAATTGGGAAATGCTGGGTTTTTTTCCCCTTTGAATTCAATTTGTAAAGCTTTATTACCTAGAATTAAATTCTTATCAAGTTGAAATAGTGCATAAATTCTTGCTGAATGGAGACAAATGCTATTAGAAATCAGTGAAACTAAGCTATATTTTAATCCTAGATTTATTTTAGTTTTCATTGTTGTACATTGAAAACACTTTGCATCTACTTTGTCCATCCGTATTGGTGGTTTTTTCTTCTGATGATTTTTAATGGTTGAGTCTGGGAGACAATGTGTGTTAGATTCTCATTTGGTGTGGTTACGTGCTGTGACGTGAGTAACATTTCCAAGGACCTGGTGTAGGTGTTGTCAGTTGCCATCAGCATGTGCTGCTTTTGTGTGCTGAAAAGAGTTATCGTGTTACTCAGCAAAACTGGTTTTTTGGGAACAACTTTTCCATGTTTTCAGCTCATGATGGAGAGCTGTGATGTCTGCTTGGTCAGGTTTTATATGCAAATATTCATAATTACTCAGAGTTTGGTAGTTCTTCAGAGCCTGAAGTCAGGTAAGGACTTAAATAAAACACAAATAATGGGCAATCCCTCTGGATACGTAAGTTTATTTGATTAACCCATCTGACCTGTGGTGTTCGAGAGCAGTTAAATATTTGGAGAGTCAGCAGTCCTGTTAGTCATGTTTCATTAGGTGATGGCCTCCTCCATTTCGAGTCTGCTCTGTTTTGCTGCTGTTGCCAAGCCTTGCATGATCTTGAAAGGGAGCCATGCGTGGGGGCACGGCGGGTTCTTTTGGGATGTTGCTGAACCAGGCTGACAGGAGGAGCTGGGGATGGGTGTCATTGCAACAGCATCATCTGCAGTGGGAACGGAATTGGAGGCAAGGGAGAAAATTGTTAATCGTGGATTGTCAACACTGCAAAGGTTAGCTGGTAGATGAAGTTACTAACCTAAGCAGAAATAGCAGTGCTGTGCTGAGAAGTGTAAGACTTGTCAAAACCTAATCTAATCTCCTGCATTAGCTGTATATTGTAGTAATGAATAAATGAAATTGCAGCAAGCCGAGATGGTCCGATTTTAATAACTTCTCAAAAAATTAAAAGTAAGTATTGTGCTGGAAGAGGCATATCATGGGTATCCAAATTTCCTTCTATCAACCATTTTTAATTTTATGTGAGTATATACTAATGGCTTAAAAAGTTAATTTGTCTCCTTGTCAGCAGCTGACCAGTATTTTAATACAAAGGACAGGGTTTTATTTTGAACTGGTCTTGTTTTTTAATGGGTGTTGCAGTCAGCTGGAAAATTGTTTGACTTTTTAACTGCTGTGGTTTTGATGCGGTGTCTACTGTAAGAAAGTAAAATTTATGTAAAACTAGTGACGCTTTTAATTGTTGTATTTCCATTTAGATTCAAGAATAGGGGAACAGATGTTTATGCTGAAGCAGTCAGTCTTGCCCTTTTTCTGAAGATCTATGGTAACTCTCCATATTAAAACTGGGTAATAGGAAGTAGCAGCTGCAGTTTTAACTTGGTGCATTTCTGGATGCTTTGCTGAAGTTGTTCTCAGTAGAAATACGTCTAGTAAATTTTACAGGACAAAAGTCCGGTACCAGAAAACCCAAACCAACCCTCTTGGGATGCAACTGTGGTTTTAAAAATTATGGTAGTGCCTTTTTGTCTATTCTGGTGAGAAAAGAGCATGTTTATAATGTGTTTTCATTATAAAGGTTTTGTGAGTAACTAGACGGGATTCAGCTCTGAATTCCTGACTTTGGAGTGTCCAAGTTGTGCATAATTAACTTAAAAGTCAGATTTTTGGAGACTCCAATGTTTCACAGGGTAGTTAATGAGAAATATAGTGTAATGTACTACTCTTTTCAGTATGGTTTTCTCACATGAAATTACTGAGTTACAAATACTTAAAATTGAAAAGGCTTCTGAAATTAGCTATGAACAAGTATTCTGTATTTGTGGTATCAAAGTGAAAAATGTTTTGATTAGTCGAGCCACTACATTAATTTTTATGGTAGTTTGCTGTGATACAAATTTAGTTTCTAGGTGTGCTTAAAAGATATAAGGTTGGCAGAATTTCTGCTGTATCTTTTCACCTAATTTCTTTATGAGTTTGCACATAATCTTGTTAATTAAATTGTTTCCGCCTGATTGCTACATTGTCTCGGAATGGGCAAAAAGTGCTTTTTTGTGGATTGTGGGTTCGTGGTTGGTATCAGCTGTGTGGAGGGTGCTGGGTGCCCCTGTTAGGGGAGGGCAGTGTGGTGTTGCTCTGTGCCCGCCTGGGGCAATGCAGTTGTCTGAGCCATCGGGAAGGAAAGCAGAATTGTTTGGTGCGGTGTGAAATAACTCTCTCAGCTCAGTTTCACAGTGCTGTATTCTGTGTGTGTTGACATGAGGAACAGATGTGTTTGCAGGGTGGCTTTCTCCGCTAATGGTGTGATAGGGGTTTGTGTTCTCGCCTTGGCTGGGGTGTGGATCTGCCGGAGGGGACAACACTGGGTGTTTGTCAGGTTGTCACTTTGCCTTCTGATGCTGCTTCTGGGACCTTCTCAGAAGAGTTGTCTTGTTCTAACCAGTTGTGGATAAGTGGAAATGAATGACTTCACAGGAGGTTTAAGGTAAGGCGAATGTCACTGTGGAGGTAATGCTGGGAGACTGATCCAGACCCACAGCAGTTTTCTGAGCACTGACTGTGACCTTGGATGTGCATGAGTGAGCCATGAGGGCTACTGACAAGTTTCAGAAATCCTGGGTAGATGCGTGGCCTCTCACTTTGTCTAATAGTGGATTTTTTTTTTCTTTTTTCAAGAAGGGATGGAGACGCTGCTGAGCATTCCCAGCTACAATGCTTTTTCAGATCCTTATTTGAAAGTGTTTTAAACAAGGGACATCAGAAGCTGAAATACAAAGCAACCTTTTGAAGTTAAAAGTGGGTCTGCATGAAAATGAACTGCTTGCCTGTGAAAAGAGTCAAGTGTGAAAGGATAGGATGGTTTCACTAAATGAATTTGATAGTCTGAATAAGTGTGGTGAGGCAGAGAGGAGAATCTGGAAAGGTCAGGACAGCATGTGACTCTAGATGAGGCGGTGGCAAGACATGAAAGGAATTGTGTGGAAATGCCTTGGTTTACATTTTTTTTACTTAAAGTGATTTATTTATTTTGGTGAAGGTGGTTGTAAAAAGGGAGCTTAAGAAGCTTGCTGTAGAGAAGTGAGGAATCTGATTCCTTTGGGATCTTGTACCTTTTTCATTCAACTTTTGTGTGGTTTCAAATAACTGAAAGATCAAAGCCCGAAGGAACTCCTTGTTATGTGTGTAGTCCCATTTGTAGGACTGATCTGTCCTACGTGCTCTCTGCATTTGAGTGTTCCAGCAGCTTTTTGTCCTAAATAGTAGATTTCTTATTATTGCTGTCTCATTTTCAGTGATTCATGTAACTTGAAGAGTTTAGCTCAAATAATTTGTGACATGTTTTCTAGGTTCCTGATACTGCTTAAAAGTATAGTGTGTGGTGTCTTCATTCAGTGTAGACAAATGTGAGATGATTTGCATTGGTAGTAGGAACTGTCTGAACTTGTACAAGGTGATGTACTCCAGGTTAACTGTCACCACTTGGGGTGGGATCTTGAAACTGACAGTAGTTTTGTTAAACCATGAGCTCTGTGCTTAGTCAGGGTTAAAGAAAGCATATAAAGTCTTACGAAATGCTATGGAAAGAGTAAAGAGGAAGATAGACATGGCATAGAAATGTTTTATAAATCCTTGGCTTGTCCACACATTACTGTTTCATTTCCCTTTCACCTCAAGAAGAATATAGAGCAGCTGGAAGAACCATAGAAAAAAGCAACGTAGTCATTAGAGATCTGGAGTGGCTTCCATGTGACAAATGACTGGAAAAGGTGTGGTTGAAAAAGGATGTGACAAATGTCTGTGAAATAGTAAGTAGCTTGAGGAGGATTTGGCTGTTTCATCTCCCACTGTAAGAGTGAGGGAAAGTCAAGCAAACTTTGAAGGAGCCAGGTTCAGACCCTGGCAGGAGGAAGCTGTTCTTCATGCAGCTAGAGCATTGTGCATGTTCTTCAGGCAGTTAAAGCCCCTAGAAATCCTGGAAAAGGTCCTCTGAGGTCTACTCAAAGTGCCAGTCTAAGGAAATCCCTACCAGTGAAAGTGTTGAAGGGTACAGAGGTGCTTGGGGGAAGAATGCAGATGTGCTCAGCCTTGCTCTTCTAGCCCTGTGCTCAGTGGCGTTGGAGAACAGGGTATTGGACTAGCAGGACTGTGGTGTGACCCAGCATATCCGTTTTTATGTTTGTGTCCTGTTCTTTGCCATGAACTCTGTGAACTTTGTGTCTTTGGTTTGCTTAACATAGGGCAAGCCCTCTGCAGTAAAGCCTTTTCCATGGAACTTATTTCCTTGAGCAACAATGAGTAGAAAAGCTGCAGCTGGCAAAAACTGAATGCGAGAAAGCGGAATTGCTGCTTTTCCACTCCAGCTCTGAGTTGCTGTGGCTTACCTTATGTTATTTTGGTGTTGGGGCATTTCACTGAAGCAGCAAAAAATTAACTTCAGGGGGATGAGGAAGGGCTGAATAGCTTTCTGCTGGTTAGTGGATTAAAGCAGTTCTGAGGTGCAGTGAACACCCAAGGGGAGGGGACTGCACAGTCCTGGAGAAGGCGGGCAGCAAGGCATTCCCCTTTTTACCACTAGCAATTAATGAGATAATTTGAATGTTTCAGGGCACAGCCCACCCTTCTCCCAGCTCTGCAGTCTTCCTGTATTTATGCTGACTGTAGTGGGTGTTAAAGATAACTTTTGAAAGGCTACAGCTCAGTAATACAAAAGAGGACTATCAAATTCTGTTGCAGTCCTTTGAGTTTTGAGCAAGCCTAAGTCACACGTGGTGCTCAAGTAGGGCTCCATGCCAGCATTGGTAAACGGCAGTGGTGCCTGGACAGGCATGAGCAGTCCTTTTAGCAGTGGTGGTAACCTCCCTTGAAAAACCAGACTGCTGCTGATGTAAGTGTGGAGCTGCCTCCCACAGTGTGGTAGAGACTGCGACGCTTCTTGCTCTCCAGAACAAGTGGAGTCATTACCTGCCCCTGGATGCCCCTGGGTGCTCTGGAGTGAAGAGGGCACCTAAGTGTGCAGGTGGGCAGAACTTATTTACTCACTTTGGAGCTGAGGGAGTATTTTCCAAAAGGAACTTGAGAAAGGGAAGCTGGTGGGAATTAGATCTGGAGCAGAGTTTCTTCCTTAATATCTGTGGGTGACAGCATGGAGATGTTGCTTGAGCAGGGAATAGCACAAAGCTGGTTTTTCTGCTTCTGTGAAAGTCGATTGGTTTCTGTTTTGTTGGAATGAGTACTTTTGTGTACAAAATGCTGATCAAGGTCTTAACACATTATTAGTGTGTGTGAAAGAGCAGTGTTTGCAAATGTGCCCATTTGTTTTAAAAACAGATGGATCATGCCTTATGCCTCCTTGTGACATCAGAACCCAACAAAACGCTGTGAGAAGCTCTGATCTTATCCAACAAAAATAAAAGGTCCCGAAGCAAAAAAAGGCCACTATACAAAATGTAAAATGACAGAGATCTGCTTTTAGTTGAAGGGAGTTACCTTGTCAATGTCACAGACACCTGTGAGCAATAGCAGTAGAGGATAAAGATTTGTGTTTAAATTCTTCTAAGAAACTAACATTCAAGACAGATGGAAAAAATGTGTTTACTTAAAAAAAATTACAATATTAATAACTTCCCACTATTCTGCAAATATCGTGATCTTTCTAGTTAGTTCTTTCTACATTACTTATTCCAACAGATTTGCTCTACTGCTTCTATCTAGTGCTACATGTCAAAATAATTTTTCTTTCATGGACAGGCCAGCAAAATGTCGTGTAGACTTTTTTCCATTATCATTTCAGTACGGGCAGGTCAGCAGCACTTTATCCAGGACTAGCAAATTTCCCAGCTTTTGCAAGGCTGTGTAAATAGGCATATCTGTGGCCTACTTTCCAGTACTTCTGTAATGTTTTAGATTCTCACAAACTTAGATTTTGTATTTTTCAGAAAGCTTTACAATTCGTTTTTAAAGCAGTGCTAATTCAGTGTGTCTAACTAGCTGAAGATCATTAATAGCTTTTCTATTTAGTACAGTTATGTAGTAAAGCTCCTTCTGGGGTGATGCTATTAAATTCACTTATTTTCTGCAAGTTTATTTTTTTTCTGGTGGCCTAGCTTTTAAAATCTTTAGTAAAATGTTGCTTGAAATCTTAATCTAATTTCTGCTTTAAAGATTAATTCCAGTAATATGTAGTTCATGGAGGAGAATGTTCTATTATGGGAGAAACATAGATAAATTTTATGATGGGTTTTGAAAACATCAGTATGAGTGTAGGCAGGAGTGATAATGTCTATAGAAGAGTAGCGCCTTTTGTTTAGCTCTTGGAATGTATGTGTGAGGATTGTGGGTATTAAGGTACGTGAAACAGCAGCTACATAAAAGGAAATGTGTTTAGAGTGGTGAAAAATAAAAACACCTTGATGCATGTATTTGAATTATTTTGGTCATAGTCACAAAAGCTTTCCAAAATTTAAACTATTTAATGGAGTGGGTTTGTACTGTGACTTTTGGCAATTGTTTATTTTGAGGGAAAATTGCTCTCTAAACTTCTCCCACAGCCATCCTATCAGGAGTTATTTTTTGCAGGTTATATAGCCTTGAGTCATGATGTGCTTAGGCATCAGTTATGGGTCCTCAACTTCATTTTGCCTGAGATTTGTACTGGCTGGTTTCATCATCTGGGGAACAGGTTTGTGACGAGTGATTTGCAATACAGTCATTTCTTCCACATTGCCTGATAGCCTTCTTTATTTTACTCCTTGGTGCACTGCCAGAAATAACAATTAAATCCAAGCCTTTAACTGCATTTTATTGAGGGCAGATTTGAACAGAGATCTGATGAGATCTTTGTTCTTTCAGGATCATTGTGGTGTTCTGGATGTTTTCCAAACATGTTTAACGGTCTTCAATCCCTTTTTTCCTGGGGTGCACAGAAGAAACTGGCATTTCCTTGAGCTTGGTGACAGTTTGCCCAGTGGTGGTTATCAGCCTGCCAGGACTCTTGTGTGGGTCTGTGTTCACTCCATTGTTCTCAGTTCCTTCTGGATATGCTTAAAGGAGTTCCCCCATTTGTGCTGGTGGGGCATGACTTTGGTCACTCTGCCTCGTTTTGCTCCAGGTTACCCCATGGAGATTTTTGCTTCAAGCAGCAAACTCCTTAGCTGTGAGTCTGGAAGAAGTTTGTGCCTAGAGGAGAGTCAGTCTTTTTTCTAGATTAGGGGTTGTCCCAAACCTCTCTCTCCTCAAGGCCAGGCCTGATGTTTGTTGGAACAGGCCGATCAACATGTTCTTCTTTCTGCACTTGGTGTTTCAGAGCAGAAGCTGCCTGGTGTTCCAAGAGGGCTGTGCTCGGCCAGGCAGCCAGACCCTGTGGGTGAACCTCAAGGCTGGTTGTCCTGGTGACATAGAGCTCCAGTGCAGTGAAACCCCACAGCTCTCTCAGTGGACAACAGTATGCACTTAGGGGCTGTGTTGGGAGACATCAGCCCAGGTGATGTGGTTGGGAGGACGTTTTCCACCTGTGATTTGTGCAGGGGTGTTTCTTGTGATGCTGAAGGGCAGCTGGTTAGAGCTTTGCTTGCCCCATCCTGGACACAGAGTGCCTTGGCATGAGGCTGTGCTCAGCAGGGCCATGCTGAATCTTTATTCTACTGAAATACACTGTGTCTGTGGCCTTTGGAGTTGTGTATGCATGTTGCACTGCTTGCAGACATCTACAGTTCAAGTGGGCTTTATGAATTCTGTGTGAATGTGGGAAGGGAGATTGCTTGACTGTGATTGGAAGGTGTACTCCAGTCCCAGCCTCACACCCTGTCTTTGTGCACGTGTGTGCAGAATCAGTGCGGGTAAATCTAAGGTGGTCTCACCTCTCTTCTCTGGAGTTTTCAGTGCTTGGCTGGCTTGTGGGAGCAACTCTGTGCTGCACATGTAGTACCTTAGGTTGGTAGTTACATGCTCTGGTTCTCTACTAGGTATGTTCTTTTCCCTGCTCTCTGGAGTTGTATCTGCAACTCCAGGGTTGTATCTGACACAGTGTTTTGTGGCTCTCTCTTTCCGCCTGTATTGCTAAATCCAGACTATTTGTATGTGCCAGTGAGAAGGTGTGAAGAATGCTGTGGAAAGTGAAACATTACCTGATTGTATATTTCTTTATTTTAGCCTGGAAATCAGCATTTGAGTTATGCATAGAATGATGCAAAGTATTTATAGTACTTGAAATGCTTGTAAGTGTGTGTTGCAAGCAACAATGTAAGCAATGTCTTAAGCCACATGAATCATTTTAATCTATTTGAAACTGCTCCCTAGATATCCTTTTGGTTTTATCAAGACAGAAGACTGACTAGGGGTAATTCAATGTTACTAATTTTTAAAGTAATAAAAATACCATTTAATATGCCTCCAAATTGGCCGAAATGCTTCAGTTGAAACAGAAGTTCTTCAGATGTCAAACTCCAGTAATATTCTGTAATTAAATTATAAAACACTATTTGAATTTTATGAAGGAGCTTTGCAAAAGGAATGAAAAGATATGCTGGAAAGGTGGACAGTGACCATCTGTGGCTGGGAAGACTTCACATGAAGAAATGCTGAACTATTTTGCTTCAAAAAAAGACAGAAGGGGCATAAGAAGTCTAGAATGTAATAAATTATTTAGGGAATCTAGGTCAGGAGACTGTTCTTGAGTTGTCAGAGAGGAAATCCGAAACACTTTGAAATTGGTCAGTTCAAGATGAGTGAGACCAAAATCCTTCTTGTGATGTGTACAGGAAGACTGTAGCAGGTGTTTATATGGGGGGTCAGTTTTTGAAGTTCAGAAGAGAGTTAGATACAGGTATTGGGATTTGCAAAAACACTTAAAGAAGAAACAGAATGCTGTGCTTCACTTTTCGTTTGAGCAATCCCTAACTGTTAATAGACGAGGATGAAGCTTAAACTGAACTAGGCAATGTTTTCTCTGTTGGAGGTTCTTGCATCTTCTCCCAAGCCCTGTAGTGTCCCGTGACAGGCCTGTGGTGGCTGGGTGGCCTTTGAGGCTGATCGTGCCTTGTAGCATCCTCTGAACCTGGATGTCTTGTGCACCTCTGTGAGATCAACGAAGTGCACTTTATACACTTATGTAAGTAGAAATAAGTTAGAGGACATAACCTTCCTGTGGGAAACTCTTAGATTGTGTCAGCTATTTGATAGGCTTTTTATCTGTGGGTATAACTGTAATGGATTTTAATATTTGGATTAATAGTATCTGGTGTGATTTCTGCTGAGTTAGTGCAGAGATTCCCATTGCCTTGTGGACGTTAGGTCAGGTCCCTTAAAATCAATTTTATATCCTGTGTTACCCTACTGGATAGTTTCATACCATGGAACAAAACTATGTTATATGGTAAGCAAAAATTTTGTGTATTATTAATCCACAATTACTATGATCCCAAAAATCTTGCCCAGCCAACAGTATTTTTAGCAGTCTCTGTCTCTGAAGCAGGTCACATAGGTTCTTTTTAGCTACAGGTTACTACTAAAATTTACTTTGTTTTGGGAACACTTCTTTCATTTCTCAGAACTGGGGCGATTACTGAAGGTCATCTTGGAGGAAAAAATCTGTTTTTAAACCTTGGGGTTTAACCTTGGGAAATGTGATGGCAAAAACTCGGTGTGCTAGGCAGAACTGAGGTTGCAGTCACCCTGACAGAAACTGTCAGAGCAAATGGTGATTGAACAGAAAGGACAGGAGAAAACACAGAACTTGAAATCTGTGTGGTTGATGCATATTTGCATCCATCTTGAAAACCCATGTATCAGATAATTAGTGTCCTCTGTCCTCAAATGACAAATCTGTAGAACTCCATTTTATCTTACCTGCAGCTATTAAAAACTTCAATTGAAAAAAAAAAATTCATTTTTGTGATTGCAGAGCAGCAAATTGGTCTTTAAATGGGTACGTTGCTAGAGGGGAATGCATATTTCTTTAAGATATTTTGTCTAATCCACAGTTCAAAATAATATATTTAGAACTAGTGTCTAAACAAATTCTCAGTGAAAATTAGAATATTTCTGGCAACATTGCCACCCTTATGTTCATTCCTCTTCTCCCTCTTGTGCAGAAGTAACCTGAAAACAGTCTTATGTTTGAGAAAACCATCAGCCATGATATCACAGGACTGTGTGGCACTGTTTGTGCCAAACTGGTGCCACAACCTCTGTTGTGTTGCAATAGGAATGTTCAATAAACATCACTTGGTAAAGCTGTTTAAAAGTTCTAGTATTAGCAAGTTCTAAAATCTCAGTGTTAAATGCACTCGCGATGTTGTTCTCTGAATAATGCATGCTTGTGAAGTGATCCGTTCTGTGGGGAGATTCCTGTACGTGGCTGGGCTTAGTCAAGCACTGTGGAAAGGAATGAGAAAACAAAGCAGACACAGCAGCTCAGATTGTCTGGCTTTACATTGCATTTTTCCTTTGAAACACTTGACTGAACTTGGTATGCTACAGCAACGAAAGAAAACCAGAGCTCTTACCCTGTGAAGTTTGCAACTAGGTAGACAAAGTCCTGTGACGTGCCTATATGAAATGCTGGGGTAGTATTCTTCTGTTCTGAGCATTCATGTTTATTGATATATGTCAGTGTTCAAGAGAAATACATGGATTTTTCCTGGAGAGGCCTGCCTGGTCCTTGGCACTGTAGGAGGAGAGAGTGAGGTCCTCTTATTTTTCAGTGTCTGTCCCAGTGATGAGGGTGGTGCAGTACCACTACACTTACGTAGCTTTTCTTTGCTTTTGTTAAAGACAGCTAGAAATACATGTTGTGTTAAAAATCTGTCAATGAAAAAAGAAAAGGTACATTTTAACACTATGTATGCATTGGTTGCTGCTCGTGTGTTCTGCAAACAAGGAGATTTACCACCTTCTTCCTTGATATAGTTCTGTTATGAAAGTTGTGCTTAGAAGAAAATAAATATTTACCTAATCATTAGCTGAGAAATTCATGACCTTCACCCAGCTTGAGGGCTACCTGGACTCGTTGTTTGGCTGTGGTGTAGAGTTGCTTTGCACTATTTATATATTCTTACCTTGCTGGGCCCATGCAGAGGTGTTTGCAGAATAAGCCCATAGTGTTTTCTGTGGGAGACCCATAAGCACATCTTCAGCTTTCTGCTACTAATCTCATTTGTGGGAGTGAACTCTTCTTAAATGGTTGTTTAAGTCTCTCTTGTGAGTCTGGTTGCAATATTTGGATTTAAGAATGGCTGTTAGAAGGAATCTTTCAGACACTTATCCCTGTTTTCCTTTCCTTTAAAATGTGTCCTTGTACTACCACATACTAGTCTAAATAAGGCCTGTCTCATCCCAGTGGTATTTGCATCCATTTTATTACTGCAGACTTGTGTGATTATTTTTTCTATATTGCTTGCTACCCAAAGTGGGCATGTTTAGCTGTTGCATCTCTCTTGCTTGATGTGGCATTTTTTTTTGCATGTGCAGCCAAGGTTTCATTAATCTTTTCTTCCTACCAGATCACACTGCAAACCTTGTAAGAATTTCTTGGCTCTTCATTTTGTTACTCCCACTGAATATTTCTTCCACATTATTTTCCTGTTGGATGTCTTCGCTGCACTTTCCCAAGGAGAACCTTATTTTTAATTGCCTGCTTCTCAACTTTCTCTGTCCTCGCTGGGGCTTGCAACTACTAAATTTAGTAACATCCACAGATTTCAAGAACACGTTTTACTCCTGCTCTGCATCATTAACTAAGATTTTTAAGTGAAAGAATATGTAAGAAAATTACTTGTGTCCTTTGGAAGTTTCAGTATATGATTTTAATTTTCTTTTGTGTTGTTTTTTTACAGTGTTCTGTCCACATCAGAACTGTTTTTTTAAATAATTTTGGAACAGTATAATTTGATACAGTCAAATGATTCACTGACATGCGGGTGCATTTTATCTGCTGTGTTCTTGCTATGAACTACAACTCTCTATAAAAGTGATGGGCTACATTGCATTTTGCACATGTTCTATAAGCTCCATTTTTCATTTTAGTTGGGAGAAGATAATAGTCTTCCATGAGTCTCAGGGGCTGGTTTCCTCTACCTTAATGAAACTATTCTTTTTGAAGAAGTAGAATTTGACTGCTTATATGATAATTTTCTTGTGTTTTTCTTCTGTGAAGTTGAGGTCTGAATATGTCTTTGATCTAAACAAATTCCATGTTATAAAGGAAATAGTGTCTATATCTACTAAGCTTGTTTGCTGCTTTGTCTTCACTGGCTCAATTCCACAGTACCATTTATTCCAAGGAATGCTTCTCATATGTGTCTCTACATTTCCTAAGGCGTTTACTTGTAATTATTAATGCCCATTTGTAATGGCTATCAATTGGTACTTTACTGAGGTAATACAGATAAAAGCACAGAACCGCAGTAGTGGGTATTGTCAGGAGTGCTTGCTGAGAATAGATGTCTGTCATAATTTTGATTTTTTTTGTTAGTGTGTGTCTGTTTCTTGCTGTAGATGTCTGAAATTCCAAGTTTCTTTTTGGTGCTGTTCATACTTGTCACAGCTAAGTATCTGTGTGGGTATAGATACATAAAAATGCTTTATAAGTTCATAATTACATTCTAATTGTTCAGCCTTTCCTTTATTTTCTGTTTTAGATTTTAAAAGGTGGTCAGTGTAGGAAGCTACTTGGGTTTTAATTCCTCATCCTTCATTGTTTATTAATGCTCCAGACTATCCTTGTAATGGCCACAGAGCATTAGCTCATTTGGCCTTTATGCTGTGCTTATCTTTCCCTGCAGGTTGTAACTGGCTTTCCAGTTCTTGTTAGGGTGTCCTCCTCCTCCTCTCTTACTGAGACTGAAATCTTGTCTCCCTGGATGGAGCCCACATTGATCACGTTTTGCTTCTTACATGCTTGCTTTTGAGAAGGCTGGACTTCCTGTACTTCTGGGTTATTTTTTAGATCTCACAAGGCTATGCCATGCTGTAAATCCTTTCTTCCACCTCTACCCTTTTAATCCTTGCTTCCACCAGACCTTGTTCTGCTTATAATGTCACATAGCTTTTGTTCGTCGAATGAAACTCCAGGACTCTGATGGACACCTTGAATGGTAGTTCCCAGTTCACATATGTGGCAAATCTGTATAATTATTTGCCACTAAAACTTGTATTTTCTTCCATCACCAGTAACTTGCTCTTGTTGGTAGGAAGCTGATTCAGGACAATTTCTCTTCTTAGGAGCTCTCTCATAGGTCTGTTAAGTGCTGTGCTTCCTGGGATGTTGCTGCCTAATTTGTGTGTATGTGCATTAATCAACAAGAAGCCAATCTAATGGAGGCACTTGTGAGTGTGGTGTCTGTGCCCTGAGTGTGCTGTTGTTTGGGCTGGGAATGTTTTGTCATCTCCATCATGCAGTCCTGAAGCCTGTGGTGAATATTGGTACTTTCACTTCTTTCTCCTCCCTAACATTCATGTCTCAGTTTGTCTTGCATTCTTCCCTTAAACATACCAAACTTCTGAGTGCACGGTTTTTATTCCTGTGTAGTTGTGTAGAACTGCGTTAGCCTTTGTCTTTTGTACCTCAGATTTTGTCTGATAGAAAAGTGCTGTAGGCTTGCTTATTCATGATAAATTTAAGCACAATTCTCATTTATATAATCTCTCTCAATTCTGCTGCTTTCTGGGTTACTACCTCTTACTGGATACATGTGTGGGATTATTTTTTTTCTGCTTTTGTTTTTCCAAGTTGAAACATTTTTTCTTTCCCACCATAACACATAATCTCATAGTCTCTGATGGTAGCTTTCTGTTTTGTAGACACTCTCAGAAAATGTAATTGCAAGGTTTATTCCCATCCTTATATTAAATAAGATACTTAATACAGCCAGACAAAATTCTAATCCCTGTGGCGATGTACTGAATGTATTTGTCAGCATGTAGCATAGCTAACTATTTTAGTCCTTCAGCCATTCTTCAAACCACATCACTGCCTTGGTAGTTACAGTCATGCTGCTTTGGAGCTATGTTTTTGAGAGAAGATTTTCTCCCTGTCTTTGTCCCTACCTATTTCAAGGAGTACTTTGGATGGTGTTCTCCACCTCTGCGTAACAATGAACATAGAGGTTCAAAATTTCCTGGTCATGTGGGTTTTTTTGTGTGTGTGTGAAGTGCAGAGCTTGGTAGCTTAAAGTTAAAAACTTATGGTTTCTTGGGGGCAACATACAGCCCCCAGGGGCTTTCTGGCTGACCTTGCACACTAAAAATGACCAGGAGCATTCTGCTGTTCATAGTTACCCTCTTTTGGCAGTTGGTTTTCTTCTTAAGAAAAGACACTACCCAGTAATGAAAATACAGAAGTGACAAAAGAAAGGGTTGTGAAAAGTAGGAGAAGGCTGTATTGCCTGTGTTGCCTGAGGATGCACAAGCTGCAGTGGCACTGACCTGCCGTGCCTTGGGGAAGGTTGGGATCTGAACTTTCCTCCTTCAAGAGTAAGTCAAAATTAACATGTTTTTGTTAAATAAGGAAAAGAAAAAGGAAATTTTCAGTTGAATGCAGTGGACCTCGGACTGACCTTATGTGTGGAAAATTGTGCCTTAGATTAAGGCCTGTAAAATTAATATTATTTTTTCCAAGCACTCTATTTTTGCTATGACTGTTTAAAATAAATATTAAGTTGCTGAACATGGGAAGGTATTCATATACCACCTGGATTTAGAGGTAGTAGAAGTGTTAAATCAGCTGTAGCTCACTCTGGGTCTGCAGACAAAACAATATTGCCCTGGTTTACTTAATGAATTCCATTTGTGCCTTCATTCATACACTGTTAAGCAACAAAAGATTTATTTTTCTTGTACAAAACGGAAAGTTCATTTTTTTTTTTATTGTATATGAATAACATTCTCGAAAGATGATGAGACTGTTTTGACATGTGGTATATATATATTAAATCCGTCAGGTTTAAACTACAGAAAAATATGTACAGATAAACCTTGTCCATTTCATGTGAACACTTTGAAACACTTAAATCTTCAAAAGTCACTGTTGCATACTTTTGAGCTCAGTTTCCATCCAAATTCAACTGGAATGATTCAAAAGAAAAAAAAACTAGTAAACAAGAAGGGTTAGTGTCGGATGTAAAACTAAAATTGAAAAATGTGTGTGCGCATATGCATGTACATGTACAGTCAAACAGGCAGTACAGTTTATGTGAATACTTGAATCTTATAACTACTTTTTTAAAGTGTAGTTTTAGAAGCAAGTTAATGTTCATGATATCAAGTGATCAATAAGAAAGAGCATTTCCCTAGGAAAATAGCTGGAAAGCACAAAAGCAGACAAATTACAGACTAGTTCTGTGAATTGTAGGAAGGAAATGAATTCTGTTACTCTTTTAAAAGCCCAATCGTATATATATATTGTTGAAGGGAATGGTATCAAGTATTGGTTGGTAATATTTTAGTAGGTGTTGGGTATAAAATTCTAGTCAAAAGGTGAGGAATGGATCAGATGTGATACCTGAAATTGTTTTATGTCTTATCATCACTGAAAATGTGTTCCCTATCATTTGCTTTTAGATAATCTGTGCATTTCAGAGGTCATATGGTAAGGATTTACCTCTTGAAAGGATTTAGCTGGTTTACAATAGGCAGCTTATATAGTGATACAAAGCCCAGGTGGAAGAGGTGGTTTAGGCATGGCAGAAAGCCTTGTTGTGAAGCCTTCTTGATATGGGAGATTTCGATGTGGAAGAAAACTACATTGCCTGCAAACATTTAGCTCCCTACTTGAATGAAAATGCATATAATTGTGCAGGACCATGTCATGTAGTCATTTCAAAGGGAAGCTCCAAGGATTGATTACCTTCTGTTTACTGGGTGGTTGTGAGGTGGATGCTATATGGAAAGCTCACAAAAGAACATTATTTGCAAAATTTGCCTCAGTTTTAATTAACCAGGGCTTCCCTGCAGTCATCAGTTTGTATTGCCAAGTTTGCTGAACCTGGAGCTTCAGCTTGGTGGGTTGTGCCGTGGTGATCGTGGAGCAGATGCTGGAGTGTTGATGAAGAACCAGCGGTGTGGCCAGTGGCCCCAGCCGTGGGTGGTGCAGAGTGCCTGCAAAATCCGTGGTGGTGGTGTGTTACTGGGTGTTACACACACAGCTCACAGGGACACTGACGTGCAGCCAATGTGTGTTACTGAGCATGGGACTTGAAATCTGAGTGACTCTGAGCTGGGTCAGCAAATTCCAGGGTTTGAGAACTGTGGGGCAACAGGGCTCTGGGGGACACTGCATACATTGTCTGGTCTAGAGAGCTCATCTCTTTTAAAATAGTTCCTATTTTGATTTTTTTGTGTGAAGTTTTGTAGCATAGCCAGTTGCCTGCAGCTGTGTGCTTAATAACACTGTCAATAAACCTCTTCTACCTGGTAAGCTAGGTGGTGATATTTAAAATTTGAGATTTACATTACCTAGGAATGTGGCACAATTTCTGGAATTTGAAATGTTGTGGTTTTCTTGTTAGTATGCAGCTTGTGGTTTGTGTCCCTCTTTCACCTGCAACCCACACTGAAGTGTTTCTTCCATCCTCATCTTCTTGGCTCCAATGTTGCATCTGTAAAAGAAAGAAAATGCCTGACAAAGGAAGGCATGTTTCAATTGTACGTTAGTTTTGTGGTTTGTAACCTTCATCTCTTCTATGATTGTAGAGATTTGGGGACAAGGAATTCTTGGGGAGAATAAATCTTCCATTTTATTTTTCTAAGCCAGGAAAAAAATTATATTTTTGAGTTTTTTCCAGTCCAATAACTTGGAAGGATTAACTTTGCACTCTAACAAATAAAACAGCCAAGCAGATTTTGTCCAAATGTTTCTTCACCAGACATAAATCCTAATCCTGGACTAAAATCTCACAGGCTTGTAGTAAAATTGTTCCAGACTAAAACTTGGCAAAGTAAAAAATCTCTGAAAGCAGGGTTCACAATGGAAATGCTGATGCAAGCATAACTGGAGCATTGCAAACGCGACGCCATAAGAACAGCTTTGCATATTGCTCATGAATAGCTCAGAGGTAAAAGGATTAACACTTCTTAATACTGCTTTGAATCTGCTAGACTTTTTGCTTGCTGGACTCAACACAGATATTCTGTAGTGTATGTAGGCTTCATATATTTGCGTTCTATTCTGATCCCTTTATTCCCCCCTAGCTGAGAGTCCTTTATTGCTGCAAACAGAAGCCTTTGTTACCTCGAATTTCGTGCATCACCTATCAGGATCTGTCAGGAGACAGAAATTAATACCAGAAATAACAATTTCAGCTCAGTGTGTAGCTATTTAATTTGCAGACTAAAGGAACTTTTGCACGTTCCATATTCGAAGAGGAGGAGGAATGGGACTATTGGTGAAGAGGAGGAGGATCTGGATCTCTTCTAAAATAGTGTGCACTCTCCAGTGAGGTTCTAGTACTGTGGGTAAAAAGCCCCATTTAAAAAAAAATCCTGAAAATGAAATGCCTTTTATTTTGATGGTGTCACTGAATCTGTGCCTGCAGACATTTGGGTTTCTTTTTGGTTATATCTAAAGCATTCTGAAGTGAGCATGTGTTTGTGTATACTCAGTATACTCTGTAAATGTTGATGGGTTTATATGCTTCTCTCCTGGAAGGTTTTCATCATACAAAACTTGCTGCTGCCACCTCAGCCCTTTAGTTTAGAAATGGTTACCTATTCTTGTGAAAATCAGAGCTGAGAGTCTTGATGGTCAACTAAACCAGTTTGGGGTTGTGTGTGTGTATGTGAGTGTATTTGTGTATATACACACATTCACGCATATGCATAGATATATAAATATCCTATTGCGGTTGCCATAGTCACACTCTTTCTGGGCTTTATACCAGCAAGTGTGCAGGGAGGTGTCAGCAAAACATGATGTATTTTAAATATAATCTGAAACACCATCCAGCAGCAAATCAGATGTTTATTAAAGGTCCCTTTCTTCCACCAAGCCTTCACTTAATTTTCTTTCTCACAAAAGGGAACAAACTTGAAATACTTCAGTGTTTAAACAAATAATATTTTATAAAAATGGTAATATGCATGATTAAATATAAAATACAAGGGCTCTGGCTGGTGGTTATTTACAACAGCCGTGACCCTCAGACAGCAATGGTAAGAAAAGTGAGTATATAGTAACTGTTAATCCACTTGACAACTGATAGCAATAAAAATTGTTGGCAAGAAAATAGAGAGAGGTCTTGTACAAACATGACATTATTTTCTTTGATTTCTTTTTTCTTTGAATTTTATAGAACTAAGATAAGTGTGTATATAGATCAAAGTAATTTGAAATATATACAGCAACCATGACTGCAGGTTTTTTTGGTAGTTCATAATGTTGATACACCTTACTGTTTCAAAATGTAGGGTCTTGGTCATTTATTACTGATGGGTATCAGAGATTCTGATGTTGATAATGCATTTAAGCGTGCTATGGTAGTTGCTGTGTGTGGTGCTGTATGTGTAAAAACTGAGAACATCCTGGTAGTCTAATTTCTTTAGCTTTGAAAATTACCAAATAAAAGAACAAGCAAGAAATGTATGTGGTTAAAATTCACAATGGAAAAGAAGATCCTTTAGGAAGATTTGAGTTGGTCTGGATAATTATTAAAGTTGCTGGTTAATATTTTTAATATAACTTCTGAAGCAGCTTTTATCAAAAGATCTAGGTGCATGTTACAGACTAGTTTAAACTCATAACATCCTTGTGGTGAGCTGGGCAAGTATTTTCAAGAAACTGATGTCCAGAGATGCTTGCCGTGTTTGCCTGTGCTAATTTGGAAAGCTGGGTCTTGTTTATTCTTGTAGTGAATGCAGATTAAGGTAGGGTGTAAGCACAGTAGTCATTTCTGATTAATTAAGTGTGCAGAAATTCTTTCTCTGAAACAAGAGTGTCTTGTTTCTGGTTAGCATATCCTCTTTGAAATGGCACTCATTACAGAAAACTGCCCACTCGTGGCTTTAATAAAGAGCTATTGTGTGAGCAGGAAGGTCCTGATTACTGAAGCCGGGGAAAGAGAACGTGGGGTTTCTTTCTCTTGGTCCTTTGACCCGTCTGCTGGACTGGTTGGACCAACGAGTGAGGAGAAATGGTCTCCGGATCAGTGGCCAGAAGTCACTTGAACAGCTCTCCCCAGCATTTGTCAGGTGATGTATCCCAAACCTGAGAGGTGTGGTGCCTGACTGGTGCTTCTCTGTTGTTATATGAGCAAACCCTTGACAAAATCTAAGGGATTCTGTTTTGCATGGGGTGACATTGAGTGTTGCAAGGGAGAAAAAAATGTATTTGTAGTTGGCATAGGAAAGCCCTACTGCAACTTTACTCTTCACCTGTTTTTTGGAAACTGAGGAGTCTTCCCAGTTGTTTCTTTGTCCAGCACTACTGTGGTGGGCTAGTGAGGTCTCCTAAAATCTGAGTTAATGTTGCTATTTTAGGAAATTATTTTCTTTGTCTATCTCACTGATTTAATGTAGCCAGTGTCTTGTTTCTGGGTGGAATTTCACAGCTGAAACAGCCCCTTCCAATGCCTTAAAAGATGTGCAGTTGTTCTTTTCACAAGAAAACGTTGCTTGTCTGCCCAGGTGTCCGCCCAGGTACTGAGATACAGCAGCAGTACAGGCTAAGAGACTTGGCAGTTATGGATTGAAAGCCTTACTATTTCTATATGGAAACGGGGAATCTGGTTATTTAACTTGACACTGAGTTTTCAGCCGAGCTGAGAATGAAACCAAGGTCTCTTAAATCACTGCCTGATACTAGGTATGGTAGTTTCATTCTTCCTTATTAACTTAATACAATTTGCTGATGTGGATATATCAATTTTCCTTTTTTTTTCCTTATTTGGAAAAGATTTGCTCTAAGATGTAAGGCAGGCGTGGTTCATCTGCACAAAATGGGTTGATTTGAGTAAATGTATGCAAGTCCTTTCCTAAATGTGTCTGCAACCACTTCGTGGAGCAAGAGAAACTCCTTTCTGCATGGTTGGTTGATGAGGCATATTAAATGTCTGTTTTAAAAAAAACCACTAAATCACAAACGAAAATAAGCCAACCCAAAGCTTTTTCCTCTTCTTTTGGTAGTGTTCTCTTGCTTTCACTTTTGGTGGCAGGTCTGCTAGTTTGAGTGTTGTGTCAGTTTGAACTGACATATGAGATACTCATAAGAACCTCTGTTGACACCCAAATTAAAGGAGCACCTCTCAGAGTGGTGTCCTGGGGTGGTCTGAAGGGGGTAACACACACAACTGTTGTTGAGATGCAACCTGACACCATCACTGTGGCAACAGAAAGAAAACAGAAATAAGAAAGTGTGAGCAATGTGCTGTTTGAATGTCCAAAGATAGGCAGATAAAACACTTGGAGATCAGTACATTACAAATTAGCACTTCCCTGGTTTCCTGGACCCTATGAGTGACAGCTCAAATCTGTCTCTAGTGGAAAAGCTGTAAAACTTGGGGAAATAGAAGCAAGATGAGTGGCTCCACAGGGTCCCACCACTCTTCTGGTCGAGTGTCTGATGTTTCCTAGAGCAAAGCAAGGATGTAAACAGCATGGGCCCTGGTGTCTTGCTGCCGATTGATGCTGCAGGTTTGGCGTCCTTGGCATTTAGGATTACAGTGTGCCAGCATGGTGCTTCTGCCAGGCAAAAGCAGCTCCTCTGCCCATCTCTTGAGCAACATGAGAGCAGCATTATTTGTCAGTTAGCACGGGTTGGACACCTTGGTCATAAATTTTGGTGATGTCAACTGCTGTAGCAATTGACATGAAATGTTTTAGTTAAGTCTCTGACTATTAGTATAATAGGGAGAATAAAACTGATGTATTGTATTTTAATGTTAAAAATCGTAAGGAAACATTCTGTAAGTGTAAAGTAATTCATAATTCATTGGGGATGAGTGAATGTCTTCTGTGTTCTGAAGTGGGCATTGCTTGGTCATGCTGTGGTCTGTTTGCTTGCAGTCTTTGCTTGTTTGATCACTTAAGCAGTTCATGACAGCACTCTTACAATACAGGAAAAGAGGCCAGTTTGAGGAGCCCTTGTATAATATAAAAGATTACAACTAGAAGATACTACATAGCTCTTTTCTCCTCACAAAATCCTGCAAAAATATTTCCAGTGATGCCTGTGCACTAGGATCAGTAGCAGCTTATGTGCGAGTGGAAATGGCTTTCGCTTCATGGATGTTCTGCTTGGAAGGTGCTGTGTCTCTTGGGCTGGGCTCAGTGTGATACTGGTGTCTCTGGTAAATCTAAGAGGTTTAGTGTTTCAAGTGCGGAATAAGAATTAAAATTTGAAAGCTTTCAACATTATTTTTCACGTGATTCCCAAGCACAGCTGAGGATGTTACATGGGTTGCAGGAGACATTTTTTATGTAAGGAATAAGCTATCTCTGTTCCCCAAGCAAGTTAGGATTCCTGGGTTTCTGTTCTGATTTTGAGGCTAAAGCTGTGTTAGGACTTGTCTGTGTTGACCAGGGTGGATTCTGGTATAGCTCCTCGTGGTAACTGTCGTTCGTGTGGGATAATTAGTGTGCTTGCAAAGTGGAGCCGGTAAAACCAACTCTCCAGCATGTCCTCTGCAGTAGTCCCAGTTTTTTCCATCCCTCTTCTTGCAGCAAAACCTGTTCAGTGACCTTGTAGGTTGCTGAGGTGGAGGTACAGTGTTTTTTCTGCACTTCATTGCTGTTGGCTACTTTCTCAAATTGAATTTTCTTTTCCCTGCCACAGATTGCTTAACAGTATCTACAGGATGTGTTACTAATTGCATGTTTTCACTGTGGTTATTAGCCTAATTGAAAGCAAAAGTTTCCATCATAATAGATTACAACTTTTCCTTGGTAATATTTTTTTCATGCTGTCGTTACACTTTAAGGAGTTTAGAGAAGCCATTTTGATACCTGGAAGAAGCTGGAAGTTCAAGTGGTTAGGCAAGCACACTGTAACACTGTATTCACAGAAAGCCTCAGGTACACAGGAAACTAATGTAAAGAAATAATTTTGGAGATTTGAGATCCTACAGATACTCTGGTAACATTGCTTTTCCCAATGCAGATTCTCTGGTTTTATTTGTTCAATAAGAGATAATTAGGGGAACCTATGACCATTAGAGCATAAAATGTCATCAACTATGGGGTCTTCTGACATGAGTGAAGAAGCCTGTCCATAATAATAGAGAAAGGCAGTCTGATTTGAAAAAGTCGAAATCGTGATCTGGAGGTTTTTTCCCACGTTAAATGAGTGTCTTTGTTTCAACTGATACTTCACTGGCACTGGTTTAGAAAACAGTAAGGTCAGAGCCATAGTGAACTTCAGAGGATGATTTTTGCTATCTTTGTCTGCCAAATTTTAGTGAAAGAAAGTACAGTGTCTCCTTGTCTTTCATCCTGTGTTTTACTCTTTCAGAGTAAAGCCTTGTTCAACCAACAGGGTACATAACGTGTTACTGTTGCTGGAAGATGAGGTCTGAGGAGATATCGAGTATGTCAAGAAATGTAGGTATAGTATAGTAACCGATAACAGAGAATCAGATAACAACTGCTATACTGAATAACAACCAGGCTTACCTGACTTTTTAATATGTTCAAGAAGTTGAAGTGGAGGAGAAAGAAGATTGATTCTATTCCTCTCCATTGGTCTTTGCTCTTTTTTCTGTAGTACTCCTTGGAACCATGAGTCAGTCTGTGTTGGGGTCATAAGTAACTCTAGGGTAAGAATTACTCTGTGTTAGATTGAAGTTCAGGGAAAATGCTTTAGTAATTCTATCTATAGTTGTCTGGTTGATTTGTGCTGGTTTTGTCCTTGCAGATTCAGATACCTGCTGTTTGGTTGATGCTTTGCGTAATTTTGGTTCTTGCTTCCCATTTCATGATTTGCCATCACAGATTGGCTTTTTATGTGCCCTTAGTTCCCTCAAAAGGCTCTTAACTGTCTCGTCAGGTGTGTATTTGCTGATGTGAAAGCAGTAGGGCTTGAGAAGGTTCATGTGATGCTGCTGTTGAGAATTCAGCATCCTTACCCTGAGGATGTCAGGCTGCCTGAGAGGGAGGTGGCCATCCCATGACAACCTGTTTGCCCAAGCATATGTCTGTTGCCTCTGTGGGAAGATAAATATTTCCCATAAGCTCTTAACATAAATGCTTATACCTATGTGAAAGATGCAATGCACACATGGGTGGCAAGTGGTTTGATAAGTCTAGGCCAAGCCATTGCCGTTGTACTTGCCTGATGGTGACTTTGCTTCTCTATAAAAGGACCTCACTGTGCTCATCATCTTGCGTTGTAGCACCTGTCACCTAGCAGGTAGGTGTTAAATACTGCATTCAGAGGGGATTATCACCAGCTCTTCTCCTGGATGTAGAAGAGAAGTGAAATTTCAGCTGTTCCATAAGGGAGGAGTAAAGGGGAATCCACTAACACGATTATAAAGGTCAGGAGCAGCACTTTGGGAATCCTTTGGGATGTATCATTAATCCTTACATTTGGGATTTCATATTTGAGATGGATTTTGATGTAGAACTCACAATCTGGAGATGTACAGTTCGATGTTATATTGTTTGAAGCGATGCAGGCTGTTCATCATTGCTATCTAAAAAACCAGTGTGTTGACATGACAGTGTTGTTAGATCAACATGAATTGTTCTGATGGGCTGTGGGACTGTGAACTTGGTTTTTTAAGGTATGTATGTGTAGACTGGGTCACTGGATGACATGGTTGGAATTCTGCTCATGTTACTTGGTTGCTCTTGTTTCTGTGTGTACAGCAATGTTGTTTTGTGGAGCATAATAAAGCAAGAACTTGAGCAGAAGTCTGGAGTGTTGTATGTGTGTGTAAATCTCTGCTACTGTAATATATTTCAAAGCTATGCTAAAAAAAGAAAAGAACAACAAAGAGCAGGAAACATGGATTGCTATCATGGATTTAACCAACCTGAGACAATTCTCCAGCAAGCTTTTCTTGATCTAAGGCTGTTTATACAAACTGAATATTTTGTAACTGTGTCATCTTGTGAGTTATAGGCAGTACAAATTAAAAGTTACTTTGGGCATTACTCCAACATGCAACTCTGCTGGTGGCTTGCTGGAGAGCAGCTACAGTGGAAGGACTGACTTGCCCAAAGCATCTTCTCTCCAACAGTATGGCCTGTGTTTATCCCCGAGAGCAGTCCTGGCTTCTGAAGTACTGTACCAGTAGCCATGTGTTGCCCATGCAGTGATGAGGAAAACAAGGGTAATATATGCTGCAGGGTGTTTCCTATGCATCTGCCCAGTTTTATTTTTACATGATGTATTTATACACATGTGCTGTCTTCCCAGTTTAGCTCTAATGCCCTTTAATTCTTGGTACGCAGTTACAAAGAGAGCAAAAATCAATGTAGAGATAAGAACAAGGACATTTAAGGCTTTGTAGTGTATAAGAAATTCCCAAATCTTCAAGTGTTTTGCATGTTTAGATGAGTTAGTGCTCCCTATGAAAATGTTCCTGCTCATAAGTTAAAACTTTGACTTGAGAACTGTAGCAAGATACAGGGGAGACTCAAGCTGTCTGATTGTAGGCTTTAAATATCCAGAATGATTCATCTTGCTTTTTTGTTGTCCAAACCTGTAGTTAAAAATTACTGTATACTTGAAATAAATTGAAGAAGGGTTACCACAGAAATGTGAGAATAAACTTGAATGACAAAACATCGAATTACTTTCAATTCCTCCATTATAAGACTGCTCTTATAGTCAAAGAATAATTATTAGTGACCTGCAGTGCTATCCAGAAGGAGTTTGTAATTTTCAGCTGAGTTGATGCTGAGGATTTAGCAGCTGCCTATGTAAGAAGAGTGGGCGTCTTAAGCAAATTGTGAAAATTGGCAGAATGTGGCTTGGATGGCTACCTATTAGATGAAGACTGGAGCACACAAAACAGTCTAACCAGACTTCTGGTAAACTAAGATGTAACTACTAAGTAGATAGCAAAGAGAAATGACAGTATAGTAAGTCTAGCCACTTGTGCCTCAGTTCTTAACTGGTGATTAGTGATGAGCTTAGGCCTTTTATATCATCTTCTTCAACATATGACTTTTGCTCTCCTTCGCCTGTGCTTCCTGAAAGTAGAGAACAAATGGGAGAAACTAACTCTGTGTCTGACTGGGGAAAGAATTGGGTCTCTAGAACCTGACATAATCTGGTCATACTGCTGTATCATCTTGTACATAGCTGTGGCATTCACTCTGGTATTAAAAGCCCAAGCACCTTTGGTCATCATGGACAAATGCCAGTTTCTGTGCAGCTGATAGTAACACTTTCCTCTCCTTGAGCTGTCTGGAAGGGTGAAGTTCAGAACCACCTCTCTCTTTCTTTCCCATCTCATCCTGATTAGAGATAAAATGGGAACTTGCAAGTGTTATAGGAGATGTCCTCTTAGATATAGTTGCTTGAACAATATCACCACTCCTCTTCTAATCTCCCAAAAGCTTGAGAAGAGGAAAAGAGATGAGAAGAACTGCATGCTTAGTTGTGTTTTTGTCTGTGAGAGAAGGTACAGCTGCCAACCAGGGACTGTGCAGAGCTATCTGTAGGGTGCAAGGGGATGAGAAAACTGTTCTCCAACATGACACTTGTATCTGTGGTGAGCAAAAGGTGAACCCTTGATGGACTCATTTTTAACCTCTTGTGCAAAAGTAATTCCTCTACTGCCACTTCATAACTTAAGATTGAGAATTGAGTTTGGTCATCAGTTGTGGCTCTTAGGTGGGACAACTAACTAGTTTTCATTCATCACCCTGGATGCCTCAGTGATGATCTCTCAACCATGGGTTTAATTGGTTTGGTAGGTCTCAGCACTCCATGGGGGAGTGGCAGCTCCTCTCCGCTTCTCTAAGCAAGAAGGGGATGTCAAGGAGCTCTCCATCTCATGTTTGGTGTCTTGGCTTTTTTCTCCCTTCTAAACTATTAGAGTCTGTGTTTTGCAGTACACTGTATGAAATCCGTGTACATTAGTACTGCTAGGCTAGGAAGCAAAAACTATTTTGAAACCTCTTCTGTCTTTCTGGGTATGGAGCGAGGGAGCTGTAGACCAGTGGTGATTTATCAGGCAACATTGCTGCTGTGTTTGTACTGCATTCAATGTGAGCAGATGTCTAGGGAGCTGCTTTGACCTTGCATCTGGGTGGCTTATAAATAGAGAATAGGAATAAATTATTTCTTCAATTGTCATTGTAAGTGAGATATTAAGCCGGGAGTCTACAGTTTCTGAGAAATCCAGTGATGGGTGGACAACGAAAAGAAACCAGTGAGGGGAGAAGAGGTTAGGAATTCAGAATGTTACTTAGGTAAGGATTTTGGATTGGAGCAGCAAAATGTCTGAACCTGGCATATTTTTTAATGAAGAAAGATCTGTTTATGATGACAGGGTGACTAGGGAAGAAAAATCCTTAGATCTCTGTGGCGTGATCCATGAGTCAGAAATTGTTGGTACTTAGAGGAGCACAGTTTGCACAGCTCCTACCCTGCTCTCTTCTGTATTTTCTCTTTAAATGCCCATGCTGTGGATTGAGAGACAAATTTGAAGAGCCCTTGGTCCAGTTCTTAAACAGGACACCTATCGATGTTACATTTCATCTGTCCTGGCGAACATTAACTCATCTCCTGCATTCTGAGTTTGCAGGCTCAGCCAAGACACGAAGAATTGAATAACCCCTGAAGAATGAACTCCTTTGTTGCCCACCGAGGCATAGCTGTGGCATTGTTTTCACCACAGGCAGGACAGTGAGTAATAGTGTTGCAGCTGCTTCACTGGGCTCTGTGCTGGAGGATACTTTAGTCTCCTTGGACTTTTCTTTCCAAAATCATCCACGTGTGGAAAAAGATGAAATACATTTGTAGGCAAGACTTCATTATTTTTTTTGTAAATGTAGGAAAACTGAGTTGTACTGTGGGAAAAAAAAAACCCACTCAGACTTCAATCTGTAGAAGTTTGAAAGGATGTGGCAAGGAGTCAGCACCAACTTTTTTCAAAACAAATTTTCAGAATGTGGATGGAGCTTTCTTCTATCCTGTGTTCTGCATCTGGTGTTACTAGTTCGGGCAGAACTTTATCATTCAAGTTCGTCAAGGAGACTACCCTTGTCTAGGCAGCATTTATCACTGCTCCTTCCCTCAAAGCCCAACGAGGACTAGGCTGCTCATTGCATTGCCTCAAAGCATTTACCTCACAGCATTTCACTTTTATGTTTGATTTAGTAGTACTAGCTACCTTCAAGTATGTTTTTGCATTGCTCTCAATTCAGTCTGCCAAGAACTCTTGTCCAGTAGCCTTTAAGCTACCTTTTAAGTGTAATTTAGACATAATTATCTCTCTAAGATTGTATCTATTGAGAGCAAGGCTGTATTCATCAAGGACTCCTTTTAAAATATTTTCTCAAGTGGATTCTTCTCTGTTTTGCAAGACCCTGTTTTCTCTGATGAAGGTAATAAGTGTTCAGTGTCTTTACACAGTGTGGTCAGCAGTGATCAAAACCCTCCCCTATTTTATGAAGTACTATGGGATGAAAAGAAAGCAAAGGCATAATTGCGTTTTTTTTTTACTTAGTCTGTGGTGAGTCGTGTACTCTGAATGATGGTCAGTTTTTAGTTCTCCACCTAGGAAAGAAAATTTAAGACAAATGGAGCAAGGGTGACCAGCTGTCTTCCCAGATTTTCAGCAGAAGAACCTGGAGACAAGGGAGTTCATGTGAAACTTGACTAAGTCCTAACAGAGAGCAGAAGGGTAAAGAGTGGGGACACTTGTTTTTGCTTCCTCACATGAGGATAGAAGATTACTATCAGATTTAATACAAAATACTTCATCCTGTGTGTAGCTATGAAATGCAGATTTTCTTAACATAAAGCATTTGACGTCCATTAGCATTGTCATATCATGCCACTGTCACCAGATTGTATTTGGGAGAGGAATGCCACTAGTAATTTGCAGGGCATCATTTAATCATCTTTGTCAAGTAATGGATTTATTATTGATTTCAGGCTCCTGGTTAGCTTAGAGAATTGTATCTTTTTGCTTTCTTCTTCCCTAGTGCCATTTTGCAAATTTTGTAAACTAGCTATGTTAAAAGAACATCAGGGCTGAAAATTCAAGCCTTCTGTTCAAGCATAGAGAATTTAAGCACAAGTATCATTTGTTTTATTTACTGAGATGATTTTGTGGAAGGAATTGTACCTGGAAGTACATTTATATCAGGAAACATATCCAGAAGAAGCTGGACTATGCTAATTTTAGAACATACTCTTTTTTTGTTTTGTTTTTTTTGTTTGTGGGCTTTCTTTTTTGTTTGTTTGGGTTTATTTTTGTTTGCCTTTGAATTTTTCCTGTTTTGAATAGCTTTTGCATGTGATATAAGGAATAATGCTCTGTAGTTCTTGATTTACAGAGAAGGTAAGTTCAGAGGAAAAGCAGTAGTTCCACTACAAGTGATACTAAATCCTGTGCAGGTTGTCACTAGGGTTGAATCTCAGCAGTTCACAGTTCAAAGAGTGTTCACAGTGAACAAAGAGTAACTGATAGCATTAGTAGATTTCTATCATTTATCCATGTGGATAAAGTTGGATGGTGTTTTTAGATGCCTTTTCTCATTTTTCTGTCAATTGCAAGTGAATGTATTTTGTTTACTCCAAGGTGTTAACTCTAATTCTGTTAAGACACCATTTTCTAAAAGACATCTAGTGCAAGGTGAAGGTGTAGAGAAGAGGAAAATATATTAGTTAAGGTACCACTGAGACATTAGAAAGGCAAACCTTGTTTTTTCTGTTTTCAGATGGAGTAGCTTCAGCATTTAGTTGGGGTTTCTGTTTGAAGTTTTCTCCTCTATGTTGTCCACTTGAACGTCTTGCTGCTTGGATATTTTAACTCAATCACCTTTGCTGACTTTTTTGGTAGACAAAAACATTGTTCTTCCTGGTATTTTCCAATTTTCTACAGCTGCCTTTTAAGGTCTTTTAGCGAGTTAATAATTCAAATAGTATATTTTCTCCTAGTATTTTGTAATGTTAACTTTGCAGTAAGAATATCAGGTGACAGTAAATCATGTTTTGCTCAGGCCAGTGTGGTTCTCAGTTGTTTGCTGAACAGCTCAGTGCTATTGGGATTCATTGATCCTGGATTTGTTTTAAGGGTTTTTAGTGGCCCTTACTACATTTTTCAGTTCTTCCCTCCTATTATATCCATCTTCTGTTCCCACAATCTCTCTGCATTGTCTGCTCTCCCACCTATGTTCAACTCAGGTTGCCTTCTCCTATGCCCTGCTCTGAGTCCACCTGAATCTGGAGATTTGGGGGACTCAGGTAATAGGGAGAGAGGAATCTTCATTCCTGGTGTCCACTGAGGTTTCTGAGAGGTTGGAGAAGAAATCGAGAAAGGATCTACTAGGTCACAGGGCGATTTTAGTTTATTATCGAGATGAAGGTGGATGTATCAGTGGGAGAAATGGAGCAATAGGGATGTGGCAAGGGTCTTCTGTGTTGCCAGCCTCCAACAAGGACTGAGCTCCAGTGCATGCTTTGTGTAGCCCCAGGCTTCTTGAAGCCTGTACAGATGTGTTGGATTATTGTTCTGGTGGGTATTAGGTCACTTCGTTTTAAGTTTTTGCTTCTCAATCTCAACCTAGACCTCAACAATCATACCTGGACCTGGTGTGTCAGTGTGCAAGCCACACAGAAACAGATTTATTGAACTGGGGGAATTGCCAATTATCCATTTACATGATTCTGTGGAAGGTTTAATATTACAGTGTAGCTGTTACTTACTAAGGAATGACTTGCACTCAGTAATAACATGGCATGGAAAGCAGAGCTCAGTCTGGTAACATAAGAAATTGGAATTCTGGAGAAATCAGCTGAGCTTTGCCATTTAAGTTTGTTCAAAGTTGACAAAGGCCACTTGCATTATTTTATCACTGTTGGAGGCATTTTACTTTAATTGTGTAATTTAGGTAGACTGTATCAAGTCAATAACTTTTACATGTAGCAGACTGTTTTTCTTCCAGAAAAAAAGGATATTTCTATAGATATAAATGATCCCTATTACCAAATTGCAAAATCACTACTATGGAGAATTTTATTCAGATTGTATGTTCAGTTTCCAGAGACAGGATTTAATATTTTTGGGTGGATTTTTTTTTTCCTGGAAATACTTAACAATTACAGAACTTGTTTCACAGCATCCTTTTAAACACTCACACCTCAAAGCTTTTTATTACAATGAGAATACATTTCTTTTTTCAGGAGCACAGTAAAATTTTCCAGTGGTGCAAATCTTGTTTGTTGTGATTTAACTCTAGCCAGCAACTCAGCCCCACAGAATGCTCTCTCACTCCCTCACAGGTGGGAGGAGAATTGGAAAAGTAAAAATAAAAACTCATAGGTTGAGATAAATACAGTTCAATAGGTGAAGCGAAAGTTTCACATGCAAGCAGAACAAAGCAATGAATTTATTCAACACTTCTCAAGGGCAGGCAGGTGTTCAGCTGTCCCTAGGACAGCATGGCTCTATAATGCAGAACTGGGACTTGGGAAGACAAATGCCATCACTCCAAACATCCCCCCTTTTCTTCTTCCCCCAACTTTATATGCTGACCATGATGTCATATGACAAGCACTATCCCAGTGGTCAGTTGGGGTCAGTTGTCCCGGCTGTGTCACCTCCCAGCTCCTTGTGCACCTCCAGCCCACTTACTGGTGGGGTGGTGTGATATGAGAAGCAGAAAAGGCCTTGACACTGTGTAAGCCCTGCTGAGCAATAACAAACATCTCTGAATTATCAAGACTGGATAAATCCAAAACACAGCCCCATACTAGCTACTAAATGGAAAATTAAGTCTATCCAAGCAACACCTATCAATACCTCATTTTTCTTAGCAGGGCACCAGAAGCGATGGGAGGTTCAACAGGAATTTGTGGTTAATTTTCTTTTTCAAATCACAGGGAAACAAACTGCGGTTTCTGTAATAAAGTGGGATCCGTTTTGTTAGGGAAAACATCAAGCCTTTAAAATGGCATTTTGTTATCTTTTATAATCTTAGTTTAGGTGAAACTTTCATATGAGAATGCCAAGCTTACACAGATTTGCCTTTGCAAATTCTAGAATATGCTTTCTTGAGACTACTGAAAATTACAAGTACGCCATGCTGTCTCAATGTCTGCCTAAGGGGAGTTTTGCCCTCCAATAAATATGAGCCTACAGATCATAAATCAGCATTTTATCATCAGCCACCAGGTGACTCTCAAATGTCAAGAAAAGGTGCACGATAACTCCCCGATTGCTGTTGATGGCAGTAGCTGCCATCATGTTGTATGAAACAGAATTTTGCAAGAGGCAAATGTCACCTTTCCTAAATCTTTCAAGTGTAAGCTTTATGCCTTTTTAACTGAGACTGTAAATCCGTATCTAAAATTTTAACAAAAATCTTTGTTGAAACCAATTTGAAGTGTTTGGAAGAGAAGGATAACCTGGAGAAGTCTTAGTATTACTGGAGGAGATTCCCAACTTGGACTGATGTCTAAGGACAGTGAATGTTTTAGTGAAGAGCATGAAGAAATTATCTGTTCTGTACTGTAACCTTGATAGAAGGAGTTATTGAATGCATTTCTCATGTTCATTTGTATCAGCGTTTGGAAGCACCATAAACAAGTCTGGCTAACATTATGGTAGGGATTTGTAGTGTAGAAAGAGTTGTGAAAACAGTTTCAGAAACTGGAACTCCAGCTGCTCTATTCATTGCTGAGGTGAGAATTTTTTTGTCTTTATTTAAAACAAAACAACCCCCCCCAGCTTCCACCTTCTTTCCCTTTTTCATTTCTGCCACTCACAGCATCATGTCACTAAATTATGAAGTGACACAGAGAAAAGTTAATAGCCAGCGATGCACAATCTGATTAAATCCACTCTTCTGCATTTAGACTCTAGTGGATTTATGAAGATGAAGTAAAGGGGAAGAAATGACGTGACCACTGAGGGAAAAATGAGTATTAATGTCTTTTCAGCAACAGTCTGATGAAATGTTATATGTTTAAGCTACCTAGCTGTTTCAATTACTCATGAAACAGCATGGGTTGGATGTTATTCTGCTTGGTAGTGCTTGCTAAATGCTTCATAAGTGCCTTAAGGTGACCCAGTTTGGGGATTGATATAAGGAACCTGTAATTCTTGAATGCAAAAGAAACCCTCTAAAAGGGCTCAGCAAAGCTCCTGAATTAGGCTGCATTCTTCAGGAAATTTGGTACTGGTGCTTTAAAATGCCAGATGCCTGTTCACTTGTAAAAGTGAAAAACTTCTACAAGTATGTTGTTAATGAAATAAATAAGTGGAGCAGATCAATAGGTGAATATTTAAGAGGCTTTTTAGATGATTATGATGCAAAAAATATGCAGGAGGAAGAAATAGCAGGCTTCTGACAGCTAAATCAAGCGTCAGTAATGAAAATAAGCTTGTCATCGAGATTCCTACCCACACGTGAGGAAAGAACCGGGACAAAACTGTTAAAGGCTTTTTCAATCTTCACTCTGAGCTTTTTTTCCTAAATCATCAAATCTGACTTGGTTTAAATTTAACAAAATAGAGCAAATTAAAGAAATCAAAGTAATACTGGAAAGCTTCAGAATGAAGAGAATATACTTTGGAAAGCCTAAGCCTTTGACATGAAGGTTAGATCAGATATAGTGCTCTGCAAATTCAGTTGTTAACTGTGAAGGGCTTTATCGCTCTTTCTGCATCTTAAACTTTATACGCAGTTTCTGTGGAAGTAGTGAGGAAGGATTTTTCAAAAGTGTAAAAATTTGCTGGAAACTTGGTTTTAGTGTGCCAAATCCCAATTGTCATACATATTGTGCATTTGGAGTACATGAATAGTCTCATCCACTGAATCTTGCCTGATGAATATTTAACACTGAAGTGGTTGACTTTTACAGATCCACACCTTTTCTAGGAGTATTTTGTTTTGTAATGCAACTCCCATCAGTTGAAGTGGATAAAAGTTCACTAGTGAAGATCATGAGTGCTAGCTAGCATACTGAAACCATTTACTCCTTGGACAGAGATACAATAAAAAACATTGGCACTTTCTCTGTCTATATTTAGCCTACATCCCCCACCTCTGTGGAACAGGTTTTACTTACAGTACCTTGAACCTCATACCTCATTTAGTCCAGCACAGTGCACAATGAGGTCAGCCTTGTGATGTGTGAGGTTTCATTTTATGGCCACACTTGAGCAGTCAACAAATCATGGGTGAACTTTGGTTCCTCCAGGTTCTCATTAGCATTATTGTTCCTAGCAGTGTTGAACCTTGCAGCTGGAGCAGAGAGTGCTGTTGTGCTTTGTAACCTGCTACAGCTTCTTGGTGTAGGCTCACAGTTCAGCTGGTCCTTCATGGGATGAGACAATAGAGAAGGTGAAGAGGTAGAATAGATGGGTGTTTCTGTGGGGGTGGCAGGCATGCAACTTGCTGTGATCCAGGAGTCTGGCTTTCACACAAGACTCCCTAGCAGCCGAAAAATGTGCATCAGCACCATGTGTCCTGGCTGAAGCCAGTGAGGAGCTGCATAGGTGAAAGTAAAATAAAACACTTAGTGGCTGGAGACACAAGTTGCCACCTCTCCTTTCCCTTTGGTAGATCTCTGGAGATTTCACTCTTGTTAAGCCCAGAACATAATGTCTAACATCTATTTTATGCTTTATGGCGTCTAACATCTATTTTAGAGACTGACTGGTCCTTCCTAGTTAAATAGAAAATCTTTCGTTGTCTCTCCAAGTGTCTCTGCAGTGCACAAGGTGAATCCTCCATAACTTCTGCTTCCATTTTTCTAACATTTTAATGTCTTTGTGTTGCTGATGTTTGTCCGTGTTCTTGTGTGACACTTGTGTCTGCTGGAGGACAGTCTTTACTTTGTGAATTGCCGACTTTCTTTCCTCAATGATTTGAAGATTGTTTTCACAGAAGTAATTCAAATATTTAATTCCTTAGTTTGTGGATGGATCCATTGTTGGGATTCTCATTAGTGGAAATTAACACAAGTTGTGACATAAACTTGGCTTGACTTTTCCACCACAGACCACGGTTATATGAGCTAAAATAACTCACTACTGAAATAATCTGTAGTTACGAGAAGCTTTCTGTCAACTAGATTTGCATAGAATGGAGCACGATTACAGCCTGGGGAGTGGTGTAATGCAGAGCACCTACTCCACTGGAGCAGGACGTATGGTGAGCTGTCAGCTGAGCCTGCATCTCCAGCTTGATGGCCCTGATTGCCTGTCTCCTGTGTGCACTAAGATAGGGTGATGCTGCAGCTGGAAAGAGATGGTGGTGTTACCTGGAAGGGAGCTGATTTCTTTTAATGCTGTGGATTTCTTGTCCTTACTCTTACAAAACGTGTTAAAAATCTGAAAGAGTTTTAAAAAGGGACAGTATGACATTGGGGTCTATAGAGCCTGTCTTGCCTGAGCTTCTGTACTCGCTGTTGGTAACCTAATTCCAAGAAGGTTCAGAGAACTCAATTACCACCAGTGCACAAGTACCTTCAGAAGTGGGTAATTTCTGGTGGAGAGCTGTTTAAGTTAGCAATGGATTGAATGATAAGGTTAGTTGGAGCAAAAAGAAAAATAAATTTGAGGCCATAAATACCCTTTCCCAAGGAAGAGATATTTGCGATCAGGATGACTGAGCAAGTGTGATGAATATAATTGTTCTCTCTATATGCTGTAGCCATGTAGTATGGTTTGCCATAGCCTGTTGGCCTTGCTGCTCTTGACATGTTCCATATTTAGCCTATTTTCTGCTCCTTCCTTCTCCCCCCTTCCTGTCCATTTAAAAAAAAAAATTAAATGGTACCCATGGTGATGTGTGCAGGAGATTCTGTCCGTATTGTGTGTCTTGTAACTCCAGTTACTTCTTGGCCTCTCAGTCACTAGTTGTTTACATGCTTTTACTGGAAGCTGCAGTTCTGCCACTTATTCAGCTCCTGGGCTTGGAAGGAAAGATGCTTCTGTGTTCTTTCTTAAGACATGAGAATAAACTTGTGAAAACTACTCTTTTCTTATGATTTTTATATATGACAGAAGGTTGGGAAGGTAGGTGTAATAATACTGTGTATTGATTTTTCATTTAATCAGTCCTGAAGGTAACTTTGCTGTAGCATTGTGTATGGTTTGTAGATGAGTCAACTCACAAAATGATGGCTAATGTTGTAACATGGCTAAAAGAAGTTACTGTGAACCCTTAAATCTTTTGACGTGGTGTATCTGTGAGTTCAGCTCTTTGGATTTTGTTGTAAACCTCTTAGATATGATACAGTGGAATCCTCTTAAACACAAATTCCATGTAGCAAGTGACAGAACATAATGAAAGCATAAACTGTTACACAAATAAAACTGTCAAATGCATAATGTTGCAGCTATAAACAGCTGTGGATTTCAGCATGTTCTGTGGAATTTAGTGAGCTCATAGGATGCACATTTTTGGGTCAGTTCTGAATTTCACAGAAGAGCTTGAAACAGTATTGATACTTGCTAAAATAAAATGTCCTTGCTTGCAAAGGAAACCTTTCTTGTCAATATCTTAGGATATCAGCACTGCTGACAAGTTAGTAGTTATCTTTACCTAATGAATTGCAAAGACACTGTATGGATGTTAGGTGATGCAAATAGTAGGTAGGAGATACAAGCAGTGTGTCTCTGATACAGTGCAAGAGACTTTCTTAGCCTGCGTGGAACAGTACTACTAAAGAATGCTTGGATTAAAAGTGATTAATGTTTATACTTTGGGTATTTTAAAGTGTGTGAGGAAGTGTGTCAGCATTGTCAGCAGTCATTCAAAGCATTTTCCCATCTGTCCTCCTGAGGAGTCTGCATTGCTGCCGTTTGGCTTGGTGACCAGCTGGGCTGCAGAAGGAGCAACCCATCCTAGGTCTGTCCTGCACTGTATAACAGGGAAGGGGGGAAGAGTGAAGGAGGTCCTGAATGCCTCTGCTCCCTGCTGCCCGTCTCACAGCTGCAGATCTGGGCATCTGAGAGAGTTTTTGATAAGATCCCACCCCTGACATACCTAAGTGATGTTTTCCTACTTTGTGCCTTGGCACAGACGTTTTGGAAAGGATCTTATTCATCATCGTTAACCTTGCCCTGCACGGGGATGAATGATGGAAGGTTTAGCAAAAGAAGAAAGACAACCTGTCCTCTGTTAAACAAACAAACCAACCCCACACCCCCTACTCAGGCGGTGCTGGCACCAGCTCTGGGATGCACATTCTGGAGCTGCCGAAGGGGAGTGCCTGGCTCTGCAGATGGTGCCAGGGGACACCGTGCTGCAGCAGCACAGGGCTGCACATGGTGATTGCTGTGGTGTGAAGGGATGTGTCGACATAACTTGAGCATTGTCCTCTTCACCTTGCCTTTCTCAGCTCAAACTCTTCTGTGATGCAGCTGTATAAATATCTGAGTCCTTTCTATGTGGCCAGTAACTGCAGATACTCCTTGTGTCTGTGGGCACATATAAAGCACATGCCTGCCAGTAATGCTGCAGCTTGGTTCTTGGGCTTTGGCTCAAAAACAAAGCTGTAAAACAAAGCTAGTAGAAAACGGTAGGTGTCATGGACACTTGACCTTTCCAGGTGGGATATTCAGTATGTTAGAGTTGAATATTTGTCCTTTGGATGCTATAAATACAGATTTTCCTGCACTGCGGTGCTTGTGGCCCACAGAAATGTTGTATTAAAAGGAACACTGTAGCTTACTTTACTAGACCTAAACCAGATTAAATTATTTTTAAACAGCTGGCATTGTTTTAACATGGTAATTTTTTTTTTATCTTCCCAGGAGAATTGTTCCTATGTAAAGGTAAAGTAATTTGAGTGGCTTTCGAAGGCATGCGGCTCGTATTTTGCATAACGCTGAGTTTTCAGGTGACCTGCTTTGTGACCCAGTATCCCGTTCCTCTGGCAGCTTTGTAAATGTTTGTAATACAAATTTGCAATGCAGGCCATGCTCTTCTTTGCTGCTGGAAGGATGTTTGCTGCCATCAGAACAGGACAGGTGCCGATCACCCTTGTTGCATTGTTACTGGCAGGCAGTTTGTGCAGGGCTTGGTGTCAGGAGATGAACTGCTCAGCTTTCCATCAAAGAGACTGAGGCAAGAAGAGTGAAGAGAGGAAAGGGAGGTTTTATGATGGTGGAAAAGCCTGGTTGTTGGCTTAGTTCTGCTTAGTCACTAATTCACTGCAGACCCATGATCTAAAGCAAAACTGTCTACAAATCTCTCAGAACACCATCAAAGGGGAAGTAATGCAGTGGTGGTCCTTTTGGAGAAAGAGCTTTTAGGAAACACAGCTATTCTCATTTTGTGTAATTTATGGAAAAGGCTCGTACTGCCCTGTTCAGCAGACGAGCAAGGATCTCTTCTGAAGTGGAATCATCCTTGAGCCATGTCAGTTTCAATTACAGAAATCAATCACTAGGACTTCATTAAGCCAAACTTTAAAATATAAAGTTAAAAAAATTAATATTAGCAGTCATGAAGAAAGATTTGTTTGTTTTTTTGTAGAGTATATTAAGTGTAACATTGATTTTGACTTGAAAATGTCCAAACTCAGAATTTAAGGCAAATAAAATTGACATGAAGGGATGTGTTTCGCTTGCATTCATAAAGATGGTACTTCAGGGATTTATATGAAATAGAAAACCTTCTGCAGGTTGCATGTAATGTGATAAATCGTGCCTGAAAACGCCCCCAGTTTGACTATAAAGGCCTTATCTCACCCATGTAAAATATTTATGCGTAAATGCATATTTAATATTTTTCCTTTACCATCCTTGGGTTGCTTTATACTTTCATAAATGGTGTCTCTGGTGTTTGCTTGTAGAGCAGGCATCAAAAAGCCTCATCTGTTTTATTTGATGCTATTACTTTGACTTCTCTTTTGGTTTATTTTGAGTATAAGGAGAAGCAAAAGGCTGATTAGAGGGTGCTAGGGTGATAAAGCAAAAATGAAGAGCTGAAAGTTTTTCATGAAGATCTTTGTTTAGAATCCAAAGGTTTTCATGTTGTTTTACATGTTACTGTTCTTTTTCTGCCATTTCTACCTTCCTTTGAATTGTATTTACTGTTAGCCTAAGAGGGGTATGGCCTGCTGTATCTGATTTTTAAGGCATTTGTCTCTGATTTACTGATTAAAAGGCCTAAAAAATTCTTGAGTTTTACAGCTGGGGAGAATATTGTCTGAACATACTAAGGTGATGCTGTTCTAGCATTTGGTAGTGGTGTGGTTGCTGTAGGAATAGTTTTGTCCTGTTGCAATGTCCAAATGTCTAAAAGCATTCAGTTTTGAGTGTTTTCAGTAAAATCTTGAAGTTTGATTCAAATTTGGGAAACACTTCAGTGAGTGATTTAAAGCTCAAACTGTTCATTGAAGAGAAGGTGAAAAGGGGACATTGCTGTTGCTTAGAAATACTTAAGTGAGAGAAAAATATCAATTTAGAAGAAAAGGAAAGAAGAAAGCTACAGGAAAAGCCAAATTGATAGTTGAAGCAGCACAATTTTCAGAGAGAACATAGAAAAGATGTTTACAAGAGGTAATTAGCAGTTGATGCAATTTTTTAAGAGACTTAGATCAAAGATGTGGTGGATTTAGGAGTTTTCACCTAAAAATTTAGTTACCAATTTTATCACAGCATGCTTTGGATTTTCTGAAGTTGGAAGTTTTACGAAAGGATTTCCCCTCCCTTTCCCCTGTATCCTTCCAGTGATGCTTCAGCCCTTCACTGTCACACCTTCGTTTTCAGTGGTACAGCCAAGGTAACATAAAGGCTGTTGATGCCGAGAGAGGTCTTGTTCTTGCTGCCAGCCCCCGCTCCTCTTGTGTGGTACCAGTATCAGCATGAATCCTTAGTGTGGTGGTGGTGGTGAGCCACTCACAGTGCCTAATTAGCACCAAAAATTAGAGGCGATTTTAGCTCTTCACACCAGCTGAACAGGAGTGTTGTCAGTGCTGGGATGAAAAAGGGACCAGTGTAATCAGAAGTGAGAAATGGGATAGTGCTCTTTGGCACTGATGCATTGGATTATTTCAGTTGTTTGTACACCTGTATTTCCAGAGACCCAGAGCAGCCTGCCAAAGCCAGAGGCAGGGAGGTCACCAGTTGAAGGAGTGATCCAGGCAGTTCTGCTTCCCAGCCAGTGGATTTAATCCTGTGTTTTCAGCAGATGCTGTGAAATGGATAAATTTAAGACTGTTGTTATGCACTTGGCTTTCCAAATATCCCCGTGAAACATTTGCAGAGTTAGTCATCTAGGCAGAGGGTGGGCAACTCCTACTACTCTGTACAGGCATATGATGTGGGAGATGCAGGATTACACCCTTGTGGTATCTTAACTGTTTTTTCAGGCAGGGCATTGCTGAAAAGCAGAGCATTTAGAGATTTTTTTGTTTTGCTTTCAGACCTGGTCTGTATTTTATCAGCTATTTTTCAGAGAACCTATGAATTTCATAACCCTAAATCCACAGACTTTGGGAATCCTGCTGGACACTTATTGATATATTGTCCTTTTGGAATGAGGGACTAATTCTGGCATGAAGGACTAATTTTTCAAGCTATTGCAAGAAGAAAACTACTTAAACACAAAAAAACTTGCAGTGTAGCTGTTCTAAATTAAGTGTCAAGGTATTGTGGTTGTCTGGTTAAACTACTATTTCCTACTATGATATGCTAGGACTGACTGATCATACAGTGTAAGGAGTTGAGCAAGGGCTGTTGTCGTTGTAACTCTTGGATTAGTGCTTTCAATTTTTTGGAAGTGGCCATTGTATATATTAAATAAAATACTAATTTTCATCCTGTTAGTGTTTAGTTCTCCAAATAGTTTAATTGAAGCTTAGGACTGCCTGTTGAGCCATGATAGCAGTGGCCAGTGGAGAAGGGTAATTCTTAGATGAAATCTGAGTATTGCAGGAGATCATTAACTTAGTTAATTCTCATCTCAAAGTAAAACCTTTTAAAACTTCTAGTATTGGAAGATTATTTAATACTGGATTTCTGGCTTTTGTTCTAGAAAGGGGGGAAAACCCCCCAAACTTAATTAACTTACCACAAGAGGAAAAACTTCTTGATCCCAACCAGTCTGAGTGGTCTCTTGCCTCTGAATGAATCCAAATTCTTTACAGACATTAAAATTGCGAAATACAACAGATACCTAGGAAGCAGTTCATTTTCATACCCTTTTGGTAACGTGGCTGATTTACTCACTTTGTGAGGCCAGAATACAGATTTACTTTATAGGAGTCATGCCCTATCTTTTGGATGGCTTTTTGTATCTGTATAAGTGGTGTTTAGAAGAGGAGGTGGAACTTCTGATTGTTGAAGTGCCTTAAGTTTAGGAATGTTTTCATAAACCCCTGACTTTTAGGGTGCTCCAGCCTGCTGTTTGGATGCATCTTCTGGGACTCAGGGTGTGCTGCTGCTTTGGGCACAGCCAGTCTTCCCATGAAGCTGATACATGTGGAATAGTTCCCGAAAGAGACAAAAACATTTGGACTTGCATATTTCTACATAGTGACACAAGTTGGAGTTTTGAGATCACAGCTGGAGTGTGACTTCTGCAGGTGTAATGTGTAATGTGTACCTGTCTAGGTCTGCTAGAAAATCACTTTCTTTTTAAGGCTGCAGTCCCTGACCCTGTGAGTGCAAGGGGCTTTCATTTGCACAGGAATAATTTTGTGTTGTGAAAAGCTGATGGAAGAGAAGTGGTTAATGAATCTTCTCAGCTCTCTTCAAAACAAAAGCTCTCTTCTCAGCCCTGGGTTTAGGTTTTAATTAGTTTGGATTACAGTTTGATTTAGAGCGGGTAAAGGGAGGATGAGTGCATGTGATCCAGAGATTTGAACGTTATGCTGCTATTTGTACTTTTTTGGTTAATAATGTATCCTGTGCTAGAAGGATGACTAGTGGTTTAACAGGCTTCTTTCCTATAAAACATTTTTAAAGAAAAACTAACCTGGTTTTGCAAACTTCATTCTGGATTAAAGTTGCCAGACAGCAGTGCAGAATAATGCTTTATTGTGAAATCCACTTCTTTTTAGGAAAAAAAAATTTTGTGAAATACCTAATTCAGTGATGTTATATTTTTTTCTTTCTTCCTCTAAGCTATAGAGGCAGCATAATTTTATATACTTCGTATTGAAAATGCATTCAAATGCAGTCTGGATTTATTTATTTTTACTATCTCATCAGCAGAATATACTTCTTTACAGGAATGTATTTTATACATATATAAAAAAAGCAGGTTAAAAAGAATGTTCCTGAAAAAGTGTTTTATTGGCTAGCACAATATATGTGCTTTTAATGCAATTTAGATTGTATCTAGTGAAAATTGAGCTCAAAATTCTGGAGCTGGTGCTCGTAAATAATGCATGCTCTAAGTCAACACTTTGCATCAGTATCTTGAGCAGTGGTTTAGCCTTGATAATATCTCAAAACACATGTATTAGATAATGTGCTGTATGCATATATGGTTATTTATGGATATAAACTTTCTGATTTAGATATTAATGTTAAAATATCAGAATGTTTGCTGAAGACCTCTTCCTGGTTTTGCCCTTTAGTCAAGACGTGGTGTTAATACAGAATATAAGACACAGGTTCTAGAATTTGCCAACTTTTAGTTAGTCAAGCACTCTGTTTATAACTTGAAGCTTTTTTCCTTCAAAATGATGTATTAAATGGTATGTAAGACAAATTTAAGATATATTTTCTAGCAAGCAGTTTATTGTAGTTTGATTGTTGAGAAGACCCCATTTCTTTGGGTATTTAGAGGGAGCTGGTCCTGAAAATATCTTAGTAGAACAAATCACCTGATTGAAGAAATGCATCAGTCAGAGGACTGAGCTAGTGGCAGCGTCTGAAGAGAACATCCTTTGTCTAAATGAGAAACCCACCCTGAGAGAGGATTTATATTGGGTATTTTGGGGGAGACCTAAGACCCTTGTTCTGCTACCTTTACTGTTAATACCTTTAGCTTCCTTCCTTGATACACATAAATGATGAGCTGTATCTTTTATTGAAAAAGAACTCCCAGAGTTTGATGAAAGGGATAAAAAAGCCCTGTTGCCAGCTTCTTTTGCTAGCCATTATCTGTCTCAGTTGCATGGAGCTTATGTGTAAATGCAAATTTAATAGTTATTGTTTCTTGAATTACACTTAGTCATTGCTGAGATTCATAATGGTGACATTTTGATAAAGTCACATTGCGGATGTGTTTGTCTACTTCCATATGAAGAAACTTCTTTTAAGCACATTTAAAGGACTTGTCTTAGTTCGATATACCATTGTGTAAAAGGTTGCTGTGAAGCTGGTTATTCTATTTTCTTAATGTAATTCTTCTCACAGTCTTAATTTCATTTCTTTCTTTAGTTAAAAGAACCGGGTTGCTCACTAACTATACCTGGAGTGGCCTGGTCCTCTAGGTCTTCTGTGCTGAAATTGAGGGTTTGTAGTGTTTATCCAGTGGATCTTCACTTGTCCCAGTATTTCCTCTGCTGAAAATTTTCAAGAGCTTGGACTTACTCAGCATCATACTCTGGCAGCTGCTATGAAACAAATTCCCTCTTTGCAGTAGTATTTTGGATTTTGTCCATCAGCACTTCCCAGATAGCTATCCAGGTATCTGCTTTCCCTAAGTAGCTAAGTTATGGTCACCTGCAAATACTGGAGCTTGCTGATTTGGAGGTAAAAGTCTTTGAAAGTGTATGCAATGTAAATGGCACCTTCCCTTGTAATTTCTTATATTGATTGCTTGCATATGTTGACTAAGCCTGTAAGATACCTTTAGTCATCTGGCTTTCATAACTGTTCCATGGTGAAGCTGTGCAGATACATCATCCCTTGAGGGATGGTGAGGTGTAATAGGGCAGGAGTTGATGTACAAGCTGATGACCTATACTTTCTGCAGTGGCACTGTGGTGTACAAGGTAGAGCAAAAACACTTTTAAGAACCAGAAAGGACTTGCCTTAATGATGTAGCACATACTTTATAAAGCTTTTTATCCAGAGAATATGCAGGTGTTTCAAGAGCCACTGATATTACTTTGTATGTCCAAACTATTCTCTGCAGGTGAAACCAAGGAGATGCAGCTCATGGGATTAGCCCTCTGAGGTTTTCCAAGCAGTACTTCATTTCTCTAGGTAATGTTCTAGGTGATTTCTGCAAAGAATTTGATCTGCAAAGGACATAAATTTAGTTATAAACTTCCCAGATGCTAAAATAAAAGTGATGATTTGAGAGAAGTGTCTTGTTAATCTGGTATTTGCGGATTAATTATTCTTTTGTTCTGTGTGCTCTGGCTGTTTGCTAGGTATACTGTGAGCTGAGCAAAGTGGGACCAATCTGTTCACATCAAATATTTGTCTGCACTCTTCCTGTACCTTTATTTTGCATATATGTAGGTGTTGACTGATAGTAAGGAAAACAGTGGGTAAACAGTTCAGTCAAAAAAGCTTATTTATAAAATCTTAATATATATCTAAGAAGGAGCCCCAGCCATGGAGTAGAATAATGAAGTTTACACAGGCACAGTTTCAATTACTATTTTCGAATAATGGTTATTGATGGTAGAAAGAGCCAGTTCTGCCAAAGTGCTAGTGCTGCTGTTGCTGCTAAAGGATGTGAGATGTGCTGCTGTTTCCACAATGCAAAATAATACATTTTACTTTTTTCTTTACTGGCGCTTTTTGCACGAGGAAGCTGGGGGAATTATCCCCAGCCTACCTCTGCCTTGCCCAGTGAATCCTGCTATCCTGTTGTCACCTGTATAGTTATGAAGATGTATGACACCCCAGCCTCCATGTATTACAGCTCTGGGCAGTGGTGGGTTTTCGCTTGAGTTGCTTTGCACACCAACGCCAACATGTCAGATGCAGTTTACACTGTTTGAATGAACATCAGCCCTCTAGCAGGAACTTTTAAAAATGTTACTCAATAAAATTCAATGTAGGGTTGAGATAGTGAAGATAATCCTCCATTTGCTTGTAGAACAGGTGTACATTGTATAAAACAGGATGGCAGTGGGAATGGTTTTTGAGACTTATGATTGGCAGGGAAAGAAATTGGCATGGTAGAGTGTGTGCTGGATTTCCTTGTCTTGGGCTAGATTTGAGTTGAAATGCCTGAGAGTGCTTTATGGGGAGGGATCTGCTCTGGTCTGAGACTGTGCTGCCAATTTGACAGCTCAAATACTGATTCCTCATGCTCACACACCTTTTGACTTCTGTAAGCTTTGAAGAAATGCAGTTTGTAGAAGTGTAATTTCTCTTCAGTTCTCCTCGAGCTGACCCAGCCCCCTGGTTAATTCGCTGCTTGCTGTAACATTAAGCCTCATAAAACTCAGAATGTTGAGCTCTAAAACTGCATTTGCTATTAGCCCTAAAAGTCAAATCAATAACTGGAAGATCTGTAGTTCCTTATCCCAAAGGAAATGCTGTGCTGGTACGACACACCTGGGGCTATCAGGAGTAGTGCAGCTGGGTAGCCCTGTTTTGTCCTGGTGTTTGGGTCGGCTCATGTGACACCTCAGAAGGTGGCTCTGATGTAGCCTTTCCGTGCAGGAAGGGAGTGGCAGGAGGATAAGTGGTCTCTGAAAGAGAGCTCTGCTCTTGTCCGTAATAGTGAGATAACAAAACACATGAATGTCAATGAAGCATCCTTCTCCTGCAGAGCCAAATCTCCCCTTACATCCATGAGCCTTACTAGATACTGATTCCCTCCCCAATATCGTGACCTCATCCTCTGTCAGGTGGTTTTTCCATAGTTACAGGGAACAATGTTGTGTTTTTCCTAAAGGCGAGTGTTTGGAAATTTTGGCCAACCCTTTTGTTTGTTTGGCTTTGGCAAGGAGCGTCTGGGTGGGGAATTAAGGAGAAGAGTTAAGGCTAGGTTTGGGGAGCAGCTTGAAGGTGCACAAGACTTGCTTGGGAAATTCATTAGGGATTTACTAGGAAATGAAAAATTTACCAGTGCCAGGGAAAGAGAGCTGCCCCGCCCCCCCCCNGTTTTGGGCAAACCCAAGTTTTGTTCCACCCTCTCCCCCTCCCCAACAGCAGAGGCACAGAGGTGGTTTCTCGCATCTGTTTGTGTGGAGATTTGCATAGCAGAGCCTTCCTGTGAAGAGTGGTACACACAGGGGTCTGAGGTTAATGGATGGTATGGATTTATGGGTAATTTTGGTTACACTGGCCAGTTTCTGAGTTCAAACCGCTTGCCATTAAAGAGAGTCTCTTTTCCGTGTAGTTTGAAAACATGTACTCTGTGGCCAGACAGTAGGACAGCAGGTGACAATACATCATCAGCTCATAGACCATCAGTCAAAAAAGACAGTGCTTACATCATTAGATGTGAGATCATTGCAGAACAAATTAGTTGTGCAGCTTTAATATTAATCCAAATATCTCTGTCTAGGATGATGAGTCTACTAGCACACTTAAATTTTTAATGTATGATGTCTTACCTCACTGGAGAAAAATGTCTTTTGGAGTCTTTTTTAAATTCTTTTGCCGTGACCACTGAGGTCTGATAGCATGCTGGGCTGTCCATGAAGCTGCATTTTGGGAGGTTTTTGTTTCTGTTACTGTTAGCAACGCTAATGAATAACTTACTATGAGATTGTCTGTTACTGGGTGGTTGTATGATTTCTGGGAGCTTTTGATTTTAAACTTAAGGTAGAAAACTGGAGAAATATTAAAACATTTACCAGAAAAATGATGCATATTTTTCATGTAGACTTACTTCCATTTAAACTTTGCTTAAACTTACAGTGATGGTAAGAAGTACTGGAGCACGTAGACAAGTTTTTTTGTGGTGACTGAGAGAATCTGAGCTTCAGCATCTTCAGGTTGTGCAGGTTCAGCATCTTCAGGCTGGCTGGCAAATATGGTGGAGGTAATGTAGCAAGATGGAAGGCTGCAACAGAATCTGCCTTGGTATTCTCAAGTTTAGTTTCCATATGTCGAACAGTTTTACTTTTTCTCTATGTAATTGAGCGCTGTAGAGTTGTGGAAACCCATCAAATGCCCTGAGTGGTGGAAACTCTATTTAGCAGTCTTCTGTAGTACGAAAGAGACTTGAGCATGGTTTAGAATTTTTCACAGCAAAGTAGATCACAGGAGCTGTTAAGTGCCTGTAATGTGTACACAGTGTGCATGCAGGCAGAGGTGGGGGAAAGTCCACGATTTTCCAATCTGTTTGTTTCTGCAGTGTTTTAAGAGGATATAGATGTAGTGTTGTGTGAAAAATAACGTATGGTTTATTAATTTTGAAATTTTAGGTCTACTCTGAGAGACAGGCACATCTAATCTAAATGTTTTTGCAACAGTCAGAAGTGCGAAGGCACATTTTCCTTAGGTGTGGAACATCACAGATTTATTTCATTGTTTACTCTGATGTTGATAGATGCTGCAAAGGCTTTAGACGTCGAGTTGAAATAGTACTTCTTGTTCTGGGTCTCCGGGGTGGCCAGAATCAGCCCTAATTTGATTAGAGTCACCATTCTTTTTAAAGTGGTGACACCTGAAATCTGTAATTTACATACTTACCCAGCTTTCACAGTGTTCAGAGACTCCAGGCAATGCTGCCCATCGTCTCCCGGTGTTTTAAAGCCTCTGGCAAGAGCCATTAGGTAAAATGCATCACTAAAAGGCATAACTGTGGGGAATGGATTATACAAAACACTTCACTTTGTGGGTACTCGGGAGAACTATTGATGGATACAGAAAACACGGACATTTAGCTGGTGTTAGATGATGTGTCTAAACAGTGTGCCAATAGAATGAGCTATTTAAGGAGAAAAGTTGATGCTGTTTGTTATTTCAGGTGAATGCAAAAGTAAAGTGCCTTAGGATAGCTGTGACAGAGTGATGGTTTTGATCAGACTGACACTGATGGTGGTGCTCTGTTTTTAGAGAGAATGTTGCCGATGCCACACTGGGGGAGGCAGCTGAACTGGGCATGGGATTGTGGATTCACCAATACTTGTTAGTTCTGGCAGTTAATTGTTAATTATGGAAGAAAGAACAGAGTAAAACCCGAGTGTTGTGGAGGGTCTTTCTTAGATTTGCATTGCTGCTTTGAGATATTTTAAGGATAGCAGCACTGTCCTTTTAAGGCTGTACCCACTCCTGGCAGGTTCCTGAGGAGCACTGGGCAAGCCAGGGAAATGCCTTGTTCCCTCCAGATGTGGTGATCAGAATAGTGAGAACTTTTTTTCTCCTGAAAAATTGCAGTTGTTAAGTCTTTAGGCAGCAAAGAGAAAAAAGCTTTTAAATCATCACAGAACATTCTGCAAGGTGATGAAAACTCACTTCATGATCTTGGATTGGGATAAGAGGAGTCCCCTGCATCAGATACTAACCTGCCCATTCAAAAAGCAAATACGAAACACAGTTTAAAAAGAAACCCAAAACTAGAGTTCAACCCCATTATCTCCTGCAAAGGATTCCTGGCTTTTTCTGTCGTTTTTGGAACAGCTTCACTTACACTCAAAAATACTTTTTTCCCCCCCTTTTTTTGATTGCATGGAGCATGCTGTACTGTGAGCTTTGAGACGACCTACCCTTCTTGGCCACCACTGTTTCTTCCAATTAAAAGGAAGAAAAAACCAAAACCAAGCAAGCTCAGGTGCGGGAGACATCCGTGTTGGGAGCAGTGCGAGGCAGAAGAGCTCGTGCATGACTGGTGGCTGGTGCAAGCTGGGCCAGCACAGCTCTGCATCTTGGGCAGCACCAACCTCTGCCATGAGTTGTGAGACAGGGACGTGTTCAGCCACTGTTGTCTGTGTCAGAATCCACCCTTCACTCCGGAGTATGAAGTCGTAATAATGAAGGCAGGGAAAAGGTGCTTGGAGTGAAAGTGACCTTGTGAACCTTCATTGCTGACTAATTTGCATTAGGTCTGATGCTCCCTGAAGCCTGTATGGCCCTGGGGCTCTTAGTAGAGGCATCCAGTGGTAAGGTCTTAACCTTTGTTTCCATCATTTGAGTATTATATATATTATTATATACTCTTATATAGCAAAATATTCGTTGTCATTTTGCAGTTCCATCTTTTTTCTTCCTTTTCCTTGTGGATTACACTTGCTGCTCTGTATTTTCAATAGCAACTGTTCCTGTATCTGGGCAACTCATTAGGAAAGTGTCGATGACAGAGTTAATAGGAAAAATATTCTAATGTTCTAGACCAAGTCAAGTAAGTTGAGGCTTCATGCTTTGTAGCAGCCCAGAGCATACTGTTACATCTCTGAATTTGTTAATTTACATGTGATGTATGTATTTCTTTCCTCATTATGTTAATTTTTACAAAAGGTAGTACTCTGTTATTGAAAGACAAAGTAAATTAAATAAGCTTCATAGTAAAATAGTCATCATAAAATGTATCATTTATGTTCACTAATGAGTACCCAGACTTTGGATAGTGAAGAGATAAATGGCTCGCTCTTTTTACTAATTTTTTTAAGTTTTATTGGAAAAGTAAAATTGGAGCCTGCTATCCTCCTTCTTATATACACCCTCCTTTCCTTAAATAAATCTCAAAGCAAGATGCAATTTTGTTTCCTATTCTGGTGGAGGCTTGTGTAGCCTATTTTAGATGAGTTTGCTGGGATCTATTTTTGGGACGGATGTCCGCTGGACCCTCAGCAGAAGTCGAGACCTTGACAGATAGCAGAGCTGCTTGGAAGAGGTGGTGCTTGCAGGCAGCCGCTGTTCCTCTGCCAGCCTTCGCAGCTGATCAATTCATTACTCTGCTGAGTGCCTAAAGAGAATACCCTTGTGGCTGTTCAACATGGCTCCAAAACAAAAACATATTTTACTCATTTAATAACTGAAAATGCTTTATTATGTAAGGCTTCATTGGTACTTCATGGTGTTAGAAGAGCTGTTGTCACAGGGCTTTATCCCCATGTTTAACTGCCCTCCCTTCAGCAGTCTGGTTAAAGATGTGGCTTAAACCCAAGCAATTTTAATGACTCTGACCAACTTTTTTTTTTAAAGAATCAATTATGAATCTTGGTCTAAATACGTTTTGTGCTCCCTCTGCTGGCTCAGCAGCATGGATTAGTGCTTTGCCTGCCCTCCCCATGGGGAGCAGTGATGGACGTGTGCCCACAAAGTGTGAACACTGGAGCAGAAGCTTCATTAAAATTAAAACAGGAGAGACCTCAGTGTGTCAGAAAGGAAAAGGTGGTTTGGGCCAGGAAACCCATTTTGTATTCAGTGGTCACATGAGGTTTTACTAACAGAGGATAAGATAAGCTATAATTTGGAAATGGTATGTCGATAAAAAAGGTGGTGTTTTTTAAAGATAGTTAGCTTTTTCAAAAAATAAAATAGCAAGCGGGTGGTATTGACAGGAAAATATTTTAGTAGTAAGCTTTGGGAAGCTGAAGTTTGTACTGGGGTAGAACCAGGCTCTTTACATATGATTGAAAGAGCAGAGGAAATTAAATGCATTTTAGGTGTAATTTGATGCCTGCAGTTTCTTTTTCCTTAGAAACCAATGAATATGTGTTAAATTTATCTTGGCATATGAAAAAGATGTAATGACTTGTACTAACAAGATAAAGGAGAAGGCAGCACTTAATTTCCTAGGTAATACACAAAATAAAAATGATTTGCATGCCTTCAAATGATTATGCACAACCTCATTAAATGCTGTACAATACAAATGAAGAACAAATGAGTAATCCAGATAGGACACATTTTTGTGACTGCAGAATGCCCATGGAGGGGCACGAGGTACAGGACTCGTTTCTACTAGTGCTCACATTTTTGAATAAGCATTGCTGGCAAGCCAATGCATTGAGCAACACAATGATGTCAGGAACGTAAAACAGCGATGAAACGTCTGTGTGATATTTCATGGTTACATGATGGTGCTTTGGTTAAAGATGTGCGTGTTCTCCGAATTTAAATTGAGTTGCTCTCCCTTAATATGTTCAGTCCCCCGTTGCTGATTGAGGTGGAACCCATTGGTGATGCTGACAGCCCTGCTCCTAGTAAGTGTCCTAGTAACATGTCATTTACCGCTGCTGTTTTACAGGCAAATTCACACTGAGATTCCAGAGGGAATTTGGTGTCATTGTAGGCTACTGTAATAAGTAATGGCCCTAATAGCAAGAGCTGGTGGTGTTGCGTGTGTTGGCTGGCGCGGCACCGTAATGAGGCGTGGAGAGGAGCTTTGTACCCGGCTCACTCCGTTGGAGTTGTCAGTCATTGCTTCATCATGGTTGAAACGGTTTATTGAGTATGACTGCCAAATTTTACGCAGGTGCCAGATTAATTTTGATGTATTGTACTTGTAGCGGTGACTCTGGACAGTTTGCAATGTCTCTGCTGGAAGATCGTCAGTGGAAGTATATAAGCAGTTGGCTGACATAGCAGTGGTGCTGTAAATAATTTCCTCTAGTATTTTCAAAACATCTCAGAAAGGAAGTACATAAAACCAGAAGTAGGGAGGGGTTTCTACTGTAAGATAGACTTCTCTTCAGTTTTGATTGTCTTTTAGATGGGCAAGATTTCTTCTACTGTTGCTCATGTCTCACCTGACATCCTTGTGCAGTTGTGTTTGTTAATTATTCAGCTTTTGGTGAATACTTCTAAATAGAGGGTTGTTTTTTTTCCCTGAGTAATTTTGGGGGTGGGAGGTGAACCTGAACTCTTAATTTTCTGGCAAGTATTAGCCGTGTTTAGAAGCTGTGTTTTACATGTGTTTTAAACCAGCTTCTACTAACACAGCTTCTACTAACACAGTGTGATATTTAAAGCAACATCTACTGACCATAAAAATCACTTTAGTTATTTTGCTATTGTGCTATTTGCCTACTTTGCCATAATTATAGCAAGGCTTATTGATGAATCTTGCTTTTCAATAGCAGCCTTCCAAGAATTAAGCTTTGAAACTGATCCAGCTTTGCTTTCTCACTTTGTAATTGTATTCCACCCCACAGTGGAAGCTCATTTTATCTCATACCTTCCTGCTGTCCCTGGTGAGGTTGCCTTATCATAAATTCATTAATTTCCTCATGAAGTTCCACTGAAATTACTGACTGGTTTGTTTTTTCTTCTCCATTTTGGTAAGACTTTCAAAGATTTCTCATGAGTTGAAGAAGCGTTTTACAGAAACTGTGCTCATTTTATTTGTATTCTGACTTTTTTACAGGGCTTTATAACTTGGCAGTAAGTGGTTATATTAGGAAATACATGGTGGGAGCAATCTGGGGACAGGATAACTACAGATTTTTTTCTGCCTTTAACTTCTGGATTTTTTGATACTTGACTTTTCTTCGCAAAGCTAGGTAAAGTCACCAGAAATATCAGTTTCTGGAAGCAGTAATTTTTCATTTTTTATTACTATAGCTTTATGGTTTGCTCTTAGGCAAAAATAAGTGAAAGAAGAGTGCTGATCGTGTAATTCTCATGCAACCTGTCTCTGGGACAATGTGGCTACAAATCTCACTATTATTTGTAGGCTTTTTGCAGCTGAAATACATGGAGTGGGTAATATTCCTGTCTGTTCATGAAGTACCTTTTATTTTTTTTTTCTGTGTGCTCTGATCTCAGCTGGAGATTTTGGTGGTGTTTCCATAGTAGTCTTGATACTGTAGACTGAGTGTTCAGCCTTCCTCTGTGAAGGTGTTTTGCTGAAACCACAGGTGGTACTTGGGTTTAATCAACAGAAGAGCATATTTGCATAGTATTTGTAGGACATCCCACTTGTCTGGCTATAGCAGATGGAAAGTGAATTTTTTTTCGTATTTGACGGGGACATGTCCAGGTACATCTAATAGGGATGGTTTTCTGTTGATTTACTAGTTATTTTGACCCATCAATACCAGTTACTATATGCAGTTAAAAGATTACAAAGCTTGTAAGAACAAAAAACTCAGCCTCTGTTATACCCTTATAGGGCTGCCTTCATGTCAAGGCAAGTTTTATGCAAGGATTATACATGGAATATTGGGAATGACTGTTTTATGGAGCAGCTCGATGAAGAATCCCTGAGAAAAGAATCACATCCTGGTGTAGTTGGTTTGCAGTGGAAATAAAGCCACTGTGACAGTGGCTGTCTTGTACTTGATTTTAGAGCAATAAACCTCCCATCATTGTCACAGGCAACCTCTGTAACGAGAGTGACATGAAAATTTTGAAGATGAGAATTCTTTCACTCTTTTCCTTTATAAAAGATACAGTTAAGAGTTGAAAGTGACCGCAGGATGCACCGTAACTATTGAATGACAGTGTGAAAAGAGGCTTAGACTTATGCCACCAATAAAAAAAGGTGTTTTTTGAAGGGAAAATCCAATATCGTCAAACCAAAGATGGTTACGAAAAGTGAAAAACCACCTTTCAGAAAGAGGAAGCCATGATAAAACAAGAAAACTAGAAAAGGGCATGAATTCTGGGAAGTTTAATGTAAGGATGAAATAGGAAAGTCTGCTTCTGAGATTGAAGGTCAGATTATTAATGACTGTAAGGAAAAATCACTGTTAAAACCTTTTCCAAATAGATTAGCTTCCAGGTATAAAAGGAGTGTTTGAGAAAGATAGGAAGGAAAGTGTGGAAACTAAGGTATTTCTTTGCATGTGAGAGGATTTTCGAGTGAGTTGTAAGCATTGGAGCCTTTTTCTTACACAAGACTTTTCTGAGGAACTGTCTCAAATTGAAGTGTCAGTGGAATAGGTTTTATAATTAATTGGTGAATGGAACTGTAACAAATCATCACGACCAGATGGTATTAAATCAAGATTTCTAAAAGCGTTTGAATGTGAACTTGATGAGCCACTGACTCTGGTGTGTAACCTATTACTTAAGTTGGCCTTGATGCTGAAGAATAGAAGATTACAAATGTGATGCCAGGATTTTTTCCCTTTTTGTCATTTCTTTTTCCTTCAGAGCTTGATGAGTGTTGCAAGGAGATGTAGACAGTAAATGTACAAGGCATATTGATAGAAACTGTAATAAAGAATAGACTTAATGAGAACACAGGGAAGAGTCAATATTAGCTCTGAGAGAAGAAAGTTGTTTGAAGGAGCTCGTGAGTGTGTGGGTGTAGGGGAGTGAGCTGGCACAGCTTTCCAGGAAGGTTACCAGAAGGTCCCTTGCTGAAAGCACTTAACATTTCAAAATTCCCAAGTAGAGCCTCTGCTTTGACCAGTCACAGGTGAGCTATGGGCTCTGTGCAGTTGAGAGGAATATGGACAAAAAGGGGTAAGAAAAACCGTTGTTTATGATTTCTAGTAGTTTCATGACTCCTGTATTGCCACTGGGGTTCTCAGACAAGGAGTTGAATGTTCTAGCAGGAATACTTTAAAACTCAGAGCAGTCAGACGTTCAAGCAGAGAACTCAAGGAGGATGGTTAGTGCCTGTTAAATCCTGTAACATGGAAAATCCCTAACTGAGAGTTGTTAAAACTGATACAGAGGGATTTTTTGATACTGCTACTGTTTTTAGAGTTTGCTTGCTGCAGGCTACTGTGAGAGGAAGGGGCTTAGCTGGGTTTTCAGATCTGGTGTGGCCACCAGATGCTTTTGGCTGGCTTACACTGGCAATAACTCAGTTAATACAGCAGCATTACAGGAGGGCACAGTGGGCTGTACTTCTATGGCATGCAGATATATAAATACCTATTTTCTTCTCAGGGGTGGAAAAGAGAACATAGGGGTTCCCCTCTGGGTATTGTAGTCTAACTCCAGGTTCTGCAGCGTTTGAGGTTATTTGAATAAAAATATTTAAAGGAAAGAATAGAAGCCTTTCAGAATATGTGAGTCTTGTGCATTATGACAAGATAATGAACATCCAGCTGGTTGAAATTGTTTCTTTTTTTTTTTCTGCCACCTTCATCAGGTTGAAACTAAAATGTACGGAGGCTGCAGAGAGGAGAAGAAACAAAGATGATATGCTCAAGATCAAGAATTCACATTCCCAGGGTTACCTATTTTCTTGATGTGAGGAAGGGAAAATGGGTTCGAGCCGCTTGTCCAAAACCTGTTCTGATGTTCTGGCAATAGCTGTCTATTTAATACTGTATTTCAGACATCTGATGTCTTGGCTTCTCTCCCTTGTTTCTCATTATGGTTGAAATGTTGCTTTTGACAATCACTGTATTGGGCACGTAGCAGTTCCTTCAGATGTGTGTGCTGTTCACGTTGCACAGCAGGGGTGTTATGCATATTGTTATTCCTATACTGGTGTATGGAAGAGGGACTGCAAATGCTGTAGTGTTTATTACCATTCAGCAGCACTTTCACTTGAGGTTTGTGATGGAATTTGCCAGCTCCTGTAGGACCACTCTTATTTAGTATTTTTGGCACTGTATATTTGCTTTTGTTACAAGAGAAACTCCAAGAAAACACTAGTGTGTTTACAAAATGGAAAGTGTTTCATCATGGTGTCTGCAGCTTATAAAAGGCTTCAGGGACTGAATGCATGCAAGTCTGTATATGAAGCAAACTTACCTTGAGTGGTCTGTATCAACACAGGTTATGGTGTTTTTTCTCAGCCTGCTGTGGCTTCTGGATTTAAAAAAAGTTCAGGGAAACACGTTGTTTAATAAATAGCAATTAATTTAGATTATTCAGTTTTTGTTTATATGCAGTATAAGGACTTCTAGCTTTGTACTGGAAATGCGTAATTTTTTTGCAAAAGATAATGGTATGCATCTTTTGCTCATCTTGGGTTGAGATACAAAAGACTTAATAGCTCATTTTAAAGGGCTTGCTTTTCTTTTTCATCAGTGGGACTTCAAGTAGGGCTATTTCTGAAAAGGAGGAGAACTTGTACTACTTAAAATAAGGAAAAGAGAAGTGGAGATAATTTTTATATATTTCGTACATTTGTATAGAGTGTGTGGACTGACATACTGTAGAATTAATAAGGAGATATTTACATAGTAATCATCTCTGGATTTTGCTGCAAGAAAGATTTAGTTTTTTCCCTCCTACCTCAAGAGAAGCCAACACGATAAAAATATAACAAACAATATGATTACCAACAGAAACAGATCTGCCAGATAGGTTAATCTTACTATTTCAGCTATTATTTCTTTAAAATACAGGATTGCTTGTTTGAGGAGTCAGGAACCTGTTCTTGTTCACTGTGCCCCAGTCTGGTGTTTTGCTGCTCACTTAGACGGCTTTTCCTCGATGTGAAAAGGCCCTGTGGGGCACATAAGTGGCTCCCTGAGGGCAGTGGCTTTGACACTGCAGCAGGTCTTGTACACATGCCACGTTCAGGAGGCTGCCATCTCTCCCCTGTTTAAGTGTGACTGTACTAACTAGACTTTAGTCCTTTACAAATCTTCTAAATCCGTTTTAATTCCTGTTAGGAGTTGTGGAGGCTTGTAGGAGCTAAACAGCTCTTGTTTTACTAGAGGGATGCTGTTAGGTTTATTATCTTACTGTCAGCAGCAAAAAAATCAGAAGCAAGGAATTGTCAGGAATCCACATGTGCTAAATATGCCTTCCAGACTGTCCTGGTGTTCCCAGCTGTTGACGTGTGAGTTTTCTTGTGCAAGGGAGATATTTGGTTGCATTATCCAGGAGTCATTAGAACAGTTTGAGTGAGGCAATGCGACTGTAATGGTTACTTCTTAAATCAGTTGTCTGTTGGAGCACTTGCCTCTGGCGTTAGGTTGATCTAAGAAGTCTCTCCATTGGATTTGAAAATTCGTTTCCAAATTAAAAACAAAATAATTTAGCCGTGAAGTAAAATGCATCATTCCTTGTGCCCTCATCTTCATGTTATTGAAGTGCCAGTAGTGAAGCTCAAATTGAAAAACAATATTGAGATCTATGTTGGGAGCTAAATTTTAACTGAAGAAAAACATTTTGGGAGAATTTATTAGGGAGTTAAGAAATACTTCTGAACTTTCAGATTTGCAGAAGGCACTGGCTGACACCAAAACTGTTCTGTTTTGGCCTGTAAAGCAAAGCAAATCCCGTCTTGCTGTTTATATCACCGTGGCTTGTCTTTTCTTGTCATGAACTTTTTTTTAAAATTAAACTGGTGTGTGAACAGCAGTTCGATGCAGAGGATCCAGAGAACAGTGTATTTACTTATCTTCTCTGTGGCTTTTCACTAGTTGTCCTTCCTGGTTTGCCAGCACCATTTTTCTTTCACCAAGATATGTGCTGAAGAATTTGCTTTTATAGAGAAAAGCAGTGCCAATGCCACTTCAGCTTTTTGCCTGTATTTTTTTCCCTGCTACAAGTACACATCACATCTAGTCCACTGCTTTTGTAGGCAGTTGCATCACAGTCCTCTTGCCATCGCATCTAGTACCACTTCAAACAAACTTTTTTTTTGTGGCTGTTGCTTGCTGAACAGGCAAAGTGTTCACATTTAATTTAAAAAAATACAGAATTAAAAGAATATAAAAGAAGGCCACATTTTGGCCTAAATTTGTTCAAGGATCCTTTGTCTGCAAAGTCTTTTTTTGAAGTAACGTTTTGTGAATGTGAGTGACCAGGGCTATAACTGAGCCTCGTGTAATGTGAGCAGCAAAAATGCTTTTCTTAGACTTTTCTTTGACCTGTGTCACTTACCTGTTCATCTACACAGAATTTTTCCTTTCTTAATAATTTTGTACTTGATTGTCCCAGAAATTCTTTTTGTTTTCTTCTTGAGTGCACGGTTTTGTATGTAGCACTAAGTGTTTGGGTCTTTATTTGTTACTTGTCCTTAAATTTGCCCTGTTTTTAGTGAGTGACAGATGTTATTCTCTACACTGACATTTAGCAAACTTGATTGGTGTTTTCCTTCTGTCTTCAGGTGACTTTTATTTTTATACATATGTATATGTATATACACACACACATATAATTAAAATAGATATGTCTTGGTATAAACCCTTGGGAAAAAAATCTGTTAGTAACCACTACTTTTTTTCTTGTTCATACTTGACCTTTTGACTTTAGTTCCCTTCCTTATTTGTTTTAGGATTCTTACATTGTTTTAATTTTCTCCCACAAAATTAGTTATTTCCTACATAACACTGCAATGTTGTTTTCTGATAGCGGGATAAATGTGACCCACTGCATAATGTTTAGAAAATACTATGTTTTATTTGCAAAACATACTGAGAAAATGTGGCATGAATTATTGGTGGTTAACCCAAGTTGTGTCTTATCCTGTTTGGTTTGTGTTTTTTTTTTTTTTTTTTCCTCCCTCTTTTCCTTCAGGTCTCTAATTATCTGTCTTTGGAAATGTTTTAAAACATTTCATTACTCCTGAGATCAAATCAGCCAACATTTAGATAACAAAATTAGGTTTTCCCTTTTTTTAAACAGACATTTGCATTTGCTGTTCTGTAATCATCTGGTACCAGTCTAGCTTGATATATTTGCTATCAGACCTGCAGTAATCACATCCCATGTGTGTATTTGAAAGGCCTTTTCTGGGTCCCAGAGCTGCAGTGCATTGAGGATTATTGAGCAGGGCTTACTCTTTGCTTGCAGTAGTTCCCTGAGTGTCTTCAGCATCCTGCTTTCATCCCCCTCTTCTCACTGCTTTTGCCCTCACTGAAGGCTTATGCAGCCTATCCAAGGTGGTTTTAGATAATTTACCATGCATTCAGCAACCCCATTTTCCTTCAGTTTGCTCATAGGCCTTGAGAATGAACCATTTTTAGTCCATCCCCTTAATGGAAAAGGAACTGAAACTGGCGATTACCATTTTGTTCTTAGGCTGCTTATTCTTTGCCCAACAGTGCTTTTTTCTGTGTCTTTTGAGCTTGTTCCTTGTTCCCTCAGTCTTTGTGGAACAGCTCTATTTGCAGCAAGGTGTGGATCCCTTCTTTCAACAAGTTTTTCACTGGTGATTAGGATCAACATTCCAAAGAGCTTTTACAGCTTTGTGCTAGAGAAATGCCTAGTTTTCTTGTAACAGAAAAGTAACAAGTAAATTTGCCTTGCAAGCATGTGCATGTACATACACGAGTATCTGTACAAAACTGTGCTTGTTGCAGGAGCCTAAAATAAAAACACTTTAGTCCAAATGTGCTACAAGCAAATAAAAAATACTTAGGGATAGAGGACATTTATAGCCAACCTAGCATTGTGTAGCCTGGCTGCTTTTTTAACCTGAGTTACCTTTCTCACGGTTGTGCAGATGCTAAACTGGCAGGAGGATGTTGAATTCTTCAGAATATGAACTGTAGGTTTAATTAGTTTGCAGCAATGAGCTTTACATGGCAGAGGAGCAGTTCTCAGGATGTTTCTTGGTAAGTTAATGTATGGCACATTGAACCTTTGGAGCACGGCTCTACAGAAAGCCTTCAGTGAGAATGCATTTCTAATTACCAGCAGCACTGGTTAACAGGTTGTCTAAGCAATTTAATGGCCCAACTTCAGAATAGCTTTAATATATTCTTGTCACCCTGTGTGAATAAATTGATATACTGATGAAGATAAAGCTGCCTCATTATCCAAATATTGATAGTACTGGGGTTTTTTTCTGTTATCTTTCTTTCCATTTTTCTATCCTTTCATACTGCTATGCATATTCATTTTTCCTGGCCACTCAGTGGGAATAAAGGACCCAAAGAAGGTCTTTTTCCTTGTCCAAGGAAGTAAATATTTGATAACTTTAGATAAGCAAGAGATAACAGATTATTTTATTTTTGTAAAGAATGAAGGCTCCATAATTTAGGATTATTTAGAAACAACGCATACCTTGCCAGCAGACTTTCAAGATGGTGTAATCAGTAGTATTTGGCTGGATTCCATGTTACATATATTTTGCTCAGAAATCCAGGTTCGGTGTATTATAGATGATGTTTTTTGGAGCATAAGCATTCAGTAATAAAAAAATCACAGAACAGAGATTGTAATCACTGCATAGCCTTTGCAGCTGCAGGTCTTGATGATTATTTATGAATTTTTTTTTTTTTTTTTCCTCTCCACCTATGATGTTGCAGTATCAAGGTTTGTTGTCACTGGTGGTGGTTTTCTTTTGGTGGTGACCTTACTCATCTTGGGGACAGAGGTTCTACGTTGCAGTGTCAGCCCTGGACAAGCTTTCAGCTTGGATTTATGGGGTTTGGTTCCCTTCACCCTCCATTGTGACATGTGGCAAATGCCATTACTTCTCCTTAAATATAAGCTGTTTTACGTTGGAAGAACAAATCAGTCACAGTGAAGTGTGGCTTTCTGGAAGATTAATGTGGTCATGGAAAATGACTTGAACTTGTGGTTCATTTTGTTTGTTCATTTGTTACGTGCAGGCAGTGTTATGGGTTATATGGGATATATAATACTCAGTATTTTTTACTTAATTTTTATTGAGGTGATATCCAAAATGGAAGACCTCTTCTTGCTGTGTTCTCTTAATACAGAAGAGTATCTAACTAGACCTACAAAATGGTTGGTGGCAATAAGGAATGAGTCTCGCAAATTAAAATCAACAAATTTAATTTGCAGGTTTAAATCTACAGAGGAGGACTAAGATGAGTGGGCAAGGGTGTTCATAGGAATCTGTGGTTCCTTAGATTGCTTTTCTAAAGAGGCAAATGGCCTTTAGTTAAGGCAACTAGAAACCTTGGTGAATGTGGTTATTATTGAGAATGAGTGGTTACAATTCCCGTTTCCTAGACTTAGCTGTACCTTACCTGCCTTTAATGAAGGACCTTTGTGTTTTGACAGTATGGGAATAGTTGAACAAACCAAGAGGACTTGAAGGAGTTGTGTGAGTTCTTGCTGCTTGATCACTTGCAACAATTCCTTTCAGTTGTCTAGAAAATGGTAAGAATATAGTTGGCTTATTATTCCTTGCCGCACATTGTTAATGCTTAAGACTGTAAATTACATTACATAATGCTAGTTAGAATTCAGGTTTCAAAGCACCATAGATGCTTCTGAGAACTACTTAAGTATTTGCTCCTCAAAGGAGCTCCTGTGGTAGCTACTGCTATTTATCTTTATTTGTTCCCTGCCTAGAGGGATTTTTCAGTAGTTAGAGAACTAACTAACTGTGTCTTTAAGTTGAGGACTTCCTACTCTTCTCTTCCCTTGATTTCTTGTTGTATTTCTTTGTTGGATCTTAGCTATATTAGGTCATAGCATTTCTAAGACAGGAACTGTGTGGTGGAAAATCCATGATCATGGGTTATGGTCTTGGTTTAGGAGCTTCAGGCAATATTAAAGTACAAATAACTATGCTTGAAAGATGTTTAACATGTGATCTAAACTGTTACAGGGCAGCAGTTTACATTCTGTTTGAGCTTAGCAATATACAGTCAAGTTGAAACAAGTTGGAAGCCGACTGTCCTGACTTACAGTTCTTGCTCTGTAATTTATCTGCTTCTCGAGTCTTTACCAAGCTCTGTTATAAGCAAATGAAACACAAACAGGTATGATAATACATTTATTTGTGAATTTGAGTTACAAGAAAACTAGACAATTTCAGTATTTCCAGTGGCAGTTGTACAGCTATCCCAGTGTGATATTTTTTTTTCAGATATGCTGAATATGTAGTAGTGCACATTCAGATGCTGTAAAAGCAGTAGATATTTATTTAAAAAACTAATCTTCTTCATAAGGGTAAGCAGTTAAAAATTGGACCACAACATTCCTCTTTATGCACATGTTAGAGCATAGTAAACAGTGACACTACAGCATTCTGTCTCTCAAATGATCAGATAATGTAGTTTTTAATAACTTGTCAGCTACCAGTAATAGACAGCTGTGTGCAATTTGTATAGGATCCTCAAAAGTCTTCAGAGTGGAAAAATGTATAATAAAATGTGTGCAACATGCAATGCATTATTTAACATCATAAAGTGTTGTAATGCTGTAAATTTACAGCTGTCGATAAGCCACATTAATAGGATGGTAAGTTACCTCTGCAGTGGATTTGCCTGGTGTGGGAGGCTCTGTGCAGCTGCCTGTGCCTCTTCCCTGCAAGTGGTGGTGGTGCCAGGATAAGCCTGCTGGCTGGCACCTGTGGAATCAAGACATATCAGAATTTTTTGCACTTTAATTCATTTCTGTGTCCACTGATGTTGTGGTGATTATGAGGACAATGAAAAAATCTAAACAGAATTGAACACCTCTGCTGGTGCAGCTGGTTGCCCTTACTCAAAAGTCCATTTGCTGTTGGTTGAAAGGTTGTCTTATCAGGAATTAAATTTTTCAGCTGAGGAAGCCACCTGACTGGAAATGGAAGAGAAACAGAGTTAAGGTTAACTGAACTGTTGGAAAAAAGAAAGGTATAAAAGCATTCTGTTGGCTTTCCCGTGGGGGGTGGTGGGTCATCGCTTGACTTGCACAGGAACGTTGCTGAAGAAATTACTGTGTTGGACAGATTTTTATGTAAGGTAGTGTTGTGTAAAGTCATAAACAGGAGACTGATTAAGGGACATCTAAAGCAGAGCTTTTATGTCAAATTTAATTTAAAGTTCCATGAAATGGACAGTGCTGCTACAACACAATTTGTTCTTGCAGCACTAAGTGTGCCTTTCTGGTGAGCCCGAGTGGTTTGGAGATGAGTTGCTGAGTTTTAGTACTGGGGGTGCAGGCAGGGGCATTATCAAATAAACCTGATGGAGTGACCGTGAGTCCTGCAGGTGGCTCCTGACTGTGGTGGAGCTTCATTCATACCTAGTGGCATGGATGGGGGTATTTTGAGGTGAGGATTTAGGACAGAGATCTCCTTTGCCCACTGGCCATTTATCAGAGGAGAATACTGAGCTGTGGAGGTTTTGGTGCTTCTTTATTTTTTTGTTTTCTAGCATGATTGGAAACTTTGAGAATGAAGGGGACTTTGGGGGGAGTTTGTGATTACCTAAGGGCAAGGCAGTCCTCTGGCCTTGATCTGCACCACTACAGTGTCAAGTGGACTTGGTTGGGTTAATACTTTGCAGTTTCTGTCCAGACTATTGCGATTTTCAATATATATTTTTTCCCCCTTTTTGTTTCTCTTTTAAATACTTCTTCCTTCTGGAAGTTCAGGAATGGATGAAAGCAAGTTAGATGATAATGGGTAACCGTGAAACAAAGGTAATAAAGATGTAATATCTGAATGGGGCTTGTCCATTAAGGCAGATTGCTTCTAAATGACAGACTGATGATTTTTAGAGAAGACACATTGCTCCTGGTGCCCTGGCAGGAGCCCATCCTGTCCCTGCAGCACTCCTGGCACCCACCAGGAGCCTGGGAGCCAAAATACTGAAGTTTAGGGGAGTGAAGAATTGCAACCCTCTTGTAGGCTTTTCAGATCGTCAGGTTGTTTCTCTGACGCTTTTTAGACATCTATCCCAGGATTAAATTTTCAAATGACTGTATAAACTATCTTCAGGTCTTTTTAAAGGATAGACTTGCATGATAAAAGGTAATAACAGAACATCACACCATGTTTATATATAATTTACTAAATGTGATTCACCCAGGATATGAATACAGCTATAAAATTGGTCAGGTAGGTAGCTGAATAGTTAAACATGAATTTCTGTATTGTCACAATTAAAAGGAAGCAAATTTTGGGAAACTGAATTGTTAAGACTTGATTTTGTTTTGAATGCCAGAGAAATCCTATGTGTTATTGAAAAAGAAAGGGGTAATAGGGCCCTGGGAGATCTTAAATGTGAATATTAGCAGCATGTTTCTGGGTGAAATCCTCCCAATATGTGAGCTGTGTCTTGATGTTACTCTGTAATTGCCCCTTTGTTGGCTATCTGAGAGAGATCACAGGGCTGAGATGATTACTTTGGCCTCGCACAGAGCCTAGTTTGGGCTCTTTCATTGCTATGTTTGCTTTTTAATAAGTAATTCACTCTGGGAAATTATTTCTCCAGATCTCTACAGTTGGTGAGGGAAGTCTGAGAATTAGGTGAAACATATATAGATGTGAAATTGAGGCTGAAACCTAATATCCAGGAAGGCTCTCTGTTAGCATAGAAGAAATGGAGTTAAAGCAAATATGATTTTAAAGTTGTCTAAAGGAGAGGGAGAGGAGGGGGAATATTCTATGAGTTTTAGGAGTACCATTTGGATAACTGTGTTTGAGGAGTACTACTTGTGTCTTGGTATTTAGACTTTGAAGACAAGTAAATTCTAAGTAGTCTACAGTTGCTGGTGAAGTAGACTATCTCCAGGTTATTTCCAAAAAGTACAGGGCAGTTTGTATGATGTAAAATTGCTTATTTGCTACTCCTGTTTTAAACTTCGCTTGTGTTCAATAACTAGATCCATATATGTGAACAAAAATAGCCTCCTTAAAATACTGCCTGGCAATTTATTTTGAACTTGTGTTTCCCTTTTCAATAAAATGGTGAGTTTGGTGAAAAACTTATCATCAGTGTAAGCTTATTACAATAAAAAAATCTTTGTCAAATACCATTGTGGGTTTTTTTGGTAATGATTAATATTATGAAATAACATTCCAAAGCAGTAGCACACAATTTGAGTATTGTCTGCCTTTGTCTGCGTGGAATTTGTACCCCATTAGAGCAGTGGGCTGAAAAGCAACAGAGATTTTCTTTTTTGTGTGTACAGTTCTGCGTGTCTATACAGGATTTTTGGAAACCTCTTCCAGTGGTATCTGTAGTGCTGTTGGAGTCTGTTGCCCTAATGTAATGCAAGAAATTTACCTCAAAAGCAGCCTTTTTTTTTTTTTAAGAAATTGGTTGCAGTGAAAAGGCAGAAATAATAAGAATGTTTTGAACTGTGTTGTTTTGATAGTGGGAGTAAATAGTGGGTGAAGGGAAGGCAGAGCTTGGCATTATTACCTGATTTCATGTGAACATAGAGACTGGCCCCTAGGTTTGAGTGTACCTTTACTAAAAGTAAAAACCCAGGAAGTTGGTGAATGCAGCGTGGAGTTAAAACTGGTATGTAGGTGTGTCAACAGGAACTGATGAAAAGTGATGCTTTGCCAACCTGCTGGTGGGGTGAGGACGAGCTGGCATGTGTGTGAGGTGACCTGGTGTGCAATCTTGCTCGAGTTTTGATGGAGGGCAGGTCTTCTATCAAAATATGTCAATATCCATCTTTGTGGAATAAATACAGGTGCTTTTAAGTGCTTAAAGAGAAGTAAAGGTGGGACTATAAAGGTAGAGCATCAGTCTGTCCCAGACCTTGTCCATCCCCACATTGCATCTGTGGTCTGGGAGTGTCCCTTTGTACAGGTACAGAGGAAGTTGCTACTCTGTGCACTCAGTATTAGCTCTGATCAGCACTTCTTTGTGCAAACATGATACAAATATTAAATTATTCTTTGTTTTATTTTGTTTGTTAAACGTTTGCCTTCACAATGCAGACAAATTGCTGCTGGCACAGCTATTGTCTTTGGCGGGGTTACTCTGGGGATGTATCTGACAGATCTCTATTACAGCACAGGGAGGAAAATTCTGAGTGGTCTCCTCTTTCAAAAAAATGTGAAAGCTTTTCAGTCGGTTTTGTTGTATTTAATTAAAATAAATACACCCAGAGGCTTGAGCAATTGCTGGATGTTTAAAAAATAAAAATAGGAAGATGAAACAATTGAAAAAACATTGTAATGCACAGACTTATTATACAAAATGCATAAACTTATGTTAATAGGATGATAAAAATTCAGAGGAAAAACTGGCTTAAATATTTAAAAATATCTTTAGATCCATTGCCCTTTGGATCCTGTGGCCTCAGGAAGGAAATTGGTTAAATGTTTAAAAGTGTATCTTTAGATCCATTGCCCACTTCTAGCATTACTTAATCTTCGTATTTGTATTTTAAAATATTTAGCTAATTCTATTTCCATCTTGCTTTGTTGAAAATTGAGTTGTATTACACAGGTCCTCATTTTTTTCTGTGTATGCAACTGATGAACTTGAGTTAGAGTTCTGCATGTGTATTTGATGGAATGTTACTGGTTTTATTAGATGAGAGGGTGATGGTTATTTTGTTACTACTTAAAAAAAAGCTGTATTCCTGAAGGACACGGTTGCTGTTCTGTATTTAATATTACAAGTTGCATGAATCATCTGACAGAATTGAGAAGAAAGGAAAAGCTAAAACTCATTTCTGGATGATTTGATTGCTGTGCAGGCAGAAGCATCCTACCCCCTGTGCACAGTTGTGGTCTTCATGCACTGGCCTCCTGTCCTGCTAGTGATCCAGGCTGCAGTGGTCCTTGCTGAGTGATTTTATGGTGTTTTTTTTTCTGTAGAAAACAAGGTGAATTTGGTTTCTGTGGTCCTCAGTTGTCTTCAGGAAGTAGATAGGTGAGTGCTGCTGAGATGGAAACATGCAGTGCTGGCGAGATGGTGCACAGGTTCCATAGCTGGACTTGCACAGGAGACTGTCCTGGTTCTCTTGCTCCTAGAAAAAAGGTGATGAGCATTTAGGAACTTTGAATGAAATATTGGAGGCTTTTTCAGTATAAATATTGTCAGCGGAGATCAGAACATTTCACCCTTTGGTGTCAGGTGGTGGCACGCATTGAGATCTAAGTGACACATCTACATATTTCAGCAAAATACTCTGCGTCTTCTGCCTTTCCGTCCACTTTCAGTGGAAGACAGATTGCCTTTTATGTCCTTTCTCTGCACATTATGCCAGAAGATTCCTTTTCAGAAAATAAATTTATGGTCACTAGCTGATAAAGGTCTTTCCTCAGTGATTTTGCAGAAACATTTTCGGAGCCATCCTTCCCGTTGTGGTGGCATTGCTCAGCTGTCTCTCACCAGAGATGACAGTCTACCCACAGTATTTTCTGTTGTTTCTTTCCATTGTAATTTTCCAGACCACATCAAGGAGAAACTGAAATCTGTTAATGAAGAATTCTTGGCTAACTTGGTCCGAACTATTTTGCTGGCTTGGGCTAGGCAGTCTCATAAAAATGCTTTTTTTGGGTACGAGCTGCCAGGTTTATTTGATTATGGGCAACCTTTGCATATGTGCTCAAGTGTGTACATGTGCGTGTGCATGTATGCATTTACTCTTCAAAACTGACAAAGCAAGCAAAGCACAAATCACTTGTGTACATGATGTGTGTTTGTGGTTTGATGGCAGCAAGCCTTTGAGTTATTCTGTGGTTAGCAGGGCCATTCTATACCAAAGTGATCCCACATTTTGATAACATTACTTTTAGGTTTTACAGAACCTTAATCAGTTTTATGTATGCAAGCTATTCAAGTTTTTTAGAGTCTGTCAAATCTGCAATTTTAAGTGCTTCCTTCTTTTTATGAATAGAGGTAGGCAAATGAAAAATAGCCTAGCAATCAGAAATCATTCTTCACAAAAGGTTACTAGTGAGTGTGAAGATGTGAAAACACTTTTAAATAGCAGAAATAGTCTTTGTCGTGTTAAAAAAAAAATCCACCTTTTTTTTGTCTACATTTGAAAAAAAAAATCTTAGGCTGTAATAAAATGTAAAAAACGTAATACTGCTTTTGTCTCCCCTGTTGCAGTATTCTGAACAGAATTAAAAAAAAAAAGACCAACTAATTTGCCGTAATTTGCTGAATTCCACCTTTTCATATTTTCAAGAACAGAATATTGTGTATTACTGAAGCAAGAATTTTGTCTATGCATTTATTGTGTTAATGTGGTTAGAAGAAAGTACTTTAAGGTTTTGTTGAAGCTTACCCAGTAACAAGATGTATTGTGATGACTTGCATATCTTAATAGCGAATTTTTCATCTTGTTAATAAGGAGGAAATGTAAAGAATATTACCAAAATAGTCTGTCTGACATGCAGAAAATGTTCAACTTTATCACATTGCAACAAAAACAAACTCATGGCCACACAAAAAAATTATTATGTCTTGTGTTTGCCTGCTATAAATTTGATTTATTCCTCTAGTAATTACAGTCAGTGATTTGGTAAAAGTTGAAAACATTTTTTTCCCCAAGCATAACCAGACTTCTGCATTACCATTGCTACTGCATTGCAATACGTTGAACTTGTTTAGCAGACATGACAAAAGGTTTTAATTAAAAAACTAGTGAGATAAAAAAAAGAATCATTTGTCTGCATTAACTTTGTATGTTTCTCATAATTCTTTAATTCTTGTAATAAATGAAAAATACCGTGACAGTGATAAGAAGTTGTCCTTCCCTCCTTTCTCTCCCTCATCAGTAAAAGATTGTATTGGAGCTCTGGGATGTTTTGCTTAATCCCACTGCAGGCTCTGAGGTATCATTGAGATGTTGCTTGTTGGTGCATGGATAAGTAGGAATGCTTAGGAGCTTCATTCACCAGCAGGAGCACAATCCCAGCATGATTAGGGATATTCTGAACTCTGTTCAAGCATCCCAGCCTTTGCAGCTCCCGTGTGATTGTAAAACAACTCACTCTGGAGTTTTACCCCATCAGAGTATTCTGAAATGAGACTGTCCACTACAAAACCCATAGGATAGCTCAAGGACCTTTAGGAACCTTTCTGCCAAATATATGGCAGATTTTGGTATGATGCTAAAAATAGCAAACATTGTCAGAGTCCGTTAAATCTTTCCATTCTTTTTGCTACTTTGTAATAAAAGTCTCATTCTCTAAAACATTATTTAAATAATGATGTAAATCAAGCAGGAACTTTGAAGTAAGTTGGTTACTTTGATCCTACTTTGTTACATTTCTCAAAGGAGAGGTTAATTATTAGTAGTTTGGTAATGTATTAGATTGCCTTGAATTGCTGCTAAGTACAGCTTTTACTGTAAGGTAGCAACTTTTGTCAACCTTTAAGCGTATGTTATAATTGTCTGACTATTCCAAATAAGCATTCAGATACTTCATATTTTTGGTAGTAGTTAACATTATTGAGTGCTGAATATATAGTTGTATTGTGTATTGTATTATAAAAATTTGAATTCAGTTAAAATGTAAGAAACAATATTTAATTGTTAACTACATTTTTTTAAAATTTGCTGGGTACATAAAAGCAAACTTAGTGCATTTTTCCTCTTTGAATTAGTAAGGGAAGGCTTTGAAAGTTTAAAATAGTCATAGTATTAATTCTGGATAGTGACTGGAAAATGATTTTGGTGCTGAATGATTTTGTAAATGGTAGAGCTCATCCTCTTGCACTCAATGTTTATTTCTAGATTGGAAAATGGAAACAAATCTTCATGCTATGTTATTTCTTAATTGATTTCTTCTTTTGAGCAAATCAAGTCTTTGAATTAACTGGATAAACTGAGATTAGGAAAAAAGCTATTTCTACATCAGTCAAAAGGTCAGTCACTATTTAGAGTTGGTTTAGTGCATTACTTTCAGATTAGCCTGGTGATTTGCCTTTCTTGTAGACATGGCAAACAAATGTAGTTTTTTTGAATGTATATTAGATTTGAATACTTTTGATGTATAAATTAATTTTAATGTTATGCATGTTTACAAGTTTATAAAATATTTTGTAATGCTTTAGAAACATAAGCCTAATTTTTATGAAGTAATACAGGATGTTATTTAAATATATGTTAAAAGTAATCATTTATTTTGCTTCTTAAGGAAAAACCCTTAACAATATGGAAAGATACATGAATTTAACTGAGAGTTTATTTTATTCAGTGTCACTTACATAAGCGTGTTACAGGATCACAAGAAATTATGATTTCTTGTGTTTGTGATTACAAGAAATAAGAATTCTGACTATCCAAAACTGGACATTCTTACTGTAGTATTTGGTACTGTTAATGTACTTCTAAATAGGTAGTTCTGATGTAGCCTTTATAAGTAATATGGGAATCTAAGTTGTAGTGTGTTTGTTCCATTTGGTGTCACATTGTTTTCTGTGAATTTTGAAAGGCACAAATATTTAAATGCATGATGGTATAAAGGTCAAATTGTAGCAAAATGGATATGCCATGCATTTATTTCACTATTATCAATATTTTTTGTACTTTATTAACATTTATAAAATTGAAATACAGGCATTTCTGAGACAGAATTTTGGCTTATTTTACTAAGCAAAAACTAGAGTGTTTGTATTGTAAATAACTTCTTAAAGTGCTCTTTCTGTTACAGAAGATAATTCACTGCGGATTAACTCATGATAGTTCTGGTATGGGAGCGGGAAAACTTGTTTATTTACACTTGTCTAGTATTTTTGAGTGTATTCATCCACATGTAATATGCATCTATAATAGATACTCCGTAAGAATAAATGTGTGATACAGTAAATGTGTTGATCTTTGTTCACTTTAGACCCTTGTATTTTAATTTTAGGCTGCAACTCACCTTTAGTAAATTGGCAGGGATTGGATATTCCAGTGTCAATGACTTGCAATTCCAGCTCTTGCCTGGGACAGTAGTATCACTGTTGCTGAATGGAAAACCTGTTTGGTTCATGCAGACTGATGCCATGTCATTTCTAAGAAAAAACCTGGTGTCATAAAGCTGTTAAGAAAGCTTGATTATACTTTAGGTGAGGATTTGCTTGTAGTAGTTGTGTACTGCTTTGGGTGTTGCTGCTAATTCACCAATGTTAATGTGTTCTTAAGGATCTTTGGGCTTTGTGTCAAAAGCCTTGAAGAGAGATAGATAAATACCAGCTCTTCAGTGCAATGGAGGATGTATTTCTGACAACACTGGTGTGAACTTGATCTAATAGTTCCTCTGAAATTTTCCTTCATGCTGTGTATTGCCTTTCTTGGATGTATGCTGGAGCACAATGTACCACTAGCTGCTTGAAGTTTATTCTGTTGTGACAGTCTGGTTCAATGAATTGCAATGGATTAAACCCAGTCAAACCATTCCACTGTATTGCATTAATTTTGTAACATTTCTTAGAAGTCTTTTTTCTATTCAAGTCAGAATTTACTGTCATGTAGAGTAAACCATAGGGCAACCAAAGAAGGGTGAGAGCCACTAATCCTCAAAAGAGCAACCCTAGTCCTGATTTCATGCTATCTGTCCTATCCGTGGCACTCTTAAAAGTTTGTAGTAACGTAGTTGTTCAGATGTCTTGCTGTCTCAAATTCATTTCTACACCCCAGTGCTAAAGCTGTTCTGCTCTGCTGGTGTTGACAAGATACCCGTATGGCTTTCTCTTCTAAAAGCCTTCAAAGTTCTCTAGATTCCCTTTAGGTCAGTTCTGTACAGGAATCTGCTTGATGTGGAGTTAAAACCTTGCAGAAGAGGAGGTGTGGAACCACTGGGTAATGCCTGGAGCATGCTCCTTTCTAGCTCATCCTGAACAAAGTGGTATTAACGATATTCTGCTCTTTTTCTCTTTTCCAAAGTAATTAATTGTCAGCATGGGTTCTTCTCGGACAACAGTGTTACTGTGGCTTACACAACATGGAGAGCTGTGGTTTTGATATCTTGTGTATAGAATGAGTTATTTCTTCTAGTTTACCCTTGGCAGACTCCAAGGTTGGAGTGGCTTATTGGGGAATGGTTGATTTGGATGAAGATAGAACCATCGTTCAAGCATCCTTTCCAGTACCAAATATTCTGTATGCAAGAAAAGACAAAATAGGCTGATGTGTAGTAGTTAATTTCTTAAAGAGTAACTCTAATCCTAATTACTAATAATTAGCTACTCTTAATTCTTGAAACACGTGTCTTTATCCCTTTGATTACTCAGTAGCTAATAATAATTTGTATGCCAGTCTTTCTTCTTTCCTCATTCCATAAACTTTTGTTAAGTTCTTCAAGACTCCATTCATATTATACATTTGTTTAAAAGCTCAATACTCTGTGATGGGGGAGGAGTTGCTACATGGGAACCCGTATCAGAAAGGAAGTTCCTACTTTTCCTCCTGATTATTTTAGCGCTCTGACAGAGGGCAAGTGGATGACTCTTTGGAGGAGTGAGAGAAGGTGTGAAATGAGATTTCTAGTGAAAATGAGTCTGTTCCAAGGAAACTGTTCATCTTGTTCCAAGCTAGAGCCTTGTTTTGCTTTGCGTCAGTCAAGGAGCAGCAGAGAGTCATATAATAACTTAAAAGATTGTAGGAAACTGGAAGATGAAGGTGGCCTATGTGTGTTTGGCTGCTGAAAGTCCGGTTTTGTCTCTTCAGCAAGGTTTGACAGCAACTATTCGTGTTTAGTCATGGAGAGTGTTGCTGTAGTGTTATGTGTACAGGAATAACTCAAGTAGCGAGAAAATACACTGATGTTGCATCAGCTGCATGAAGAGCTTCAGTCACTTTTTTTATCAGGCTCATGCCTTTATTGGCCTACCAGTCTGGCTGTGTCAGTACTGCTGAAATAGAGGAAAGCCTTTAATCTGGTACATCTGTGAGCAAAATGACGTAGCTGCTGCCCTGTGGTACTAGCAAGATCTGTGGGCTGAATATTGATTTGCACCTCTACCCCTGTGATGCAGATCCATGATTGCTCCCACTCCTTCGATGCTGTTGGAAAGGGGGACGAGATGTACAGCTGTGCTGGGATAAAATGGTAGTGTGTCAGTTGGGTATATCTGAAAAAAATTTAGCCCCTCCAGCAGTGTAGACAAGTTAAGTCTTTGATTTTAGCACTGGTTTTGCTGATCAATATAGAAAGCACTGTAGGAATTACCTTGTTACAGTAAACATGTAGCAAGTAAAACACAGGCAGGTACCTTATGAGCATCTGAAGTAAAATTCCTAGTCAAACCTTGAGTTGCCCAAGTTGGGGCATGAATTTTTCCCATTGCCAAGGGATTTTGAAGAAGCTAGAGCGTGTAGGCAATGTTTCTAGATTTTATGCGGGTGAGAGTAGTGAAGGTGTCACTTCTCTCTGGAAATCCTTGTAACTTATTCATCAAAATTAGTCATGCCTGGCACTTGTAGGTAAGAGAGATTGTTCAGAATGTCTTAAGAAATGCTTTGCCTTATGTTGAGAAGTTTGTTTGCTTTGTGCCCAGGACTCAATATATTTACATGTTTGACCTGCTCCAAGAACCTGCTGTCAAAATAATGTATAATTTTATAAAAAACACTACCAAGAAACCAAATGTTTATCAGCCCCTTTTTTTTCCAGGAGAAAGCTGTGGAAGGTTAGGCAAAGACGTGTGTATATTTTAGTAATCCAGCTTTGGCTGAAGAAGTATTGGCTATTGATGGTCTTTCGGATGGTTCCAAGTGCTCATCTGCTTTCCATCTCAAAGGAATCTGTAACTGGAAAGGTCACCAGCACATCAGAACATTAGATACTTAATGCATCTCTCTGATCATACGGGATCTTAATCACTTAAGACAAACAGAAAATGGCAGCTCCTCCAGCTCTAGAAATATTCATACAAATCAATATAGTGAAGGGCCTGGCAAGTATTTGTCTGGTGGTGCCAGAAGAAAGGACATATTTCTGCTGTGGTGTTGTGTGCTTTCTAACTTCCTTAGTGTGTAAGAATGCTATTTTGGATGGCTTGGAAACTCCAAGCCCATTAGTTGGCATTCTTGCTGTAGTAGGCAGGAGCAGGATTTGTTCTCAGCCACATGCCTAGGATTTTTTGTGTGTGGCCTTTTGAGCACTTCAGAAGCGCGTGGGATTCCTCTGTACGATCATGGCTTGGTTCTCCAAGGTCTAACTAGCCCTTCATTTGGATCATGCATTTTGTTGTCTTTTGTGTTTTGTCGACATTGAAAACTGAAGTGATTTCTGAGCTGAGAGCTCCCTTGTGACACAGAATTGCATTTTCATAAACTGCCACTTGAAGTCATAAGAGATGGATTTTATTTTTATTTTAATTGTGCTGTCTTTGTGCCCAGCTCTGTTTTATACTTTGGAGGAGCCGTGATATTCTGTAGATATTCACAGAGTTCTTGAGTAAATTAATATACAGTTGGAAAAACAAACTTGCTTTTTAGTTTAGTATCAAAGCAGAAATGGCCTCAGCACTAATTCTGTCTACATGGCTGAGACCAGTGTAGCTCAGATGTGTGCAAATCAAATGCTTCTTCATCATCTTAAATAAGTTTTCTCACTGATTTGCAGAATATTAGTTTGGTTCTTTGTTATACAATATACTGTTTCTGCAAGTTAGTCACCAAAGGTAACATTAGACACTGAGCAAATAATTGTTTCCTGTCACACTGCATTAGTAACTGGGAAGAAAGTGTTTCCTAATTTGTATTTGTGCAGAACTAAATATAGCTCTAGTGAAGCTTAACTTCAGCTCCAGCCATTCAAGTCCCTAAGAAATTCAGTACCATGTTTGTCAGTCACTGAGAAAATGACTGTAGACATTCTTGTATGTTCCTTCCCCTCCCACTTGCCTGTTTTATAACCTTAGGAACTTGAATGCGAGTCTAACCAAACTCAAGAAAATCCTGATAGTCCTGGGTTATTGCTGTCTGCAGGAAGTATGGCAGAGATGTTTTTTCTGTTAGGAGTTTAAGGATATGAAGCCCTGACTGCATCCCCCATTCCATATTTAGCCAGGACAAGACTAAATTGTCCTGTAGGTATGTTTTCCAGCAAAAACTGCTCCAATTTTTCACCTTAAATCTGTAATTTATTACCTGTTATTCTCTAGTTGTTGTGTATAGCTGATGGCTTGATGCATAAAACCTTTTTAAGAAGTATTCAGGTTGGACTGTACCATTGAAATCATCAGAAATCTGATGTTGCAGAAATGCATATTGAATAGGTTGTGTTTTTTTCCTGGGAAGCATACAAGGGATGTCTGTGCCTTGCTATTGAGTCTGTCAGCTGTGGGGTGACAACCTTAGTGCTGCATTTGCACTGAAATCCAGCACTGCTTCCTGAGATAATGGAAATGCCAAATGCTGGGTTTTGGAGCTTGAGTCTTTCAGCTGGCATCTATGGGGAGGCTGCTTCAAGTTCATCTCCTCCAGTGGGACTAGGTGTGAGCCCAGACTCAGTCCTGTTCTTTTTATTGTATGAGTTTGAATTCGTCAAGATAAGGTCATCCTCCCTGGTTGTGTCTGCTTGACACTGAGCAGGGTGAGTGTATTTCAGAGGTCATCCAGGATTTGTAGAGACCAAGACAGTACTGTGTCATTCATCTGTGCAGTTCTTCAACCTTAAGTGTGCTACCAACTTGTGCATTTTATCAGTGCTCTGCCCAGTATCATCAATGCTCTGCCCAACCTTTTCATGTTGTGGGTGATGCACATGATTAGGAGGAGAGAACACCTTCGCTCTTGCTAGTGGGAAGGAATAATCCTGTATTGGCCGTCTGCCTGCAGCTTTACCTCTTACCTACAGAGAGAGATCCTTAGAGGAAGTGATCTAAAGAAATTCAAAGAAAATTGCCAAGGTTTGTAACAGCTTTGCTCTGGGCAGGCTGAGATTTATTTATACTGTAGGATGTGACAGGCAATTCCTGGTGTTTCAGCTCTGTCTGAAACATGAGTGATCACTGGAAACATGAGTGATTGCATTAGCAGCTTTCCTTCTTCCAGTAGGGAGAAATTTGGAGTTTGAACTCTCCCCTTGTTGAGGTCTTTGAAGTTTGGATCTTTAAAATTGTTCTCCACTCCAAAGACCTACTAGTGCAGTTGTCGTCCTTCCCATCTGAGGAGGACTGAACTAACTTTCCTTCAGAGCCCATTAAAACTGTTCATCCTCCAGAGAGGTCAGCAGAGAAAGACATAAGTAAGTAATTATTTTGTGCCTCTCCTCCCAGTAGCTGAGTGAGCTCTGGAAGTCGAAGCATCATTAAATCTCTGAGCAGTGCAGAGGGTCTGCGAGCCTCTGCAGCCAGGGAGTCCATGGCACTCAGCAGAGGGAGGGCTGAGTAACAGGTGGTATTTAGAGACTAATTAATATTTGTGAATAACAATGTGCTATTAGTAAGAAAACAAATCAGTCTGCTTGTGAATATTTATGATGATGACTTTCAACATTGCTTGGATTGCGCACTCCTTTTCCAGCTGCTGCCCCTCCTTCAGTGTCAAGTGTGTGGGGTGAAAACATTCTTTGCCATGTGGATCCATGCTGCAGGGTGGCAGCCAGCTGACCAGCTCTGGTGGAGTATGTGCCTTTAGGAGAATATTCTCAACAGTTTGGTATTAGTGGGGCCACTAGGTCCCAAACATTTGAAATATTCTTTGCTGGTGGAGTAAGCCATACAAATTAGCTTGAGATTTCATCCCATTAAGAGCCAAGCCATGCACAGAGATAGTGCTGTGTTTGAAGAGAAAGCAGGTGTTAAAGGTTGTTCTACCTCTTAATGTTGTGTGCGAGTGTTTTACAGTAGATCAAACTTGCCTAATGTAATCTTCATAATGCTTTCATTTGAAAAGCTCCCTGTGGTTTGTATTTGTGGAACTGAAAGAGCAGAATCTACTTTGTAGGTTGGTGAGGCGGGGTGTACGATAGAACGTGTGTTCACACTGTCATTTGGGAAAGATAATAGGTTTTTAACCTCTGTCAGTGTTAGACTGAGGTATTTATGGAGCTCTATTAAAGCTGTGCCTAGGCAGCTAACCTTGCAATATAGGTTTCTCACAATTTGGCGTTTTCTTGTGATAAGTTGTGGCTTTTCTTGGCCCCTTGAAGTGCTTCTTGCTGTGTCAGACAGTATGGGAGCTTAGGTAGAGATGAGGAATTCCTTGCTCTTGTCAATGCTACATGAAAAGCTTATGGCTACAGTGCTTAGTGAATACTGTCTCATAGACTGAAAAAGCAGCCTTGAAGAGTTTCATAAAATATTCTTCTTTTTTCTGGGCTTGGCACATGGAAATTGGTAAAACCCATGTATTTAGTGCTCATTCTTTGAGCAGCAGAGGTGTCCAGGTTCAGCTGGAGGTGTTGAGTTCTTGCTGAGGGTGCCGAACGTTCAGGGGATGTGGAGCATGGCACTCACTCTTTGCAGCCTCCCTGCCGCTCCTGCTGGCCTTGAGTTTAACTTGTGGGAGGGAGGAAGCTGTGTGTACTTCAGTGTGCTAAAACCTTGTTGGTACAGTCTCTCTTTCGTCACTCGAGGCTTCTAACAACCTAAATTAGCATGATGGAGACTGCAATGTGCTTTATGGAGGAGGTTATCTCCAGTGAACTGCCATCACCACTTTCGTCACTGCTGATTAAAGTTTCTTGTTAATGTTTAATCCTCAACAGCAAATACTGAATGTTTATATGCCCTCTCCCTGTATAAGCTGAACATCTGTTTTATGAAGTTGGCTAAGACATCCAAAACTGAACTGGTGTAAAATTTTAAATATATATGTCAGACAAACCGATGCAAAGGAAATCAGAGCAGAATTCATCACTTTAGCATGCGTAGGTCCTCTCATGGCAGGGAGTCTTAAATTACATGTTAAACAGTGCTTGATATGACTGAGGGTACTTTCTAACCTCATCTTAAAATTCTTTGCTCTGTCTGTCTTAATATTCCTAGAGTTGAAGAGGTGATTTGTAGGGGTTTCTTTGGTGACGCGTTTCCCCCTTCCTTTTCTAGCAGCAGCATCACCATGGTGTATCTGAGAACAGTTGACTTGAACTTGCCCCATTATACAAATCCAAAATCTGTTTATGCTTTTAGGAGAAAGGAATTTGAAATACATGTACCATGGACAACTGCAACTATGTGTATTAGAACGATAGGAAATTCTATAGGGTTTCCAAAGAATAAATTAAAAAAATGCATAAAAAGCAGTATAACAATTAGCAGCAGAGACTGATAGGTTTAAAGGAGGTTATTAATTTCAAGTGTTGGCTTACAGAAATTTCAAGCATTTTTATGCATTTAATAAAGAGTTGTCTTTTAAGTAGTTTAAGTATCCTTCTCTCTATGCTTTGTGTTCCGGGATTCAACAAACCACTTGCTGCTGGATGGATTCCACTCAGATGTGATTGCTATTGTTACAGCAGACTGATGGAGAGAGTGGAAAGAGCCAGTACTGAAATGGTCATCCTGTTAGTTGTGGGGGAAGGGACAAACAAATTTGTGTAATCTCTCTTCTGTTTATTTAGTGTGCTAATCTGGGTTATGGACATCAAGGTGGATGTTGTGTATGCCTAAAAGAGGGCTTTCCTCAAATTTCAGGGAGCCTGGCAGGAGGCATCAGGGTACTTACCTAAAATTCTCACCTGAGGAATGGAAACCAACAGTGTGGGACAAGCTGAAAGTAGGTGTTGGTGACCTGATACTGAGGGAGGGAGAGGTGCTGGCGTAGAAAACTGGGACCCTGTGTGAGAGGGGGAAAAAGTTAGGACTTGTTCTAGACAAAGGAGCTTACAGGGACGGAAGAAAGAGGGACAATGCAGTCAAACTTCTGGAAAACATACCGAGAAGCACTGTGCATAGATATCGGCAGGGTGAGACCTCCAGGTTTAAAACAGGAACACGCTCAGAATGATTGCAGTGAAGGCTGACAGTGTGTGCCAGAAGTAAATATAGTAGCGTAAGCACTGCTACAGAGTCATTGAAGTCAATGCTGCATAACATAAATTGCATAATATATTTGTTTGTGAAGGTTATTAGAGCACAGTTTTAAATGGATCTGAGTCCTTGGAAAGGTGAGTGTATTCTGGTTCCCTGGGCTGAGGTTTCCAATGCATCCCAGCCTGATCTGGGGCAGACTGCCAGCAGAAGGGGAGAGATTGCTGTTCTCCTCCTACCAGCTCCAGTGCTTGTCTGAGCAGCTCCTGATCTGGTTCCACACAGTGTGCCAGGAGGAAGGGAACTGCCCTCTCCCTTGAAAAATGGAAAAAAGTGAGGGGATTTTTGTTGTCCTGGTTAGCTGAGTTGGTGAGGGGATGAGAGAGGGTCTCCAAGGGGTGCAGGTATGAGGGGATAGGTGGAGGTGTCTGAGTGCAGGAGGCAGTGGGGCAGGCAGACTGTCCCAGCCCCATGTCCCACCTCAGAGCTGGAGCAAACCCTGTCCCTCTCTCACCAGGCATGGGATGGTCAGTGAATGACATAGCAGATGCTTGGATTTCAGGACATTGTCACACTCTCTCTCTGTAAGAATGCTCTAACTGTTTACAAAATGTAAATGATGAAGACTAAATACCACATTCTGTGCATTTGCATAATTTTGAATCACTTATCCTTCTGAGGGATGTAGTTACTACGCTCATGTTAAAGAACACTTATTGGTGTAATTGAGCTCAAGCCATCAGTTGCTGAGCCGACTTGACACTGAAGATAGGACTTCTGGGGGGGAGACCATGCGTGTTCCCTGTGATGTCCCTGGCACTGCAGGTCAGACAGGCAGGAGGCACAGTCAGGGCAATGAAGGATCAGGATATCTTTCAGAAAGAGCTTGAGACCCAGAGCAATCGAAGTGGGACTTACCTCTGTGGTGATGGTGTGCAGGGTCATAACCTTAGGAGGTGTTAGGAGAGAAACTTTTTTTCTGAGCTGGGTGGGATGGAGTGAGTTACCAGCTGGAAATGCTGGAAAAACAAATCTTTGTGCAGTTGCAAGGCAACAGCTAAGCCACAAGGATATGACTGGGCAGAAGATGCTGAAGTGGGGTGACAGAGGAGGCAGGTAATATCAAGGATGGGGAGTCATCTGAGAGCCAGCTCCAAGAACTTGCTTGGTTTGGGTGGGCAAATGAGCTCTGACAGGGAGATGGTGTAATTCATTTTTTATTGTCAGGGAAATAAACTTCAGGGATAGGGAAAAGCTATTTAAGCTGCTGGATCAATGTTGGCATGAAAACAAATGGATAAAAGCTGTTTGGGAATAAATGTTAGGCTGAAAGAAATTTTTTTAACTATTGGAGAAGCTCAGTTCTGCAGTAAGCCATGGATATGGAGTCTGAGGAAGAGCATTGTCAGAATGTGGGGGTCTGTTGCTACGATCAGGGTTCTTGGCTGTGATACTTGTCTTGGAGGACCTGAGCCTAATGATCTGTGTGGAGGAAACACCCCCACCCATGGTGGTGGATTATCAAGACCATGTTGTGTCCAAGGAGGAAAAGGGAAACTTGTCCTTTACTGTCACGGTTTTAAAAGTGTCTTAATGGGAATGTGTGCTGAACTGAACCGCTTCTTCCCCTGGATGGAGAATTTGTGTCATTAAGTGAAATTTTAACCTTTGCTTTACATTTAACCTGTGAATGTGTCTGCTGTTATGGTCGCTTATGACACTTACGTTGTTGTTTTGGTTTTTCTCTTCCCTAGGTATTTTTATGGCATCTGTCACAGTGGTGTCTCAGTGTCTCTCAGACATTTATGGATTTATTCTGAGAACGTTCCTGTGAGGTAGGGAAACATTATCACCTTTATTTTACAGACTGGGAACTGAGGCGGAGGGAGACAAAGGTTGCAGGAGTCTGTAGCATAGCCAGCAGTCAAACACTGATTGCCAAGAACTTGTTTATTGTACTGATCCCAAATCCAGCTATATGTCTTTGGCTTTTCTTTCTTTCTTTCTTTCTTTCCTTCCCCCTCCTCCTTGTTTTTTTTTTTTTTTTTTTTTCCCCCTTACTCTCCTCTGGTCTGAGTTGTAATAGCAACAATCTGCAAGGAGCTGGGAGGACCTGTGGAAAATATGATTAGCATTACTGGTGTCCTTTTTTTAACATTGTTACTTCTGAGTTGAAATGCCTTTCTAAAAATATCAGCAGATCTGTTTATGTTAAATGATTAACATGTTTAGACTTCCACAGATAAGCTGCCATGCCTTTTGAGTCAGTAACTCCTTTATCCTACCTGTCTAGGCTTGTGGCTGTTGAATTCTTCCCCGTCTAAGCTAATGCCATCCCAATCACCTAAAGCAATGCCAAGAATTTCATCATCCATGCAAAGATCTGATTCATGTCAAGACAGGTGTAAAGTTGCTCAACCACACTTATGTGTGGTTACTGTTTAGCTTTATTTTTCCAAGATCTTTCCAAGCCAGCTAAAATGTTCAGCTTTGAGCTCCCAGATTCTCCCAGAAATTGGATTTCAGTGCCTGATTAGTGATGCTGATCCCTTTCAAAAGTATTGCAAAGTTCCTGACACGTGCACGCACCGAATTACAATTTACATAATAAAATTGACTATGAGTAACAGTTTGAAAAATGTCTTTTTCCCCCTTCAAGTAAGAAATTTTTAAGTTAGGTCTCCCTTGAGCCCTTTTTTAATTTCAAATTGGTATTTAAAATGTGACTTTACTACTTACAGAATTTTTTTAGAGCTACAGCAATATTATAAATTAGGAATACATCAGCAGGCTCTGACAAATATTTTATTATATATTAGAATCATCAACAGTATTAAAATTATAGTATTGCAAACAAATATTTAATGTCATCTTTCTAACTTCACAGTCTGTAAAATACACAGATTAGATCACATTTTTGCTCTTTATTAATGTATATTACATGTCCTTGTGTCTCCAAGAACGAAGCCCTAATGACTCATGAACTGTCTCAAAGTGTACTAAATAAGATTAAAGAGCAGGCCAATGACCTTAACAGTCAATTAGGCTATGCATTACTCAGCCCAGTATTTGTGGAGTGTGGAAGAGTAGCAAAACTCATTAGCTAAGATGCTGATGGTTGAAACAAACAAGATTTCTCTAAAACCAGGAACTGTTAGTGTTGCTTGAGTGGAGATGGAAGTATGTACAGCAGGTATGTCTTTGTGTATGTGTGTTTGAAAATACTGGTGATGTGGTGCTGGGGATTAGAGAAAGCCTGCTAGTGGGCTTTTGGGCTCAAAGCCCTGTGGAATAGGTCCTGCAAGCCCACGGTGCTGGGTTGGGCAATGGCAGGTGCAGTAGGAGGTGGTGCTCAGATTTTGGGATGTGCCATTTGAGAGGTTATGCAGAGATGATTTGAATGGGAGGGCTGCTTTCAGAAACCTGGTGTTTCACAGAAGCAGGGCAGGGAAGGATGTATTGACGTGGCAGATGGCATGCTTGGTTTTCCTCACAGGTGAGCCTGGGATTGGCAGGACTGCTTTTGGGTGCAGGCAGGGGTGTGAGCAGAAAGGCTCTGGGCTGCTGTGCCCACTAAAGAACAGAGTTTGAATACTGCATCCCCTTCTCCCACATCTCAGGAGGTGAGAGAGGAATGGGTTCAGAGATAGAGATGGGGCAGATCCTCTCTTCCCCACCAACTCCCACAGTCCTTGCAAGTTCACCTGTTCCATGGAGTTGTCAGCAGGCTGGCAGTGGGCAGCAGGGCTGAGTGCATCCCAGTGATGGGCTGACTTGGTGAGCTGCAAACCTGGACAGAATCTGAATTACCATAGCATCTCTGCCATCTCTAGGGTGACGTTTCTTAACTAAACGTCTGCATTTTGTTTTATATTCTGTTTGGAAGCATTTTAGTGTAGTCTTAGGCTGGAAATGGCCTGGGAGGGCATTATGTGGTGACAGAACTGAACCGAAGAGCAGTGACGTTGCATGGGAGCTGAGGTGGCAGCTTGGTCATGCTGCTACTCAGCAGAACAGTGGTCCTTGAGGGCTTGTCAATTTTATAATGCTGCTTTTCTGGTATGTGCAGTTTTGAATGCTTTCAGCTGACCCTGAGAATGTCTTCTGTCATTCTTAAAGTAAACTCAGGTTTTAGGAAATAAAAGATGACAGACTCAGTCCATAAAAAACGTGACTGAAAGTACAGTTTGAGTGGCATGCAATAACATCTTTTAAAGTAAATCAACTCTTTTGAACATAAATTGAGCAGAATATCCCTGATGTAGGTCATAGTTTATCTGTAGGGTTTTCTCTTAAGATAATTTCCTTAATAAAGTCCATGTGATTTTGGGAGATGGGCAGGGAAGCCTGGGAACAAAGTGTACTACTTCTCTTCAGATGAATGTGAGAAGAAAGAATAGGAAGTCTTTTCAGTCACGTCAGGCTGAATCTAAAGCATCAAGAAATGATGTTACAGGAGAACCCCTGAAGATAAAGTGTAACCTAGATTAGCAGAACACAGATTAAGTTTTCAGAAGTTTTGAGAGAGCAGAGCACCCTGAAGCAATCTTTTGTCATTCATTTAAACTAAAATTGTTGTATGGTTGCACTTTGAGAGATATATAAAAATACCTAAAGTATCCATTTAAATGTTAGTCATGAAATTAATAACTTTATAAAAGTAAATACTGCTTGAAAAGATTAAAAGAAAAATAAAATTAGGGTTTTTCATTTGAACTGGCTATTGCTAGGGAAGTACCTTATATCTGTGTGATCATGGTTTGGAAGATTTTTATACAAGCAACATTACCACTGGAATTGCAGTTAAAGCTGAGACTTTTACATGATTAGTTTTTTTCATTCTGACTTTAAAGTATAAAAGAGATACCAATGGATCACACTGTCCTCTTACAATACTTTAAATATTTTTATTCTTTAATTTAGTTACATTTTGAAAAATGTGTCGCATTACCAAGTTCTAATTTAAGTGGTGTTTTCTGTAATAGAGATTATGTTTTTCTGCAAAATGTTGTCAAAAAGCTTGTGTGAATCAGAGGGATTTTGATTGTGTGTTAACGCCACATTGGCTGGAACATACTAATACTCCATGCAAAACAGTGAGTTACTTTTCACTGTAATCCAGCATTTTCTGGCTATACTTAAATGATGGACTCAAAAGGGCATTGGGGGAATTTGTTGGCATAACTCAGCCTTATTTGTGTATGGCTACATATATTTTTTGGACTTAAGTATCTTTGCAGGTCTTTTTATCTCAGAAATAAGTGGATTGTTTTAATATATTGGAGCCCAAAGGGCATGACTGCTGGCCATTTTCCTGGCTTCACATTTGTATTGGAGAATGCATGTGGAGAGGGAAGGAGTTAAGCTCCAAGTTCACACTTGTAAAACTCCTTTCTGCTTTGAAGGCATTTGTTTCAGCTGTCTACAGGGATATGTATTTTCAAAAGTTTATTTATGAAAGAGAGGATCAGCAGATGCTGGTGATATTACAAGATGTAACCATACTTGCAAAATGGAACGTGACCTTTTAGGCCTCTAATCTTTTTCACTCCCTTTTCCATTATATGATCAGTATATTGGTAGTTGGCTTTTGGGTTGTAACTTTACCTATTTAATTAATTTAGCTATCTGAGGGTTGTACAATACGGGTAGAATCACCATAATTGGCAACATAACTTTGTCATCCCACAGAGTCAGCACTAACTCATGCTCTGGTGCAACGGCTTTGAATAGCTGCCACCCCATGTGTGTGTTTCCTAAACTCGACACAAGTGCTGAACTCATTAAAAATACACACTATATAAGTTCATAAGGAGCATAAGGAGTTTTGGTACTGAGATCTCCTTTGAGGCTACATTTAACTCTAATTAACTTGGGTTTCGTTCTGTGTACTATCAGCATAGACTGAAACCAGCCAGTATTGGTTAAACTTTGGGTTTGAAGTAGAGCCCAGTGGGGTGACGGATGGAAAAAGATGCAGTTGTGACTCTGCCGGGGTTCCCGGTGCCTGTGCCGGTTCCCGGTGCCTGTGCCAGCTCCCGGGGCTGTGCCAGGCACAGGCACCAGCTGTGCTGTTCCTGGGGCAGAGTGCCACACCAAGCGGATACGCATCCGATTGTACTCTCAGGCAAAACTCTGGGTTTCTAAAGAGGCCTGAAATAATGAGGTTTGCTGAGCTGTGACTGAACAACTGACACCAAACTCCTCTGACTAAAATAGATTCTGAATTTTTCCACTAGTGGAATAAGGAACAGGAGCAGAGACTACAAGTATTTTGCTGTTTTTACTCTTCTCTCTGTTCATACTTTGTTTTTATTCATCATTAACTCAGGGATGAGATTCTCCTAATTATGATCTGTTTTTTCAGGGGAGGCAGCAAGACAGGGGTTACTGATGCTAACTAATAGCATTTGTAGTAAAGGTAAGTACCAGCAATACATGGATTGGAAATACTGGGTGGGTTTTTTGGCCTGACAGTGTTATTATGTCCAGCAAAGTAGCTTTCACTGAAAGCTGATTAAAGTACTTTCTGAGAGAAGGTTTTCAGTGTATCACTGTGAAATAAAATACTCACAGATCCATATTCCAGAGTAGGCTGCTATATTTTGTGAGACTGGAAGAATGCCTGTATTTGTTGCATTTTCATCACAGCTAGCAAAAGAAAACTATTTCCACCCTGTTCTTTTGACTAGTACTAGGGTTTTAGTCTTGCAAAAAGATTTTATAGGTAGAAGCATCAAGTAAAATGGATTCTGGATTTAAACACTGGCAGGGTGGTAACCACCACCCAGCAGTTTTTGAGTGTTCATCATTTCCTGAAAATTGGACCTTTTTAAGTATTTCAGGTTGGGTACACTAGAAATTGAGGCATTCAAATCACTAACTGCTTTTGAGAATGACAGCCAGAATCTCCATTAACATTGCATCTTCTGCCTGGGGGATCACAGAACAGAACTTGATGTGTCTTTGAGGATGGAAATGAAGCAGTTTAAGAAGTTACTGTGCTTCAGCTGAGATGTAACAGCACACGACCATGTCTAGTTCATTTTGCTGAAAAACAAAATAGAAATCACAGAGGATGATCTAAGGCTGTCTGTTTTGCTTTGCAGAGGCAGACTAGCAATGCTCCTGTAGTATCTTGCCATGTCTCTGCTATGAGGACGGTAATTTCCAGTTGATGAAAGTTAAATTATAGCTAGAACAGGTGGATGCATTAAAATCGTATTGTGCTTTGAAATACCCGTCAGTGTTCACAGAGGAGTGGGACTTGCTGTGCTGGTTTGGACCAGTGGTCGGTCTAATTTGGTACCCTGTGCCTGGCAATGATCAGTGCTAGATAACTGAGGCAATCTACAGGAAACTGTGCATTCGATTATCAGATGTTCTGTATGCTGGGGAAGTGTTGGCTTTTTGCTTTTTTTAATTTATAAAACCAAAACAAATTATTTAGTCAATGAAAGAGTCCCTTCTAAAATGCAGTTAAAATTTCTCTTTAAATCTTCTTTTTCAGACCAAGAGTTTATTGTAATTTCTTAGTGTTTTCCCTGTAGACATTTCAGGTTAGGATCGGGCTAAGCCATATGCAGTCTTCAGTCTGGTTTAGACCAATCTTTCCAAATGTTCTGCATCTCCAGAAAGCCAGAGTCATGGTACATGAATAGTCTGGAGTTGTTTTTTTTTTTGCTAACATTATAGCTGAAAGGTAAAATACTAAATGAATATCATGTAGCTATTGTATTGCTTGAGCGTGTCTTCATGTTAATTAAAATTAATTTAAACAAGGTGATAGGAGTAAAGTGCAGAGTAGAAAAAGGATAGATCAGAAAAAGGAGATAAGGTAGCTGTATTCAAATAGGCAGAGCCTGATGAAATTTGCCCTACGGTACATCAGCAACTAGCCAAGCAACCTTTGAACCATTTACAATTATCTTTTAGAAATTGGGAAGGGCAAGAGAGGTCCTGGAGGACTGAAAAGGGCAAAGGCATTATACCTCCATTTGAAAAGGGAGATCCAGGGAATTACAGATGAGTTAGTCTAACTGCAATGCTTAGAGAATTGGAACAAAATTTTTAATCAGTTTCTAGGAAACTGGAGGATTAGAAGATAAGGTCTGGGGGGCAGCAGTACCTGTGATGTTACCTTGACTTCAGTAACTTTGGACATAAGCTCTTTTGGCATATCTGTGGAATAGGGAAATAAATGTATTTAATTATATGGTAAACAAATAACTGTTTAAGGACAATGTTTGAAGAGTAGTTACTTGTAACTTACTGTGAAAATCAGGGGAAGAAGGGAGATGGCATGAGGAATTGTGTGAATATACCCATGTTTGTCTTGGGCTGAGCTTTATTTGCTGTTCTCTTTACTGATGTGGACAAGGGAATACTAACTAAATCTGCAAGTAAGCCCGAACTGAGATGGGCTCAAGCACTGTGAAGCATAGTTCAGAATTAAATGGCTATGGTAGATTGAAAAGGCATGTGGAAATCTGCAGTGTATAACTTACTGAGCTGAAATGAGGAAATACCAAGTGGTGAGGATATGACAGGGCTGCACAGGCGTGGAAGAGCACTTTGGGACATGTGCTGGATCAGCACCTGTGCACAAGCTGACAGTTGCAGAGAAGACAAGCTCCATCTGGAGTGTGCGCAGAGGACTGTAATTAAAGGTAATGGTTCTGCTGCCTTTAGTGCTGCTGAGGCCCCAGACACGGTGCTGTATCTGGGATTGGACATCAGGGAGCATAGGTTGGCTGAGAGCATTGCTGGATGTGGCGGGGACAGGATGTGGATGTTGTTGAAGCTGGATCTGACCAGCCTCTGGATGAGGATACCAAGTGGTCAGTTGCTGTCTCCACCAAGGGATAGACAAGAGGTCCTCTTAGTTTATGGGAAAGCTATAACTCGAATCCCACCAGTGATCACAAGTGTGAGAAAGACATAAACAAGCCAAACAACGTGCCAAAACCATCAGGTAGAGGACCACGTGTCTGGCTGGGGACTGGTGTAGATGTGTGAGTGGGCCAGGGGAGCAGAGCTTCCCAAGCCTGGGGCAGGGAGGAACTGAGTGCAATCACCTACCTCAGGGAAATGGATGAGGTGATGGCAGTGTCCAACTATTCTGGGAGGAGCACAAGGAAGGGAAAAGAGGGAAAGTGCACAGAATGCAGCAAGGAAAGTTCCAAAAGCTCAACTTCACCATAGAAGAGCGCTGAATGAGAGTCCAGAGAGCTTGTGGTGCTTCCATTTTAGGAGGTACTCAAAATATCTGAGTAAGGCTCTGGACAGCATGGTCTGACATCCAAGATAGCCCTGAGCTCCCTTGGCATGTGCTTTATTCAGAGTTGTAATAAGCTACTTCCATCCTTCTTATCTTTAGAGGATGAAGTTTTTGAATAATAAGTGTCTCAGCTGAGTGGCAGTGCTTTTCCAGGTAATGTTAATTAATGGTTCAGAAGAGCCAGATATTACTGGGATTGCTTCCCTTTGAGTAGTGTCTCTTAATAACATAAAAACATTTGTTTTCTCAATCAGGCTTCAAGAGGAAACAGTGTAATCAAATGTTTAAATTTCTTCAGTGCTTCAGCATTTTCTTTGTTGGAAGCAGCAGCGTGTTTTCTAGGACACGGGTGTTTAAATTCATAGCCTTTAAGAAACCTTTGTGTCAAGCACATGGATTAGATTGGTGCTTGAAGGAGATTGTTGCCTTGTAATATAATAAAGATGTATCTAATCAGAGAAGCTGATTATTTCCCATCACAATAAATAGAAAACATGTGATCAGTGACATCAGCATCTATTTTTTTCTTAGTGTTTTGCAGAAGTAATAGCTATGAGCTTGTAATAGTGATATGTAATCTCTAACATGCAGTGGTTAAATATTAATATACATTGGCTGTGTTTAAAGATCAAGAATGGCTCTTAGGTAATAAAATGTTAACTCTCAGTTAAGCTCCATCAAGATTTGTAAGGTGACTTCTAGAAAGGAAGTGTGGTGTCGTCAAAGTGGTGATCTGTTGTATTAACCTAAGAAAGAATTCAATGCAGTTACTAGAATATTGGGAAATTGACACTAAGGTTTCTGTTGAGGTTGGATTTAATCAGTTAAAAACATAGCCAGGCTACTTGACAGGTGACCACATAAGGCATTCCCAAAGGCTAGTGGTCTGTGTTGCTCGTCTGTCCCATTTCCTTAATCATGCTGATGGGGTGTTTCGTTTGGATTTTGAAGTGGTGTGCTATAAAGCTGACAAGGCCACCTGCTTCAGAGGCATGGCAGTCAAGCATTTATTTTCTTTCATAGCTGTGACAGTCTGTAGGGTCACGGAGTTACCAAGGTGCCTCATCCTCCCTGCTGGGACAGTCTCTCCTGGCGCTTGTGCAGTGGCATGGAGACTTTAGGCCATATGTGTAACCTCAGTAAATTGGGTTACATATTTGTTCTCCTTGTTTAATGTTTGTCAAAGTCGTGTAAATGAAGTTCTTACAGTGTGAAATTTTATGGTGTCCGAGTTGGAAATGATCCCGCTTATCATGTTGACTTTCTTGCAAATTGTTCCTTGTGGTAGTTCCTCTTGGCAGCCCAGCATGCAGGAGCGGCAAGCGGGGCTTTCTCCCGAGTTTTACTTGATAGTCATTGACTCCAGATGGCAAATATGATTTTAGGCTGTTGTAAAAGGTGTTTTGTTCAAAAGGCGTTCTGTTACACATGACATGGGGTTGAGGTTTTTGGAAATTTCGATTTATCTGTTTATCTCAGGAGCACCAATTATTGGTGTTGCTGTGGTGGAGACCCTGGCTGATGAGACACATAGTGAAGAAGGGCTGATACAACCAATGCATGCTACACATATTATGACAAAAATGTCTTTCTTTTTTTTCTGGATAGTAGAGTGACTGATTGGCTATAGACATTCCTGACACTGCCTGACAGGGTTATTTTATCTGAAAACAGTGCAGTTACAGATGAGAGAGCTGTTGAGAAACATCACTCATTTTTACTAGCAACATCCATCACTTCCTAATTATGGGTGCTTTTGGGCGGAGAAACAAGTTCTTTCCATTGCTCCTCTGGAGCTTTTCATGTCCCTCTGGCAGCAGCATAGGGTTAAAGTTGGCCCTTTATCCAAGGGCACAGGGACCTGTGAATTAAATTAATGCACACTGGTGTCTGTATGTGCTAGATGGGTATCCTGCTGTTAACAGGAATCGCAATGGCCAGCTACTGTAGGGAGTGAATAATTCTTTGTAGCTTAACTATCTACTTTGAAGCACAGAAGATCTGTTAAACTTACTTGTTTGGAAGTTGGGAGTTTTCACTGTCCTTTCAAAAGGTGAATCAGATCAGAACAAGTCGTGAGTGCAGTGAAGAGAGAAACCCATGATCCCTGTTCAGAAACAGGAGAGAGTGTCTGAATCTGTTTTCCAACACATGCTGATTTTGGCAGACAAGGCAAGGCTCCCCTTGATGGTCCAGGAGCTCTTGTCCCTCTGGATGTCCCTGGAGCTGCCTTGGCCATGGCACCTTCATCCCCAGCCTCTGCTGGCTACAAGTTTCTGCTGCCCCCAAGCGTGGGATAGGGTAGGGTCTTCCTCTACCTCCTGTCCTGGCAGATAGCACCTGGCATTGCTGCAAGTTTGCATTGGCATCCACTGCTGGGACAGAGATCAGAGTGGAATTTTTCCAAAATACCGAAGTGTCCTGACCTTTTCCCACTGAATTTGTTGGTCCTGGTACCCTACTTCAGATTTCTTTGGAAATCCATATACTTTTTTTTTTTAAAGCCATATGCATTTTCAGTGCAGACCTTAGCACTTCCTAGAGATCTGGTGTTGATTCCAAGCCCTCTGCTGTTTTCTGGCATCAGAGCAGACGCTGGCAGCCATATCCATTACGCAATGGCCTAATTGATCGGAAATCGTCATATCCACGGGAGCCCTTTGCATGGCTGGGTGCCTTACACTGCAGTGAGATTCAGCCCACCTTCTGTGTGGGGCTTGGATTTTCAGCTTGACTCTTAAATTTATTTTCCTTTGCCATACTAAATAATTCTCTTCTAGCAGTCTTACAGCAAGAGCAAGGCAGGAGATGTACTTTCTCTATGTGCTTCTGTTTACATACAGATAAAAATAACAGTTGGTTGAGGTATTGTTTATGTATAGATGAGCTGTGTGCTCCACCCGTGAGTGTGCCTCTGCTTATATTTCTTTTATTTACCTTGTGTGGCCAGTGGATCACACCACAGGTATGGAGAAGCTGAGGATACCGTGGCGATATGGTCAGCATAGGTGCCTTTTTTTGTGGTGTGGCCAGGGAGGAATAAATGAGCATTTTTAAAATTGTTGTTTAATTCCAGTGACTCTGCAGATGGCAGAGTATTTACAGTTGTTGAAATGATCTTTGCTGCCCTGCGCTGCCTTTTCTCTTTGAAGAGTAGCTGCCTTGCAGCCCTTCCCTGGCTGCTGGTAATAGCAGTAATTAAAGCACACCTGGTAATGACAACAGACATGATGTACCTTCTGCTGGCGAGGACACTGATGTCCTGAGGTCAGGAGTGCCCATTGCTGTTTAAGCCCTCAGTTTATATATAGGCTCAAGGTTAAAACCACAGTCCATAGATAAGGTGGGAGTGGATAGCTCTGTTCCCTGAGTACATCCCTGGCTTCCTCCTGGGACCTGTAAGTAAGACAGGTAATGTCCTGTTGAGTTGGTATTTATTGTTGCCCCTTTGTCCTTAATTTTGTACTGCTACAGTAGGGCCATTTTGTAAGAAGACCCAAAGTTGTCGTGTGTTCTTTCAGATATAAAGAAGGAGTGCAAATGAGATGAAAGTAATTTAAACCAAAAAAATTTAGGTTTGGTGATGCTGCAGTCCTCAGACTTGCCAGTGTTTCAGTGACCAAACACCCCAAGTGCCAATTTTGGATGATTGTTGCCTGTGGGCTGTAGCTACAGAGTCCTGGAAACAGCTCTGGACATCTAACACATTGAGGAAAACCTCCAAATGCTACTGAAGTTCCAGAGAAAGAAGCGAGTTGTGCTGATGGCTAGGTTTATCATTTTCTGAAAGCATGGTTCAAAGTTTAATTTACTATAGGAGAAGGGGAGTGTGGGAGACAAAAACCACAGTCCAAAACCTGAAATACCCCGTGCCCAGTTTTTTGAAGTCTGAAAGGCTGAAATGTATTGTTGTCCATTAACTCCCCAAAGACTAATTTGTGGGATAGGTGGTTCCAGAGTAGAGGTTTTTGCAGGGAAGGTGTGGGAGAGCCTATCTGTCAATATTATTCTTACTGCTTTTCAAATGCTTTTATAAATTGATATTCTGGGAGTTGTCTCTGCTGCAGGTAAAGCCAGTTTCAAGCCCTTGTGTGCTGATATTTTATAGAAGTGAGACATGAATGCTCTGGGGGGAAAACGACATTGTGAGATAAAGGGCTGCAATACATGCATATAGCTTAAATGTTATTTTACAAAAAAAGAGATAAAACAGATATTAATTGTAGAACTGTACTTCATGTACACTTTTTTCTTATTAAAGTTATTTAATTCAGCATATATGAACATATGTGAGAGCTGTGTTTATCCATTCTAAAAATGTTTCTTTGAAAGTTTTGTGATTATGGAAATACATAGTTTTAATAGAAGAGAGTGTAGATTTAGTAGTCTCTCATTAGAGAGAATATCTTTTTCCAAGATTGAGTTTGAAGTCAATTTTATCATTTGTTTTGAAGGAAAGCACTGCAGGTACACATTTTTTTCAAGCATTAGATAAGCAGTCTGACTGGAATAGCAGTTTTAATCTGTTTTAATGATGTTTATCCAATATGAAAGGGACCAAGAGATGTAGAAGTCTAAAGGTCTACTGGTAATAGTTTGAAGTGATGGGAGTTGTTTACAGAACATAAAGTGACTGGACGGTTGCCTCTTGCTAAGAGCATATACCCGACCTTTGTTCTTGGCTTAAGGTATAATTAAGAAATGCGTGCCTATGCGTATTTAAAAGCAATAAAACCATTCTGTTTGCCAACATTTAGGGATGGCACATACAGATGAAGTGTTTCCAGTGAGTGTTGGTGTTAACTGTTTTGTTATTACTGATGTCAAGATGCCTTTCTCCAGTGCAGATATAATGAGGTCAAATCAAATCTTTTATTAAGCTTTACTCATGTGAGTTGAGGTAATGACCTGTTGTCTTATCTATGTAGGTAAAACTCATATTTTTCAGGTCATTGCAAAGTGAAAACTGAAAAGGCCTGGCCTGGCCTGGCCTGCCTTTTAACTATAGTGCATGCCAAGACTCTTGCAGACTTGTTATGGAGATGTTTAATAGGCTTTGCTCTGCTTGCAAGGCCATGTGCTTTCAACATGCATTCAGCTATAAAACCTCAGAAAGGCAAAACTGGGCAATTTACTTCTGAAATCCTTCAAGGTTGACTCTCAATACCTTGTATGGTTCCTTAATGCCTGAAATTTCTGGGGTGGTCAGTGTTAATGCTGGTCACTTTGTGACAGACCATCTTTTTTACTCTGTTGTTTCAAAATACTACAACAGGAGCTTTTTGCTGCTCCAGTGTTTGATGTGTCTGCTCTGTGTCTGCAGCCCCCTTCTTATAGGTGGGAAACAGAGGAAATGTCTGACACGTGGCAGTGGCACGTTTGAAAGGAGCAGCTGGGAGGTGTTGAACATGCAAGTCTTGTGTGCTAGATGCCTTTCACAAAACTGTGCAGTTGGCCTGGGATCCATAGGAAAGTCAGCTCTTTTACTACATCCAGGGCAGCAGTGAAAATTGCCAGCAGGGCCCTGGGGTTGGCGGGTCCTCACTGCTCTTGGTGCTTCCCATCCTGCCCTGCTGGTCACATCTCTTGCTGTGCCCAGCTTGCCACTGACCTCTGCCTGGAGAAAAGTTTTGCCCTTATAGTGCTATCTCACTTCATCCCTCCTTAATCCCTGACAGCAGCATCAGAGCTTGTGAACGTGTTTGATGGAGAAGGGTATTCACTGCTGCCGTGCACTGGCGTGGTCCAAGTGTGCTGGTGCTTGGGCAGGGTGGGCACACAGGAAAAGTGCTGGTGAAGCATTCTCCGTCCTCAGCTCTGGGCTTGCCAGCTCTGCAACAGCTGAACCTAGTGACCCGCAGTCTAGTTGGGACAGGATTTCTGTGTCACAATTGAATTAACATAAATATTTCTAATAATGTGTGTATGCGCATAAATATTTATTTAACAGCTGCAGAGCTTGAACCACAAACTGCAAAGGGAGTAATGTAACACCTTTTAAACAAAAGAGGCGAGCAAAGGAAATTTCTTAATTTAGCCTCTTTTAGCTGGAAATGAAACCTGATGAACTGCTGCCTTAGAGAAAAAGAGCATCACTAAGTAAAGGGAGAAGATTTGAAAACAACCCTTCTCACTCCTCTTATTGCGAATTATCAGCTGTAAAGAAACCTAAAGTCTTTATAAGAGGTTAAACGACAAAATTATGAGAAGTAGGTATTTTTTAATGATGCACACAGCTACGTTTTGCTGACAACATGAGGAAAGGGTCTCTGATATGTAAATGTCTCTTTTTTCCTTTTGACAGAGGAATTAGAGATCTATTGTCAGTACTATGCACTAACCGTGGTGCAAACCTCCTTTTCTAGGGTTAGTAACAAATTAAAAATTGACAACTTCAAGAGAATTACTAAAGAGGAAATACTTTGGTTTTAATCGTAATTTTTTCATTCACTTAGAAACGAGAAAATCCAGCCAGGGATCTTTCTCTTCTCTCTTGTTACTGGTTAAGATTAATGCCCGGACTCTTTAAAGGTCATTAGTACAGGCAACAGAAGTTAAAAGAAAACAAAGTCTTGTTTTCAGTCACTTTTCCAGTTACTCATTTTGGAGTCAGTGCATGAACGACTTGTAGTTTGCCGAGGGTCTGAGTCGCAGGATCAAGGCTACAATGGAGGTATTGTGATCACCTTTCTCTCCCCACCACCCTGTGCAGTCAAGTTGAAATCCTGCTTTTTGGCATCTAAACTGTTGCTTTGGTGACCAATTATGACTCTAGAAGTATACATTGTGGTCGTGCTCAATAGCTGAAAGAGTGTAAGGAAAAAGATAAATGTGTTCAAACATTGCTCTGTTTTGCAAGCCTTCAAGGTGATTCAGAATAGAGTTGTTGGCATATTTGATTTAACGTGGTGTATCACTGTAGTGTTAAGAATTCAAATGTCAGTGTTACAAATCCAGAAAACATAATTAAAAGTGATGTAATACTCAGAATGCTGTGCCCTTTGAATACACATTACCTCTAATTTTTGGTAGCATGGAGTTCTTAGTTTCTCTAAGTAGCCCCTTTTCTCAGCAATTATTTAATTTCAGAAATAGTTATGTGTTAATCACTTAAACTTTTGTTTTCTAGATGCAGTATGTAATTTTGGGTTTAGTATATGTGTCTCGTGCTACTTTATCTTATTGATGGTCCCCAAAGTCTTCATGTGAACCCAACAAGTTTGTATGGAGTATTTTTGGAATGAAGTGGGAGCTTTGTGACAGTGGCAGAGCTCCTGCACAGGTAAAGGAAAAAAATTGCCAAGTTAGTGTGCAAATACAAGAAAAATGTGTAATCCCAGGGAAAAGAATCACATGATGGTTAGGCAGAATTTTCTTTCTTTGAACACTTTCAGAACTGATGTTTGCAGAATTCCTTCACTGCTTCCCACGGCATTTAATTTCCTTTGCTCTGCTTTGTGTGGTTGGTGAGGTCCTTGAGTTGGAGATGTCTGTGTTTAGACACCCTTGTCCATGCCACTCGCACTCACAAGTGACAACTGAAATGATTTAATGTCTGTCTGCCCCATAACCTGCTGACACCACAAGTTACTAATGCTCCATCTGGGGTAGAGAGTGTGGCCGTTGTCCGTGCTGGGTAGATTGCTTTGTTTGTCCTCTCCAAAGATTAGTGTTTATATTCCCTTGATAAAAGAAAAAGCATTCCAAGCATGCATTCAAAATGAAAACTCCCGCAAATCTGGCAGGCAGTGCAATATTACTAATAGCAGCAGATACTTAAGTACCCTATTTTCATAATCCCACCGGTAGTTGTTAAGAGCATTTTCTCCTAGTGGGAGAGTATCTATCCTTCTGTTGAGCTTCTTGTCAGCTATCACTGTATTTATGACCTTAATGGAGTTTCTAGCAATCATATGAAGATACAGTAGGCCCTGTGTATATCCATAATTCAATATTTTATTTTATACCTAGTAGCACCTCATGTTGGTGTAGATGAGATATTTGGGTCACATCTGTACTGGTAAACACAGACCATTCCCATGTCTTCGTAAATGTTCCTTCCATGGTGGTGGATCTAAATTTAGACTAGCTTTGTAGCTGCGTTTTGCTCTTTTAAATGAGATTATTCCCTTGGGCTAGATGGCATCTGCTACTGAAGTGGTACCTAGGGCAGAATTACTAAATCAGCCTTTTCAAAGCATTTTCCCAAAATCTGGTGTGTGGAAGAGTATAGACTGACAAACTGGTAACTTCTCACTGGGGTTTATGGAAATTACCAAGTCAATTATGTAGTGCAGCAAAGCAGTAGAGTGCAGCTTGTTTTCTTTTCCTTGTATAGTTTTTAAATACATTGCGACAGTTTTGAATTGGGAATAGTGTTTTAAGAGGAGACACTTTGGTGCTGCTCTGAGTGCAGAAAGCACAGTGCTGAAGAACCATGCTGTACAAAGAGGATTTCCGAAGCTGATAGTAAAAGGCTGTAGTCATTGGTGATATGGGAATAACAAGTGTGTTGCAAGTCAGATTACAATTTTATTATTTCAAAACAAAAGTTACCTGGGATACATATTCTTGTTTTGATCAATAAGCCAATGTTATGAAATGTTCAAGTTTCGCGCCAGAAAGGACTAAGGTTTTAAAATAAAGCATCCGTTTCTGGAATCTGAGCTTCTGATCCCTCTAGGTAATCACTTGGTAAAGGAAGAGAGAAATAAAATATTCTCCAAGTTACTAAGTTTAAAAAATATTTTCTTTTTTGCGTGTTGACCAATGATTTGTGGGCTCTGAGAAGTGGGACGAGAGCCCTAATTAACATTCTGTTAAAGCTATATAAAAGTGAGTATTTTGGTAGAGTGCAGCCTTATTTCCTTGAATAGTTGTTCTTTAGGAAGCATCATTTAAAGATTGGATGCAAGCACGTGCTACCTCTCATTGTTGTCATCAGAGTTTGCTGGTGAACAGTTTGCTCTGAACCTTTCACTAGAATAAATGGGAAACTGTTTAAAGAAGTTTCAAGAATATAATCCGTTCTCTGTGGACTGTTCTCCATGGTTGTCCCCAGTTCTTAGGGAATTACAGGTCCTATCTTGCCTCCGCATGGATTCCTGTGTCACAGGACAGGGCAGAGACAGTCTTTGGTCTGGCTGAGAAAGGACACAAATGCTCAAAGGTATCTTTTCTAAGAGGGGCTATCCTCATTAATAGATCTTTAATCAGATGTAGTTGTTCTGCTTGAAGGAACTTGGGGTCTAGCTGAACTGTAAATTCTGAAATCTGCAGTCTCCTTATTCAGTCAGTCTCTCATAAAAGGTGAGGAAGCATGTGGCAGTGACCGATTCAAAAAAGGAATAGCAAGTGGTTTGTTGAAATACAGCACTTCCCAGAAGATTTTCCCTCTGAAAAGCTGGCAAAGGCTTTAACTTCCTGGAAGTGATGATGATGAGGGAGTAGCGCTGTTCTGGCTGTGGAAGAGTGCAGGTGCTTTCCTTAAAGGTTGTTTTCTGCAGAGGGATATAGGCTTTAAGATTTATTTCTTTTTCCGATGTTATTGAAATGTAACCGTAGACCCTGGGTGGGAGATTGTTTTGCAAAAGAAAATCAATCAAAATACTGCCTTGAAATCTTTTTTTAGAGGTTTTACAGTATGTAGTAATTGGGCTGCTGTGTGTAGATAGAGCCTTTCTTGCAGAGACGATCTGAGCTTCACCAGCCTCTGCCCATTTTCTCCTGCCTGCTCCAAACCTGTTTTGTCACTAGCAGCAGGGCAATAAATCAGGAGTCTGCTTGAGGTTAAAGAGAATTGTGTTCTTTTCCCCTCTCTTGTTTATTTTTAACTTGGACTGGTTCCCTGATCCAATCCACTGCCCAAAACTATTGACGCAGCTGAGGAGGTGACTGGACTTGGGCACTGTGACTGCTTAACCCATCCATGTTGCTGAAAGATGTGCTTAGCAAATTACTGCCTTGATTACAGGAGATGAATGTATATTGTTACACTAGGGACTGTTGTGAAAACTTGGAGTATGTGCCCTGCATATAAGTGATCCCTGTTGGTATGCAAGAGTCCTCTATTTCTTTTAAAAGAACCTGCTAAGTTTTTGAAAGTATTGAAGTAAAAAACTATCTGAAAGCACACTCTCAAAGATATCAATACTAGTGCTGACCTATTTTACTTAAGAGTTTTGGGACTATGAAGTCAGGCCTCCTCCTTTGTGGGTATTGGGCAGTTGGCTTTCAGTTGTGTTCTCGGTGACTTGCCAGTGATGATATCACTTAAACTTCTGCTGATGAACTCTAGATTTTTGTTCAAGATATTTGAAGTATAAAAGGGAGTAAACTTAAAACAGATGGATATACTGGCTCTGCACTGAAGGCTTGTGATTGATAAAATTTTCAACTTGCAGTTATTTCTTCCAGAAAGTGCATGCAATAATGGCCAAATTTACATCTTGCTGTCAGTGTTATCCAGGAAACAAGTGGTCATTACAAGAACAGTGCCTTAGTGTTCTGAGATGGGGAGTGAAGAGTCTGTTGTCCATTAAATCTCTTGGAGGACATCAACTTAGTTTTGTCTAGAGGACTGGAAAATAATGGGAGATGCTTAGATTTTTAAATGTTTTAGTTTGAGGAATATTTTCCATTTAATTGTTGAAATTGGAGTGATGAATAATGCTGAAATCACGTTTATCCGTATTAAATGACAGCTGGCTGATTGTGCCTTCTCTTGAAGACAAAGTAGGGATGTGCTTCTTTAACTTGAAGAGCATATCCATGCTGAATCTGATTCATGCTGAAAATGGGTAGACTCATCCATGTGAAAAGCACCTGAGTGCAATCACTTTATTCTGCAGATCTCCTAGCAAAAATCAATTTAGTCTCATTGCTAGATTTTTATTAAAAATTTCAAGAAAGAAAAGACGCCTTATCTTCATGAACTTCCCCACTCCCTTGGCACAGTCGTGCTATGCTCGATGCTCCTGGTGGTGAGATTTATTGTTAAACGGTGACTTTGAAATTGTTTATATGAGAGATATTATCCTTTACTCTGTAATATTGCTTTGCCTTTTACATCCCATCCAAAAATCTGAACTGGTGTTGCAAAGTACGGGTCCTGACTCTTGTTTACAGGTAGCAGAGCTCCTGAATGGAGAAGTGGAGCAGCATGTTCTGTATTAAGAAATGTCTTAAAAGAGCAGCAACTTTTTTTTTTTTTTTTTTTTTTTTTTAAATTTTGTCTTGCTTGGGGTTGTAGGGTTGAGGAAGTGCCTGGCATGAAGGCATGATGTCTTACTTGGTAGAAACCTGTGGAGCAAAGTTATCACTACCATTACCCATCATTTTCACACTATTGCTCCATCTCCCTGAAAAGGAGATTGGGCAGTAGTGTTTGCAGGTCATTAGTAGAATTATTGTTTGCTTTTCCTTCATTTTTCCCTTTCATTAGATGCAGGGGAAGACTGCTAGATATTTTGGGCATATGTTATTATACACCTATACAGTTACATCAGCCAAGAGCTAATAAGGGCATCAGTGTTGAATTCTGTGCATGGTGTGGGAGCACTGATGTGCTTTGAGGGGAGTAATAAGGAGGGATGAGACCATTGCTCCCTGCCATTGGACCTGGGATTCTGCCATGCTCTCAGCACCAGCACAGCCTGTGGAGGTGGGCTCTGCTGCCCCTTGGTTTGCAAGTGACAGTAGGGTGCAGTTTTTGGTTCAATAAGACACTGAACTCTAGTGACCAGGCAGTGCTGATGTTGTTGAAACAGCAGATTTTGGGGTAAGATAAAGGTACACAATTTTTTTTTCTTTTGTTACACAAAAGACGCTGTAGCAGTTTCATGTGAGACACGTAGGAGGAAGGGGGAGAATCAACATTTGCCAAACAGAAAGGGATAAAATCTGGTGGAATAACAGAAACTTTCTGTGAGGCCAAGAGAGGCTATAAATAAAAAATGAAGTCCCCAAAACCCGAAGAAATTTGCAGAGGAGGAGAGGAGAAGGGGGGTGCCACAGCATGCTTTTATATCCAAAGTCAGTTCTCGAAGATCAAAAAGTGTGCTTCTAGAGGCCATCTGGGTGTCTCTGAATATTTCGATGATTAGATTGCTCTCTTGTGTGTGCATATAACAAGAATTTTCCAAAAGCACTTGGTCACTGAGACATGTGGGCTCTGCAGCAGCTTGGCAATATGTGCTTTGCTAAGTCAGTAAGCAAGAACTTTACTGGCATTTGAAAGTTTTTTCTTCTCTAAACCTTGGGTTAAAAAAAGCAAACCAAAACAGATCATGAGGTCCAGGCAATGTAAAGGTGTCTCCAAAGCATTATGTAAACAGCCTTTGCTTATAGCTTAGGTGGTTCATTTTTCAGTGCATGTTGGAATATGTTTGTTCTTGTAAGGCTGTGTGACATCATCCACTTAGCAGGGAGGTGTAAAATGGCAAAATAGTTTGAGGCTGTCTGAGGGGTAAGCATTTTGCTGAGAGAAAACAGAACAAAACTAGCTTTAAGGGTGGTTGGTTTTTTTGTGTTTCACTGGAGGAACTGTTAAAAGTCTAAATTACAGTTTTCGTGATGGCTTTTTGAGCAAGAGTGTTGCTGAGAAATGTGCGTGTGTGTCAGCAGAGTATTCATAAGAGAGCGGTTGCAGGAGCTCAGAGGGCTGTTTAATTCTTCTACTCTTCCATTAGCCCATGAAGCAAAACGAGTGGGAGGTCTATGAAGCCAGATTGGTGTTGATAAGGGAAAGCACAGTTCCCAATGCAAGGATTTAAAAACTCTCTTTAATATTGCAGCAAAAAGCAGAGCAAGAAGGTGTGACCGGGTGCAAGAGCCAAATCAGCTGGAATCAAAGCATGTCTCTCGGGGTCTTGTGACAGGGCGGAGAGGAAGTAGTAGTGCATCCCTTCTATGTCCTGATGTCAGTACTAGGCATCAGTCCAGATTCCTCCCATTTTGCTTTAGTCAAACAGGATTTGGGCTCAGGATAATGGTAGTTGCATGAAATGTCATGTGCCTGAGGTTGTATGAAGCTGAGCTAAGAATCCAGACTAGTCTTCTGACTTGGGGTACTGTAAATTTGAACTGGAGGGCTTCGTGACAAGCACAGTTGTGTTTGCCCGTGTTGATTGCAGCACCAGTGCCCTGGGTTTCTCCACTATAGAACAGGCGGCTCAAGAACCCGAGGTTTTTGTCTGTGGATCTCTGAGATGGAGCGATGGGATGTGGATGGTTCTGGACTTGGTGAGTTTTTAGTTGAACAGTCTAATTTTTCTGAAGATGCAGCCATGTGGTTCAGGGAGAATTGAGCTGGTGCACGACTCGGTGCATGGTTTGTTTTCCTCTCTGAGGTATCTTTGCTTCTGTTTAGTATTCTGTGTGCTGTGCTGAGACCTGGGTCTTGTTTAATCAGTTTGGTTCTGATTGCTTCCTTGTATCCACGGGTCGCATCTTGAATTCAGTGTTTTGCATTACAAATCTGCTCTCCAGAGATGGACAGGATATATAGTTCCATCTGCCACATACAGTTTTAGGCCTTTTTCATGGAGGCCCGTTAACAGGTGACATGCACAGTCCAACGAGATTTCAGCTAATTGTTAGTGTGTAATTAGGAAGATGAATGCTGACTTGGTCCTCTTCTGCAAAATGGAGCAACCACTGCCGGCTGCAGACATGGGGAATATTGGCAGAGCCTCCAGGTGCAGCTCCTGTGCTCACTCTGTCCCGGAGCCTGCCTTGGCTTTGAAGGGTTAGATGAGTCACGGGCACTGGATTATTCTCCTTGCGTGCCAGTTTCTAAACGCTAGAGGAGACATGGGAAAGTAGATGTCTCACAGGAGTATAATTATGTTCTCTTTTGTTTTGTGACATTTGGATGACAGTATTTTTGAAATGGTCATTTATGCTGTTACTTTTGTGAGAAAGAGGTTAGTCTAAAATCAGTATGTGGAAGAACTAATAAAATACAGTATTTATGCACCAGCAGTGGATAGATGACTGTTTCGATTTCTTATCTCATTGTTCTGCTGGAGCAAAACCTCTGTTGGTACAGGATTGTGAGAGAGAACCTGTATATTTTTAGGTTCTTCTCAAGGCAGAAAAAACTAGAATTCAAATGGTTTGCAGCTTTTTTCCAAAGGTTTAGTGGAATTTTAAGAAATGTTAAGAATAAAATTAGACCAGAAAATGTTTGCAGGATAATTTTGTTTCTATAGAAGCCTGATAACAGGGGTAAGCATCTATGTTTTCAAGATACCAGTATTTACTCTTCAGTGTTTTATAGTACTTTTTTTTTTAACTATTGTCACTAAATAGTGTCAGGGAGGCAGAAGGCTGTCACTGCTTTTATAGTTGGGGAGTGCAGAGTGCAGGAATGAAGGCCATTGACAAGGCCACAGGAGTCCTTGCATTTGGAGGCAAGGTTGGAGCTCTGGATCTGCCTGGCTGCTGGGAACAGGGCCTCTACTCTGCTGCATCTGACCGGAAAGCAAAGCACAGTGGTGGTGGTGCAGCTGTTCAAAAGAAAATTGCAATGCATTCACTTATAAAGTACATGCATAGTATAATTTTTTGAGAAATATGTGTATACAGATGTAAAACATGTACAAATAATGTGTGATAATGTGTGCACATCATTTAAAAGTCCTTTGGAGAGAAACTCTGATCAGGTCTATATTGGAGTCAAGTAAAAGAAGAGAGATCTGCTTGTTATGTAAAACCTGGGGAGTCACAGCAGCTGAGGCTGTGGCTGCAATTTCAATGAGGAAGAAACCTAACAAGATCTCTTGCACTGGGCAGTCCCTGCTTTTGGGGAATGTTTTCTGAGTTTTTACAGCCCTGTGCTGCTGTCTCATAGCATGGACAAAATGTGGTCATCCAGTCTGGGAAGGCCCTGGGGAAGAAGTTTGTGAATTGTATTTCGAATGCACTGGGTGGGATCGTATAATCTAAGTTTGCATTTTCTTTTGTGTACTTGATGAGTTGGACCGTTGAAACTAAAAGCTTCCCTTGAAAACAATATATTGAGCAATGAAAGTTTTGAACAAGGGCTCTGGCAGGTAGTTCTGAAACACAAGTGTAGTTTAAAGCTGTTCTAAAACAGCTGTAATGACAGTAATATCATATATTGCTGTCAGAGAAAAACACAATTTCTTTCTCTGCGGGGAGGGGGGAATAGCTGGTTAACAGCTACAGACTTACCACTCGAGATTTACCCTTTTAGATGAAGTGCTAAGAAAAAATGCGAGGCTTTCTTAGGGAGTAGATATTGTTAGCAGTATTTGTTAGTTGCCTTGCTGCCAGGGTTAATGAGGTGACTAGAGGCCACGTAAAAGTAATGTGTTGGTAGGTAGTGGTGTTAAAAATGAAGCCTGAAAAGGCTGGCTGGAAGCCAGTCTGGGACTCCCAGTTTCTCACCATTCAGCCTGGAGATAAGCTGGGAAGAGGAGCATCTGTGAGAGATGGGAGGAAACGCAAAAATGTTTAAAGTTGTACTTTACTACTTAGTTTCCAAACGACACTAGGAGGGCCGGTGCTTTGGTGTTTATGCACTGCCTGTAAAGTTGTTTCAGCACAGGGAGCTGAAGTCTGTCAGGGTTGCCCTTACCACTCATTCCCACGGCTCATGGAAGTCGATTTCTAACCTGATCCTGTATTTCTGCTGATCTTGAGTTGTACGTAACACTCTTCAGGAAAAATATAAATTTATTGTAAAATTGGATATTAATTCTTACATAGAACCCTGGTGCAGAACATCATTGGGGTGGATTTTGTTAGCTGTCAGATTAATGAAAGTTCATTTTAGAGATTGTAAAGGGTGAGGACCACTGTAGTGGATTTATGTGTTTCATCAAAAACATGCCTGTCTCTCCATTTTTAGAAAGCGTTATGTTAAAGAGTGCAGTTTTAAATTATCACTTAGGCTGTATTGCCATTTCCCTCATTTCTGAGGTGATGCTTTGTGTTTTTAATATTTGCTTTTGTTTTGATTCATTCTAGTTTCACAGCTATGGCCCTAAGTAATAGTTCTGAATAAAGCAAATCTGTTTTGGTTACATCAGCCGGGCATTTAATGTCCACACAACTGCTAATCATTCTTCAATTTGTGCAATTAGAATAAAGCTCAGGTCATAAGTGGTAGAAATATGAGCAGGTCTGAAGCTGCTGTGCTCTCATCTGTTCTTGGTTTATGTGCTACAGAGGTGATTCTAGTCTGCTCCTGAGCCAGAGTGTATTTACTTCAGCTTAATTAAGCACCAGCTCTCCCAGTGTTTCACCTCCTAGTGCAGGCAGTGATCTTGATTCATTGGTTGGTCTGGAAGAAGATAACAACCATGGCATAAAGGATGGTGTGTTTTTTCTTGCCGGTATGTGCTCATCACTGCTAAGTGCTTCCATTGATTACAGCAGCAGGAACACAGCTGAAAACAACGCGGTTGGTGGTTTCTAGGAATGCTTGTGCTACCGTTTACCAAGCCCTTGCCGTGTTGCTTGAGGACTTTATTTTGAAACAAAAGTGGAGATGTCAGGCAAACATGTGCAAATGCTTGTTGTGATTGCTCTTTGGAGGGGCTACCTGCTGACTCCCCAGGGTGATTTCCCAGCTGTACATACTGAGCATCCGTAGCAGGCAGGCTCTGGTTGCTGTTGGGGTGCACTGGAACTGGTTTGCAGAAAGCAGAACAGGTACAGGCACAGCTGAGGTGGGTGAGTTACTGAGGGTGTAAACTGTGCTACACTAGTTGTCTGTGTGTCATGTCATATTTTCCTGAACTTTTAAATGACAGGTGAAAAGCTTTGGCTAATGCTCCTTTAATATTTAATTGGTGTGAACAGACACATCTTTAAGCCATTTTTATTTTATATGTGATGATAGACTTTTGATTAATTACCCTAGCTTGTGGAGTTGTAATAGATTAGTGTCTTACTTAAGGGACAGAAAGGCTGTACTTTCCTTGTCATTGACCAAACACTAATGGATCAGGTAGGGGATGCAGCCAGCTGTGGTAAATGAACCCTCACAGGTACACAGCTCCCCTGCCATGCATATGCAAAATGTCAGCCTCTCTTGAGTGCATCTCTACCTTATTACATGTTTGGACTGGACACACCACTGCCAGTAGGCACTGCTGGAATAGAAATTAATTCTTGCAAAGGGGCAATAGACTAACTTGGAGTCGGGCCCCTTCTTCTTAATCAACTTGGTCTATCTCATGTTGTGCCTAATTGAGGTTACAAATTGCATCCTCTTGATTGGCTTGGTATACATTGGAAAGACAGCAAAGAGAGAGGAAGTGCAGACATAGGCAGTGATGTAGGGAACCTGTGGGGCTAGACCTACTACCAGTTAAATTGCCCACGTCAGCTTTCTGAGTAGGCTGGCTACTTGGAATAGGGCAGGACACGTTATCAAAAGGTCTTAAATGCTGCTGCAAGACACCCTTGACGCTGCAGCTGTTTATTCTCAGTAAGAACTGTGTATTTTTATTGAATTTAGTATGAAAATGAATGATACAGTGGTCTCTAGGGCACTCTTCTAATATAATTTTCTGTATAAAAATGGCTTTTTTCTTCTGTGTGTTTTTGTGAATGGACAGAGTATAGACAGCTTTTTAAAACACTGTTGAGCTGGGAGTGTTTGCAGTTTGATCTCATGACTCCATCTATCTCCCCTAGATACTATTTGTTTGAGATGCCAGGCAGTGCCAAGTTAACCTTTCATCTCCAGCGCACATATGGCTGTCCCTGAGATGCAGCTCTTCCTCTGAAAACACAGCAGAGTCAGAAGAAAGCTTGAAAGTGTTTATTAATGGGTTCTTTGGTTATTTTGTAAATGGGTTCCCCTCAGGCAGGGTAAGAGAGCCAGGCCCGTACAAGGCTGTTAAAGGCTTCTGGGGCAGGAGCGATAGAGGGGCTCTTGGAAGGGATTTATCAAGCACCTGACAAAGAGTTTTTGTTAGTGCCTCCTGTAGCTGGTGTGGTTTCTGGCCACTGTTGTTTCTCACTGTTCTTCATCTGTGTGAGCTGAGATGAAAGTTTTGTTATCTGATGCTTTCTCCAGAAGTTAACAAATGTAAAGGACATTTTGGGTTCTCTCTGCCCCCTGGATTCAATTGCTGAGTGTGGAATGGTTCAGAAGACTTTGTGTAGTTGAGGATTCAAAGTCACTTGAATAAACTCAGGGCTTAATAAACAAAAGATGGATGAGATGGTTCACTGTTTTTCCCTGCACATTTGCCTAAGGCTTTCAGCTGTCCAGAAAAATGACAAACTACATCAAACAGAACCAGTTACTGGTGGCAGGGTGTTTTTTTTTTTAATACTTCTTTTCAAGAAAGTTGCTGCTAAGGTGTTTTCCCTAGCTTCTGATAACACTCTGTTGGCAAAAACAAGGTAAAAAAAATGCTGTTAGAAAGAGTTTATAAAGTCTGTGATGATACTCATGAATTTACAGAATTTCTCTTTTAGAAATCTTTCTATATTAATACTAATTGGAAGTATTTTAAAGGTAACATTTAGTAACATTTTAGCACTATCACCTGTAGTAAGATTTTGACCTTTTCATTGCCCCTGTGAGCCTGGGTTATTAATCAGGGAAATTGCACTTGAGACATGAGGAATGTCTGAGATAATTTACCAAATTCTGCAGGTCCTTTCTTGTGGACAAAAATATCTAAAACTTGGACTTCTTTAACTTGTAGAGGAGTCAAATTACAATAGTTGTACATGGTGTGTGCTTTAACTCTCAGCTTGCAAACAGCTCAGAGATTGCTGGCTGCTCTGAAAGCTTGGAAGGATATGGATATGTGCTGTTACAAACTTGGAGGGGTTAAGAAGGCTTGTAGTTAATCCAAAACATAAAAATGCTGCTGCAGCAGAATTGCTTCAAGCTCTTTTAAAAGTCCTTTCAAGTTAAGATGACATTGCTTTTGGTTTTATATAATGAATTCAGTAAAGCAAGAAGGCACTAGCTGTTCTGCTTGTTCTCCCTCTCTGGTGAGGAAAAGGGGGCTTATAGGATTCTTGTTCAGCTAAATAAAGTTTGCCTTGCATGTAGTGTGATAAATTCAAGTAGAATGCTTTCAAAAATAAAGAGCCAAGTGTCTGCAGCTTTTGTGCCTCCAGTAATTTGCAAGCAACTTTCTTGGACAGTTGGTGGGAAAAGGTTTGGGGATAGTGGGCTTTCCCAGGGTAGTTGGTCTGTTTGAAAAAAATAATCAGCTTTGCCTGGTTCATACAATGGACTGTCAGTAGTTATTCAGTCTTGGTCTGAATGACAGCTGCTGCCTCTGAGTCTGCTGTGCCTGTAGTTTCACTTGGCCTTCCTTGTGCATCCTCACTTCAGGCAGTGGTTCGATCAGCTTTTCCTTCCCTATTCACATAGGGAAGAATTTAAGTCCTGCTGGCTCCTCTGTTGCTGCTGGGCAGTGAAGGCTCCCAAGGAGGCCACAGGATGGGTGCTTGCAGGTGGGATAATGGAGTTTGCCAGGCTCTTGAAAGGGTGTCCTCCCAGCTGTGTTAGAGAGTCATGATTGATCTTGCAGCTGTTCATCCAACCAAACAGGACTCGGAGCACAGTGCTGCCCTGGATCCCCTCTTGGGAAAGGCTGCCAGCACAGGCATGTGGCAAGCATTGATTAAATGTCTGGTGGTCAATGGTGAACTAATAAGTAAAAGACACTGCAGTGTCTCCAGAAGCTTTGCCTTGTAATCAAAGGACATGCTTTGCCATGTTTTCTTGTGGAGAAAGTTGCAGAAAGATGTTTGTATCTGTGAAGTCCAGACTGTTCATTTCAGCCTTTGGGAGCTCTCCTCTTGCCTTTGCTGAGATGGGTTCCCTTTGCCAGGAATGGTCACTTTGACTCAGCTAGCAATATGAGTCTTAGCTGTTTTTTGATGAACAATGTCAGGGAAGATACATGCGTTTATTTTGCATTTTTAATAATTCCATTAGACAGGAGATCAACCTGACTTCCTTAGGAGGGGGCAGGTCACAGGCACACTTGTTTGGATGAAGGCAGGTTGACTTTAGTGCAGAGATTTCTGAAGCTTGTAAGTCTCTGAAGAGCAAGCCCAGAAGGCTTTCTTACAGAGATCTACACCACCATGACTCGTCTGGTGCAAGACTTCAGTGTTTCTGTGGGTGGGACAGAAGCGTGACAGAACGGTGGGGAATCTGCAGCGCCTTAAGCAGCCTTTTACTGATGGTGTCCTCAGTGTGATGCAGAAGGTTAATCTGTTAGGAATTATGTCTGTGAGTTTGGAGGACAGAATAAGTTTTATTCTGAACAGCAGTGCTTCATGAGGAATAGCTATTGAAATTCCTTCATGTATCCTTTTTAAGAGGGCTGCAAATAAATTGTTTCTCATAAACCACCTGCATACATAAACCACATTTTCTATTGCTAGCATCTCCTGGAGTTGGATTGCTGATTTAGCCCTGACACTGCCTTGTTCTTTTGCTTAAAAAGCTGGTCATTGATACTTTTCCAAATGTTTTCATGTCTTTTAATGTTAGTTCAAAATACCTAATACATTTCTCCTCAAGACAGAGAGGATACCAGCTGCATCAGGAAAGTTCTTGTTCTGTTTCCTCCTCTCCTACAGTCAGGAATGGCTTGTGATCTTTATGGAACAGGTCTGAGATTTGATTTTCACTAGAAAACAGGGAAGAAGTGGTAAAGGGAACAGCAGAAGACAGATACATGAGTTGGTTGCAAAGCCCTTTTCAGAAACATTCTCTACCCTTTGAGAAGAGAAAATTACCTTGTACATTGCATATAATTTAGGCTGAATTTTTTCCTCACATTTCAACTTCCAAAGAACTTTTAAAGGATAAAATATAAAAATAAAATTTAAACCTGACCTGTCAGCAAAGGGTAATGCATTCTGAAGCCAAGCCTCTGGGCTTTGAACCTTTGCTGATTGATCCCTAAAATACTGCTTGTGAGCTACTTCCCTGATATAGCTACCTCTAGAACATTTATTGAGTGCTTACTAGGTAGAACAACTTGACTTACCAGCCAGGGAGTGAAGAAGAAAGATTCTTCAAAAAGGTTTTGGGGACAGCATCCAGGTCAGAGGGAAATGTCTTGGATTTTCTAACATGAAATCTATTCCACAGGCTCTGTGTGCAGTATCTACCTTCCTTCTGCTAGGAAGTATTGGATGATTCTCTAAGATGAACTCATTTCTTCAAGCAATAGGTGGACTGCCTTTACTTCAGGGAGTGTTACGTCTTTTGTGTGAAGAAGAGAGACTTCAGTGCTCTTCCCTCAACCTATCTCGTTTTGGGGTCTTTGCTATGTGATGGGTGAGATCACTTACTTCTGCTGCAGCTGCTTCTGCCTTCTCCACCAGTGACAGTGTTGACATGCGTCACTTCAGCTGAGCTTACACTGGCTTTGTGTGTGCTATGACAGGAGCAGAGCTGCCCATTTCCTGACAAAGATCCAGTGGTACAGCAAGTCCTGTACTTGATGGGTAGTATCCCTATGCTTTCTAGAATTTAATACTCTGATGTGGAAATTGGGGAATGAGTGCATTCCAAGCATAGACTGGCCTCTCTTCTGCAGGGTGCAAGCTCCTTTTGCAGGACTGTCCTGACCTTGTTTGTTTTGGACTTAGGCACCATAAAATAGCTTGTTAATTGCCGCTCATTTAGAATTATAATTAGGTGTTACCAGATTAGTTCTGTAATACACAATTAAAATCTTATAAAAAATTTTGTGGCTTTTAATGCTTCATTTATTGGTTAAAATTTAATTCAGAGTACACTGATTGCAAGCTCTCTATGTGCATAATTATTAAAACCCACAAGGGTAGAACAAAGTAGGTTTGAGTGATGCAGAATCCATGGACCGCCTGGAGGTCAAGCAACCAGGAACATGAGCTCTGGCATTGGATAACTTTGTCCTGCTTTTCTGTAGTCTGACTAAAACATAGCACTGACATGAATATGGTGGTGTGTGCTCTAGCTAATGCAGTAAAACTGCCCCTCTGCTCACACCTGGTTCAGGTCCACTTTAGCTAGTGGGCTGGGCATACCTCTGGAAGTGGTGGACATCAAGCTGCAGTTTTTGAGCATACAAAGAGGGAACATCATCAAAGCCACTTTGATGCATTAGTCTGCAGGTAAGAAAAAGCTTGGACATCTGGTGGCATTGCATATCCAAAAGTAAATGCTTAAAACTTGGAGCATGTGCCTCATACATCTCTAAGAGCTTCAGAGACATTGTTTGTTGGCAGTTGTTGCTTGAGGAGTTGTTGTTTGAGGAAGTTAAGACTGACTTGCGTTAATTTAATATGTTTGGATTTGATGAATAAGGTGCTGCATTTTGTGTTGTAAGCCCTGGCAGCATCCACCACGTGGAGGAACAGGGATTGTTGCTTTTCTTGGAGCTGTACTTAACTAGGTCCTCGTTAAGCTTTCCTTTGTTTTTCATCAAGCTAGGTAGTGTCTTTCCCCTTTAAGATCTGTTCTGTTTTTCTGATGGAAGCTTTTTTCCTTCAGGATTTTACATTCTGGCAACTAACAAAATTAAGATAGCTTTCCTCCTAAGTACTGTAAAATGTACATTGAATCTGATTTCAATGGCACCAAGTATGCATTTCAGCACACTAATGTACAAATTGATTGAAAAAACAGCTAGCAGTAATTTTCTTTCCTTAGGTTTTACTGAATGGTATCCCCAGAAGCTGCACATTATGTATTATCCTCTTTATGTTTTAGTCAAGGTCATGTAAAGGTGGAGGCTTGGAAGGAAAGAGTGGATAATTTCAATAGTAGGGCTATGAAGTTGCTGCAGACGGCATATGGGATGTCTTATTTTCAAAGGTCTTTCCATCTGCTATTGGCAGAAGTCACCATTAGAAAAGGGCAGTTTTGTGTGAGGTACATAATTTATTTCTTTTTTTAGGTTGATCTTTTATGAAGATTCAGGTTTATCTTGACTCAGATCATTAGCATGGGACCATTCTCCTGATAAAGAAAACGCATAGAAGTTGAAAAATCTGAGATACAGACGAAATGCTCTCAGAGTTTGAGGAAGAGGTATTTAAGACTGAATTATAAAAATCAAAGGCAAGCTACAGTCTTGTAGACTGTACACAGAAATGCTGTAGTGGTGGATTTTGTTTTCCTTTGGATACCTTACTTAAGGTCAAATTGCAAAACTTGAATTTTCTGGAGCCATAGGATGTAATGGAGGAGAAGTACACTGAAGGGTGAAGGATATCCCATATCTATTTGTGCCTTGTGAGTGCTGTGCTGAATGTGAGAATTGATCTCTCTTGCTGCCTCTCTGGTTTAGAAATAGCTAAGCCATTTGATGTAGCCACAAAGCTGCTATCACTGAATACCCTTGGCTAGCAAAGCATGCCTTTTCTAGTAGTCAAAAAATTGTTGGATATAAAAAGTGATAACGCACATAATATATGGTAAATTTAGCATGGATTTTATGGTAGATGAGAAGGGTTGATGGGAGGGATGGGATCATTCAGGGTACCAAGGAGCAAGCAAGTATTGTGTAGGGGTGGTGATGTACCAACTTAGGTGTGAGGTAATGTTGTTTACTTTTGCTTCATGTTTTGGATTTATTTCTGAATTTGAGAGAAGCAATTGCTACAGATTCACTAAGATGTGCAGAATATTTTTAGCCTCCCACCTTTTCTCATCTTTCTAATCCAAAGCAGAAGAGGTTGCACATCCTCGAGGAGGTGGCAGACAGCCACCATAGATCCACAGCCATGTGGAGCCCTCCTATCTGCTGCCTCTGAGTGCTCAGCACTTGTGTGTGGTCCGTACAAGCAAGTTTACTTACAGAATGTGTGCATGAAAATGTGAGCATGGAAGCAGATTTTGGGCTGTGTTGACAAGTCCTGGCATTTCCTTTGTGGCATGAAAGATGGAAATGGCTGGTCTGTCCAGAAAGTGTTGGATTCAGTGCAGCCTTGATGCAGCTGTAATCTCAGTCCCTCTGGACAGGAAGTAACTAGGAAACTACTGCTTTGTTCTGACAAACAAAGCAGAGAAGACTTGTAAAATATATTAATTGATTTTCTTCAATCAAACAGTTTTGAACACACAGCCTCAGATGTGAGCGAGGCAAAATCTGATGTGTATGTTTTGTGTCTTACTTTACAGAATGTGATGCAAGAAACCTGAATTCAATTTTTAGCCTGAAGTGCTTCTGAAGGAGAGAAATAGTTTGAAATCAAGAATTTGAAATAGAAATTTTTGGATTCAAAGTTAAGACTGACTTGCCACCAATAATTTAGAATTTCTCAATTTGCAGAGCTTTGTTTTCTTCATCTTCAATAAGCATTATATGTTTTTACATTGCTTTAATATGTCCTAGGTGCTTTGTCATATATGCTACTTCAGAGGTGGTTTTCTTTTGCCAAAGCAGAGCTAGGGGGCCTTATTAGAAGGGAAAAAAGAGCAATAATAATAAATTTAGCATCTTATTACAATAAACTTGATTGCATCTTGGTTTCCTTATAGATTAAAGAAAGAGTTTTCATTTTTCATCTAGAAGGTGATTGCATGAAACTTGTGCTTCCATAGTTCCTGCTTATTAGTTGCGGAGGGAATTTCTGGGTGCTGTCTTCCATGGTAACAGCCAAATGCCTCCAGAGCTAGTGGGACTGCAGGATGCTGGGGGCGTTCTGCATGGAGAAAATTCAGTTTAATAAATGTAATAAGTCCATTTACCCTACTGGGCTGTGTTAACTACCTGCATATAAACTGAGCATACATAATGTTTGGGCAAAGGTTATAGAAGCAGTTTGCAGGGAAGGCTAGCTCCAGAGCACACCGAAACGGCAGCTGGTCTTATTTTAGCCCTCAGTAATACACACAATAATGGGGTTCAAGCAGTATCTGTGATTGAGACAGTAATAACAACTATGATATAATTAACTTCAAAACCCTTTAGGAGAGAATAATTCCAAAATCTAGCATTGAAAATGTTCATAGTTTCACAAGATGAGAATTACAGAAAGTTTAATTGGATATATAAACCCTCCAGTAGGGACTAAGTTGTCTGCTGAGTGATGGTGTTATGAAGAAGCCAGCCCCGTGGCAGCCTGCTGCTGTCTTCTCCTGCATGGGTTTGTGCTGCCTGAAAGGAGCTGACTGGAGCTGGGATCCCATCTGAATTAGTGGTGCTGCTCCTCAGCTGACGGTGTCTGTGTCTAGAAAGGATGGCAGCCAAGATGTGTTTGAGAATGTGGCATTTTGTGGGCACTTGAGGGACCTGTGGAGATGGTTTATCCTCTCTGTTAGCAGGATCAAAGCAGCAAGTCCTTTTTTATTCGATTGCCGCATGTGACAGTGTCTGTGAGACCGTGGGTGGAGGTTTTGTCGCCAGCGTGTGCCTGCTTTCCAGAGCCAGACTTAAAATAGCTCCAGACTCAAGTAGTTGCTCAGGATTATTTAGTAACTCGTGTATTTGACAAGCTGCTGCTGAGTCAGCAAGGTTAAAGGTGTTTGTGGGATCCTCACGTACGTCTTCATGAGTGGCCATGATTGTGGTGAATGCACTGCACGAATAAGTCATTGAGCTTGGAAGGGCCAAGAAGATGATCAACATGTTGAGAATTATGGTAAACTTTAGACAGAGTAACATACAAGACAGTGAACAATGTGCTCAAAACATTCCAAAATTAGAGTGAGAGAAAATAAGAGTAGAAGAGAAAGAGAGGGGTGAAAGGGGAGAGTGAACCAGTTTCTTGATGTGGTTTGAAATCAATAGCAGAATATAAGAAAGCAAGCTGGGAAAAGCAGTTAAATTAGCAAGGCTGGGAGTAATTCACTCTGAGTAGATGGCAGGCTTAAGAAGCTGTTTGAGATGAAAATTTGGAAACCCAAGTTTCAGTTATCAGTAGTAGAGTGTATAAAGTATAATGAGTATAAAAGAAAAATTGAAAGATTCAAGGTGGGCTTTGAAGAACTGCTGACTATGCATCTAAGATAAATAATTTAGGCAAATCAGTGCCATTGTCTTGTGTGAAAATTTGTCTTGGTGCATTGATGTGAGGTTAAGGATGGCAGTTAAGGAAGAGGAGTGTACTGCCAAAAAGAGCAAAGTACTTTGCATCAGTTTTTAACCACTGAAAATATTATGGAAGCACTGGTACTTGTATTGTACCCAGACTTTCTAAACATAAAAGCTAAGCAAATTTTAGAAATTGAGGTCTTGGCAAAAGCAGATTTGGAATAAGTTGTTAATCTGAAAGGCATTAAGTGGGCAGACCTCAGTGGTATGCTATGTTACATAAAACATGACTGAACTTCCAGCAGAAGTAAGGGACTTTTTTTTTTTTAAAGAACAGGTTTTTTGTTTGGTTTTGGTTTTTCTCAGGAGGAAGTTCTTTATATACCTTGTACTTGGATTGAAGCAAAAATTACTGAGAAAATAGCAGAAAACCTGAAAGGTCATATTCTCATAGGGTCCAACTTTGATGGATTCTGCAAAGGAAAACTGTTGTAGTAATTGCTTGAAATGCCCAAGCCAGAGAATGGGATTACAATTTGTGCAGATTCCAGGAGCTCTCTGAAAAATTTCAACACCGAGGCCTCTAAGGAAGCTGAATGTGGATAGAACAGCAGCATTCTTACAAAGAATAAACTGATTTAATTTTGAATTAGAATTGATTTAGGATTTAGTTTGGTTTCAAGCCAGTAGACACCATGCAAATCCTTGAAGGGATGGAAGGAGAGATTATCCCTCATCTGGTCGATCATTTGCATTCTTGCTGCTTTGGTTAAAATTAGTTCTGCTGCTCAGTGGATCTTATATCTGCTACACTTTGCATGTTCTGACAGTCTGAGAGATGCAAAACCAGAGCGCTTGGCATTGCTGGAGCCAGATGCAGGAATATTAGTACCACAGCTGTACAGTCAACAGCAGTCACCTGTGGTATGTTGTAAGCAGCAAGCCCAGAAGGACCGTGTTTCTCAGCTTTCCATCTCTTTAGTTTAAAACCTTCTGTCTGCATCCTGAATGTGCAGAACTTGATGCACCAGAGTTGAGTTTAGAGGAGAGGACTTAGGACTTAGTACCTTGTGGTTTTAGTCTTTCCATTGTTTTCTGTTGTGCTGAATTCAATCAAACCTGTCACTTGTATCAAGAATATATTCTCACGTGTGTAGTAATTTGTAGAAAAAGCAGAGGAATTCTTGCTTTGTGGAAGTGTCTGACTTGTGAGCACATTCCTCCACATTAGCAGAGTTTGCTGATAGTTAAGGAATAGCTGAATTTAGTTTTATTTTTGGTAGGATTTTCTGCTGCTCTAGATCTGTAATCCATGCATCTGGGTGCACTGCTAGGCCTATTCTGCAAATGTTAGAAGACTTCTCTTGAAAGGTAGTATGCAATAGTTTACTTCTTTTAAGTAGACTTTACAGCAGGCATTAGGAGCCTATCCACTTGGGTAGGGTGATCTACAGCAATCTGTGCTTAGTGCTCGCTCTGTGTGATGGCTGGGCTTGTGAGGCTCAAGGCTGATCTGTATTTTAAGTGGATGTTTTAATTTATCACCATAGTTATTTAACTGGGCCCTTCATAATCTTTGTTCTGGTGGAAAAATTTCCTCTTTCTTATCTAGCATTGTCTGCAGGCAATGACACCTTCAGAAATTAATGTCTCAGAAGCAATTGTAGCCAATGAATATCCAAGACAGGAGTATCCAGGATGTGCTTGCATCCTGCTTAAAAGTGGCTCTTTCCGTCTTCTTGTCTCCAAGTTGGGATTGCATGTTCAGGATCACAGAGACCTGTACCTGGGCCAGCTTGTTGCTTAAATGCTTCACATGTTTTAATGCTTCGTCAAAGCAAGGAAAATCTTTTTGAAGTATTTTTGAATTGTTCTTGATGTTACATACATTGCCCCATACCAGTCTACCTCTGTTAGTTTTTTTGTTTGTTTGGGTTTTTTTTTCCTCCAGATTATGGATGTTTTGGGTTGCTTATTTTTGGTTTTTTCCACCCCATTTTTAATTTCTATCCAAACAGGTGATGAAATATTTTCCTGCTGGGAAAAATAGTTTTGTGGTTTATTTTATTTTGTTTTCTTTTGTTTTTTTGTTTGTGGTTTTTTTTTTTTCCCCCTGGACAATTTACTGAGAATGTTCAACATACACTTTCTTTTGCTCTGTGTCATTCAATTACTCACAGTTATATACTGGTGTCTAATTATACTCCTCCACTCCTTTCTTGGTGTTTGTATCCTTCATGTATTTACAGATGGTTATCAAATCCCCGTCTTGCTTAGCCAGTCTGTCCAGTGCTTATGAATTGACTTAGATTTTTATCTTTTCTGGTTCTTGAATTGTTTTGCTTATCCCTTCTTTCTGGATGGCTTGAGAGTCTTCTAATTGAGAGCATCAAACTGATGTTCTGGGCCTGCTCACACTTGGGTCCTGGAGGTGGTACCTTTGCTCATAACGGCAGTTGGTTTGTTTTTTGGCCTTTTTACTGTATTACAAGTTCATATGAAGTTCCTCCCTAAATCTGTGCTAGTGATGACATCTTCAGATATCTCCCCACTGAATCTCTCTAATACATTCCCTGCATGTGGGAGTTTGGAGTGAAATGAGACTCATTTTGTCTTTTTTGGACATATTGCTGTACTCCCCAAGTCTCTTTATATTATATTTCTCACAGAAAAGCACAAAGAAATCTATGCTGAAGGAATACTAATGTAGTGAAGTGAAACATTCAAAAGTCATTAGCTTGTGTGTAACTGTGCTTCTGCAACTTTTAATGTGTGCAATATGATGATCTTGAATTATATGGTGTGTCATGGTTTTCCTCTTTCTCCTTCAGAGCACAGATGAGGTGTTATGTACAGAGTGAAGCAGCTGAGCTGTAACCAGTTACTGTTCTCACTTTTAACAGAATAAATAGCTGCCTCCATTGCTCTGTATGACACATGTCCCCTCCTTGCTCGATCAGTTCTTGATTGTCATCTTTGGTGTGACATCCCAAAGTTGATTTGGTGGTGTTGTGTTGATTGGGTCCCGCTGGAGCACTGGGTTCCTATCAGGGTACTTGTGTACAATACGAAGTAGGGGGTAGGTGTCGAGAAGAAAAATTAGATTTCGTTATGTGTTGCACATGTGATAATGTTGGGAGAAGTTGATACAGTTTTAGACCTGTCATCTGAGTGTTGTCCATTTGGTATCTTCTGACCTGCATCCTTGGGCTCACCTTGAAATGCTCAAGAAGCTTCCACCTCAAAAAACAAACACAATTGTTTCAGATTCCTTTTTGAAAAGACACTGTTATATCTCCAGGTCAGCTAAGGACATTGCTTATGCACTGGGCTTACCTTCCTGCCCTGTGAGTTTGTAGAGAGTCTCTTAGCTGTGTTGCACAGCAAAGGCAGTGTCAGTAGTAACACACACAACAAAACCTGGCAGTTCTGTGGATGTACAGGAGTTCCTGGAGGGAACTTTTTCTGCTGACTTCTTAGATTCTTTGCGTTGCAAAGTAGCTTAACTGAAAAAGTGATTTTAGTGCAGTATTTTTGTCCCTGGTTTGGAATGGGTGGACATGCTTTGGGGGTGCTTTTCTTCACCATGTGGTTCTTGGCTAGCGACCCATGTGACACTTGCTTCAGTTCAGTTTATCTTCCAGAAGAGTTCATAGAGGACATAAGGTATTCAATGCTGGTTTGAAATTCCTCTTGACTCTTTAAAGTTGACTGCTTTCTCTAATCTCTTTGCCGTCTCCTGTGAGACAAACTCATTGCCAGAATTTCTTAGTACCATATGAGCTGTTGGTATTCTTGGCTCTGTTTTAAATGAGTCCAGCTTTTTCTGCCTGTCTGAAAGAATCAAACTGTGTAGGTTTCAGAAAATGTCCTCAAGACTGCCTCTTTTCCATCCACCTGCCCCACGGCAAAACCGGATATATTTAAGTGAAGTTTGCTATTTTTTTTATTGTGCTTTCCTGCTTTCTATTTTTCTGCCAAAGTAGCACTTGGTAGCTCTAACACTGAGTTTGGAGCAGAGGCAGGAGTTTAGCTTGCTAAACTCAAAGCTGTTTTTACAAAGCCATCTGGAGTGCTTAGCCTCAGCCTAATTTTGGGTTATGTAGTCTAGAGTTTAGAATATTGCCAGGACCAGATGCAGAAGGAGAAATGAGAATGTATGTGTGTTTTTGCAAAACCTTCTTCAACAGTGTCTGGGCTCCCAAATGCAATATTAGTTGTGAAATGCTAGTCAAAGAAGTGAGATTAAAGGAGGCCTTCAGTGAAGGGACTCGGGTCATCTGGTGCGGATGAGGTAATTCCAGATGCAAGAGAGAGTAGCCTGAAAAGGCATGAGGTTGTTGGAGACAAGACATTAAGAGCATTATTTGGTCAGTTGCTGTTGGACTTGATTTTGCCAAAACAATACTGACTTTGTATTTGTTTAGCTTGTTACCAAAATCTTCCAACCTTACTGTTTTTTTTAGCTACTTTCTGTCTTAGACTGCCTTCTGCCCCAGAAAAGGAAGCCTTAGCATTGGTTCAAGATGGCTATTTAACACTGTCAGATGAACACTGGTCTTCTAAGGGTTAACTGAGCTTCAGCTAAGATCCTGTTGCCTTGTTTTGAGTATTGGTTTGTCTTGTTGGGAGAGAGAACTGCAGAGAGAGCTGAACCACTGGGAGAAGCTTTTTAATATTTTCAATTTCAAAAGAGAATGACAGCTACTGAGATTTATAAAATTTTAAAACATTCCAATTTAAAAGCACTTTAAATATTGAATGCAGACAACTTTTCCATAGGCAAAGCAACCATGGAAAGAGGAACTGGCGAATTTTGACCCTGTTAAAGGCCAAAGGTGCTCTATTAACTTTGGAGGGACAGACAGCAGTTTTGCATAAGAAAATCTGGCATTTCTACCAGATGGTAAATTATTATAGAACACTAAACAGTTGGAAAAGACCAAGTCTATGAAGCATCTGGAAGGGTATCTGAGAATTCATCAGTTTTGCATGATGCATGCTGTATGTATCTCTGGAGGAGAATGTTATAAATCTGTCAGTCTTGAAAATGGAGAGAAGCTTGATCACATTTGGTGAAAGAAGAGAGAAATCAAGAGACAGACCTATTCTTTAGCTGAGGGGTTTTTTGTGTTCCTGAGAGTTACTCCTGAATGAGGGCTGTGGAGGTGCCATTGACATGACTGAGCAATCTGCACTCAAGATACACCATTAGATGAGGCACTTTTGTTGTTAATGGAAGTGAATGAAAGAGGAAAAGCTCTCTGAAAGCTATTCATCCCCAGTGTGGTCTGACAGATACCTAAGATGTTTTCAGCACTGCCTGTAAAACTTGTTCTCTGTCCTAATCTGAGAGAGTTTGACACACATCATTAGTTTTGACACAGTAATTTCAACCCTAGGTGTTTCCCACCCCCCTCCCCGAGAAGAGTAGCCTCCTAAGATTCTGGCTGCTGTTGAGCCAGGTGTAATGCTGTTAAAGTGTGCTTCAGTGGGTTTGCTTCTCTGAGCAGCACAAGTTACCTCTGTACGTGCAGAATTTAGAAACATAATCAGCACTCTTAATCCAGGCATTTCTTCCCATTCCTGTGTGAGCTGCATCTGGAGAGCTGGTTAACACAGGGCACACGGCTTGGGGACTGAACAGAGTTTCCTTTTGGAATACAGCTTATGCAGCTACCTGTATCCATCTCTGCTATGTAAGACATGTTAATGGTGCTTTTAGTAATCCTTTGGCAAGAGATGAGTTGAGGATATGGAAGCTGGAAAGCAACAAAGGTAACTTAGTGTGCAGCTGGTACAAAGAACCTCTTTTGCAGTTTTCAAAATCTTGCAGCTGAATTTAGTTTGATTTATGCTTTCTCATTGAGACAATAAAAGCAGGATGAGATGATCAGCATTCTCTCTGCATCTAGGTTAGTACTAGGTTATTTTGTAAAGTATTTTCAGATGTCTTGGCTGCAGAAGATGTTGCATAAATAAATATTTCTCTGTGTTGTACAATATTATAACATGTGAAAAGATTTACTGTGCAAATACAGTAACAGAATGGAGAAGAATCATGATCTGCTGTTTGTTAGTATGATGCGATGTAAATATTTGCTAAGGTAGATTCTCTTGAGATTTCTTGTGGATTTCCCTAGGCACGATCGTTGCTGGCATTCTTTGAGCATAATGTTTTTGTCAGAAGTAAACATNAAAAACGCAGGAAAATTCAAAAAATATCTGTGGTGGAGCAGTCTTGATGTTTTTGAAATGCCTGATACACCACTCTTACTTGTGTTGGCAGACCACATACAGCCTGTGCACTTGTAGGTACTGGCTTCAAGGATACTCACAGGGTCTACTCAGACTGGCATCTCCCCATGAGATTTTTTTCACTAATAATGCTGTGTTGCTGACTTTTGGTAACTTGCAGCTTAGTAGAGAATCTTGTCAACTTTTTAATGACTCCTGGGCTTGCACTGAGATGCCCAGCACCGAAAGCATGAGCCTCTGTCACTGCTGAGTGTAGTCACTGAAGGCATGGGGCTTGTTAGCTGCTTTAATGTCTGTCTTAAGAGCCAGACCTTTGACTTTCAGGTGACAGTACAACGAATGCATTCTCATAAAAAGATAAAGGAGGCAGGTATACAGAAATTGAATTCTTCTTAAATAGTTCCCTTTTTTTGGTTTTCAGGGAATTTTCTGTATTTGAATATTCAGGCAAATGCCCAAGTTAAGGCAATTTGTAAGAGAATTTGCTGTGTTTTGAAGAAGGAATTTCCAATCGTCAATCCTTTGAGATAGTCATGCTCTCCGTTTTTGTGAGTTTGAAGCTGAGATACTTGCTTTTGGTAAAGCTTCTCTGTATAGATACCTTTCTTAATAACATTCTACTGTGACTCTGGTAGCCCTGTGAACTGACAGCTGGTTCAGTTCAGCTTCTGTTTCTTCTGCTTGAACCCGTTGAGACTTGTCTCGTGTACGCCAGCCCAGCTGGATGGCTCAAGCTGTGGTTCATATGTCATTTGACCACAAACCATCCTACACAGACAATCAACCATGTCTGTCTCAGGCAGATGGATGAAGAAGAGTTACATGATCATAAGACTGTCTGTTGTATTTAACATGCAACTTCAGAACTATTTGTCATGGATAACAGCAACTAAAGGATGCATGAATAGGCCATAAAACAGACTGTACATGAAGATCAACTTGGAGATGGGTGTGCATTTATGCCTCATGAGCCTTGAAAACAGCTTATTGGATTTGGGGACGTCAGTGTGGTGCTCTGCTGCTCACTCAGGAAAAATAGTTAAATTTCATTGTAGGAGTATCTATAATGATGTCTTTACAGTGTAGTTTGGTATATTGGCAGTTAGTCTGTGTGTCATATTTGATCATTTTCTGTTTCTTCCTCTCTTGATTTCCAGGAATAAGTCTGTGTCTGTAACACTGGATGTACTGACCACTTGCCTCAGACTGAAGAGGACTTGCTCTACTTTGGAATATGGTGCCTAACTTCTGCATCCCAGTACTCACTGTGCCAGCAGCCATCCTCTGCTGCTTGATGCTGCCTTTAGCAGGAGCAGACAGTAAGTAACATTTGGTTTTGGACAGCTTGAATATCTTTCAAAATTTCTTTTAAGAAATATTAAACCTTCTTGATTTGTACTGGAAACACTGAGAACTAAGGGACAACTCCCCCCCCAGTCTCTTATTTCCCAGTGTGCACATTGCAGATAAACAGCATGTGTGTGAAGGGGCACAAGTAGAACTAAAAAGACTGACAAAATTTATTCAAGTGCAGGAAGAATTTCTGTAGTAGCTGCAAGATCAAAACCTGACAGTTTTATTTCTAACATGTACAGATGAGTAAAGAAAATTGGGGGCGGAGGAAGAAGGAAGTATTGGGGTCACAGTAATCCCTGTTACTTTTTCCTTGTTCTTTTGCCAGCTCTCGTAATTTGTGTAGCACTGAGACATCTCTCCTGAGTCAGCAGACGATTGAGAGCTGTTGGGGAAGAGGGTGTGAGTTTTCACCTTCTGGTGTAGCTTTCCTACACCTATATTTCAGCAGAATTGGAGTAGAATGTTTCCTCGTGGTCATGCTTTAAGCTATTGTGTCTATGCCTGTTGTCCTTGTAGTCTTGCAGAGCTGCTGTGACTGGCTTTGATTAGCCCCAAACAGGCCAAGGAGAAAAATGTGCACAAAATGCTGTTGTTCACAGACAACATGGCTAATGGTAGCCTACTGAAAATACCTTATGGTAGGAATGCCTCATAGAATGGGTTATGCAGAGAGCAGGAAACCTTGCAGCTTTTTTGCATAGTATTGTTTTATAAAAGTTGTGTGTATTTGCTCAGCTATCCCCAGCTCTCCTCCCACTTTTTTTTAACCTGTGACCAGTTTTTCAGTGTCCAAATGTCACAGGCTCTGGCAATTGGGAATACTCCATGCGTTTGAAAGCACCCGGGGCTCCTGGGACGTTTTTGTTGGAGCAGAGGTGACTGTGATGTACCTCCTGAACTGCCAGCAGTCATCTGCTTCTCACTGCAGCTTTATAATTACATGTGAAAGTTGAAGGAGATTGATTCCTGTTGTTGGGAGCCTGGCTGAATGGAGAAAACAAACTGTGGGGGCGGTCCTAAATGTTCTTGACTGATGGGAAGGAGTAAATTCAGAGAAGCTGAAAAGTGAAGAAGGGATGTGAAGAAACATACAAATTTGCTGGTTTTGTTGTCGTTAGAGATGACTGTATGAGTCTGAGCTGCCCAGTTAAACTGGGAGCAGCAACCGTTTCCTTACTCAGCTTTCTTTACTGTCTGCTAGTGCTCCTGGAAGGTGCTTATTCAGATGTCTACACACCGTAACCCATTTTGGTATCTGGCATGGAGAAATACATGTTTAATGTTCTGAGGTGTATAAAAATTTCCTGAGGTTCATTGTCTTTCCTGGCTCCTGCAAAGGAGAGAAGCGTCACTCCGTTAGGTATGAAGAAACTGGTGGAGCTTGAGATGTCCTAGGACAGTTCTTGGCCTGGGGATAACTTGCAGTAGATATGGTTTGCTAATTTTGTGGAATATTTCCACATGCTTAAATATAACAAAATTGGCTCTGTTCACAGGCCCAGATCCAAATATTGGTGTGTCAGATGTGGAACACTTCTGTGTGCCTTTTTCTTTGCTGCTGATAGATGCTGAATTACTTTCTTCCTAATCTGGAAGGCAGGTCTGGAGGGCAGCGACCTTTTAACCACCATAGCCACTACAGATTAACCGAAGGTTTCAGAGGATGGAAAGTGTTGCTCTGTGTATTTTAGCAGTGTAGAGCTTTTCTGTTATCTTAACCACTGAATCTTGCCACTGACTCTCAGGGGCTGGAAGCTGTATGAAAGGACCTGCTCTGTGCCTCTTCAGGGGGGAAATACTGCCCAAAACACTGCATTTTTCATGTCTTGCCATCAGTGATGCAGACAGGAAAATACAGGAGTGAATCTGGCGTTGGGGAGTCCTGGTTGAGGACAGTAGGGAAAGGCAAGGGGAAGTATGACAATAGCTGCACACTGCAGCTTCCTATTGAAACTAGAGAGGGTTACTGTGAAAGGAGCACCCCATATGCACATTCCTCAGTTTTTTGGTCCCCATAGTATCCTGTTGGCTTCAGTCAAAGACCATTTATTTACATGGGTTATGGCTGTTCCCAAGATGTCACTGTGATTCTTCCTTTTGTCCATGGCGGCACTGCTTGGAGACAGTGAAGAGATGGGCAGGCTCAGTATCTGCAAAGCACTCCTTCATTTCCCCAATTAAAAGCAACAGAATAATGGGAGCAGGGTTATCCTTGGAATTTATGGAGTCAGTCTCCAAAATTGCTTTTTATAGGAGTAAGGAAGGAGGGCTGGGGAGTGGCTGTGCTGCATCCCTGGCAGCAGCATGGCTTGTGGCTGAGTGCTCAGGGAACACCCACAACTGGGTCTTCCCTCTACCTCTGCTTTGGAGCTGCTGTTGTAACACATTTTAGTCACTTGCCGTAGCTTCCTGAAAATTAGGCAGCTGGCAGATAGCTGGATGTTAATGCCTGAGATAAAACAGATTGAATAGGTATCGCCTAGGAGAATTAGTGCCGGGCTGCACCAGGATACTGCTCCTGGAACCGAGTTTACAGGAGCTGTGAATAATGTCAATGATGAGGAATGGAAGGGGCATCCAAAGGTTAAACTGTGTGTCAGTGTCAGAAAAGGATGGGCTCCCTGGATGCCTCCCTGGCAGCAGGATGTGAGTGGTGGTTTCCCAGCCATTCTGGTGGGGTGCTGGGAGGAGAAGGTGAGTGGGAAGGGGTACATGCACATGAACGGTGGATACAGAAGTGCTAATTTGGCAGAAAGCTCTTTCGAATCCTCCCCAGCTTTTACAGACTGCAGTAAGAAATTATTAAATTTTCTCTGTGATCTGACTGTGTTTCTGTCAGGGTGACCCTAATTCCATTAGAGCAGCTCGGAGCTGATTCAGGATGACTGTTTTACCCATTCTCCCTCAGCTTGCTTGTGTGGGCTTTTTTATACATTCTGTGCTTCCCTGTCTGTCAGCTTTTGATTGTGCATGGGAAAAATGGCTTTGCAGATTTCATTTAATGTTCAGTGCAATTGTCAACTAAAAGATGCTTTTTTCAGCTTTTGAAAATGTCATTTACTCTAATAAAATAAAAAACAACAAAAAAACTTCCCCTCTCAAAACAAAAATGCAGGGAAAACAGGAAAAAATCAATACTGTCATCAGAAATCATCAGCAATGTGTTTTGTTGTTGGCGTGGTTTTTTAAAAATTACACTTTGTTTTTGAAGTCCTGGGCACAAGGTCCATTAGCCAAAGGAAGAGACTAGGTGACCCACCCAAAGCCTTTTCTAACCACAATATATCTTGGTTTGTCTTGTACAGAATTTCAAAGGGCTTAAGGAATAAAACCACTTCAAAAATGACCTTGTAGAAGGAAAGAACTAAGGCAAAATTAGGCCAACTACCTGTGAATTGATATTTAGTAAACAAACAATTTGCACCTTTTGATTTCTAAGCAACCTTGAATTTATTTGAGGGGGTGGATGAAACTTGCATCAATATGCTGATGATGGCGAAGGCAGGGCTCTGGCTCCCACCACCTCCAGTCAGAAAGATCTCAAGTCTGCCCTGCCCCTTGTAAGAAAGGGTTGCTTTATATCTGAAAGATGTGCCTCTTATATATGGTTGGTTTTTTGGGTGTTTGTTTTTTTCTTTTGTTGAGTTTTTTTCAATCAACCATGTTTCTTGGATGCTAGTTGAATAAAGGAGGCACATTAAAAAAGAAAATAGGAAGTTAAGATGCTGATGCTCATGGAGATTGGGAATAAAGAAGTGTACTAACATGGCCTTTCTAGACATACGGCTTCGTGTGAGCTCTGTTTTGCCAGGGACTTCACGTTGCACCTGAAGTGCTGTCTGGAGGTTTTGGGTGGAAGAGTACTGGGTGGAACATTTGTTATGGTGCTTGGTTCTCCTCATCACCCAGCTCTGCTGTGTGCCCCTACTGTTTTGCGTTCCTGGGATCCAGGAGTAGCATGGCAGGTTTTGACTCCCTGATTCTGCTCTGCTGCCTTTGCTTCATAATCTGAATGATGCCTCAACAACAGCTGAAACCCAAATACAGCTGCTCCAGGCCACCCTGCAGAACAGACTTGCTATTGTGCAAGCCTGGAAAATGGCCACTTTGTGGAGCTGGGCAGCAGGATTGCAACCCAAAAGCTGGACCTGAGTCTTCACTGCTGTCTTGCATCAGTTTCTGCTTCCAGGTTTCCTGTTTGCATGCCTGTCCTCAAACACTGTGTGTAGTGATTATGTGTAATTGATATGATTGGATCGAGGTATTGCAGCACAGGTAAATACTAATTTTCTGCAATTCTACCTTGACTACCTTGACATATTCCATCAGTGAAAAGAACATGAAAAATACTGTTTAGGAAAACCCCTGTATCTGAGGCATTGGGGTGGCATCATTAAGGGACAGGTTGAAATATTAACCACAGTTATTGTGCAGTGTTTATTTTTGGTGTCCTTACTCATCATAAAAGTAAAGAATATATTTAGGTAGAAATGGATTCTGCACTTTTCTCTAAAATATCTCAATGCTGCATGCTTGTACCCGAATGTTGTAGACATCAGGGTAGAAGGGATGGTGTGAGGACAAACATGTATAAAATACACAACAGATCTTTTTCTGCATTTGTAGCCCTTTTAGCTCCAGCACTTACAGGAGTCTTGTGAATTTGTTTGGATTGCTACCGACAACAGATCACAGCATGATCATTTGTCTTTTTTATTTAGTGTTAAAGCCAACATCATTCATCAATCAACATCAGCTGCCAGGTCAAAGGTCTACCTAGCCCCAAATCCCTCATCCAGTAGTGGTCCGTACAAAGACTTAAGGAGAATGTAAGAGCAGCATAAATACATGGTGATCTCTTCCCAGTGTCCTCTTCAAACCCTCAGTGACTTGTGACTCCTGAACTTGGAAAGGTGCTGTAATACAACTTCAGCCAAGCTCACTCTGGGTTTTTCTGCACTGTGATCAGTCTGCTGGGATGCCCTGGGGCCAGTGGTTTGCATGCAGGCCATGTGTAAGCTCTGACTTTTGCCTCTACTCCCCTGGCTCCTTGTTTAATTCCCTTACTGCTGCTCTGCAGGGCTAAACATTCTCACCTGCCACTCATACCATTCGGACTCATCTGCACAGCCAGAGTTACTCTTTTGCCTTCACAAGGGCGTTTCTGTGTTTAAGTGTCCATGTAAATTATCCAGCACAGTGACAAATGTTCAGGGGCTGATATATTTAATACTTGGTTGTTGAAACAAGATGTGCTTGTTGGCTTGGTGATACAGAAAACCAGTAAAACTACCTGCTTTCAAGTTTATCTTCAGTGTAGATTCATAGGTTTTGGGGCCAGAAATCAGATCAGTGCAGGCTTCTACTCTGACCTGCATAGCACAGGCTGTATAATTTCAGCTAGTAATTTCTGTGTCTACTTTAACAGCTGTGGATGAGTTAGCACGTAGCATTTGGGAGGCCATCAAATCATGATTTGAAGACTAAATGGTAGAGAATTTACCCATCTCCTCTGTGATCTGTAAAGATGGCAAGTAATCATAACTTCTACAAATCTGTATTTATTTCAAACTGCATTTATGCATTTTTTTGGTTCAGACACTGGATGTTGGAATGTCTGTCAAGTAGGATGGAGATTCCTGCTATTTCAAGTAATCTTTTGAAGAAGCAAGTTAGAGTGGAGAATTTAAAGAAGCTGAAAGTTTGTCTTTTGTGTTGTAGAAAAATGTATTGGTCTTGATTTTTCTGACCAGATACAATTTTTCAAGTTCTTTGCTAATCTTCCATACTTTTCAATATGTTTTTTAAAGTCAAGAGACCCAGGACCAAGACAAGTGGCCACATCTTCCCACAGTACAGTGACACTTTAGCCCTTTTACCCACAGCATTCAGCTGGGTCCTCTACTGTGACCATTGAATCCCTTTCTGAGCCTGTGATTCCCAGGATGCAAACTCATATTTTATTGGTATGACTTGGCTTTTTGCTCAAGAATATCTGCCCTTAAGTACATTAAAATGCATTTTGCTGGATCCCAGCTCATTGAATCATCTGAGTAATTCTGTACAGGTAACCTTCCCTTGCTGTTAATAGCTGACTACCAATCTTGGAGAAGCTTACCTTTTCTTTCCGAATCAAATTGCAAGTTAGTTGCATTTATTCACAGATATTGACCAGTTGTGGCTGTCACAGAGGCTGCTATGAGTATTTTAGAGAGATATTTGAAATATCTTGTAGTAGTGATGGTAATTTTCTTTGCAGATGGAAAAGAGTGCCAGGAAACCAATAAAATAATGTGGTTTGTTGTGCTGCTGCTTGCTACTGGTAGTACTGACGTCAGAAGGGAGAAAAGTACGAGATGATCTGGAGCTTTCAGTGGTTTAGCTGAGCAGTTGTAAAAAGCAATGAAGTGGTAATAGGGATGCTTTTTTTTTTGTTTCTTTGATTATCTGTTCATTACATTGGTGCTTCAGAATGATACTGTAATATAAGATGATCAAGCTCGTTTTTGTGAACAACCAAGGGTATGAAATTAGTTTGCTCAAAATGTTAGTCAATCTTTTTTGATGGTGAACATGCCTGGTTTAAAAAGGAGTGGGGGGAAAAAAGCATCTGTTCATGGGTGCTTTTCTTTTGGTAAGTTGTCTATCTTTATGTATCAGGAGCTGAAAAGCAGTGGTGTACTCTTAATTGAATGCTGTGTTTAGTCCCTTGTGAGAATCAATGCTTTGTCTGTGCCAGAAACAAATCTCATTTATTTTATTGGTGTGAAAACACTGTAGGGTGCTTATTGAAAGTTTTAAGTTATAGGAATATCTTTTGTCTTGCACACTTTACTGACATATGATCACTGAATTAAATCAAAGGACATTTTATAGGAGATGATGGTTTTACATTTGTGTATGAATTGTAGCCTGCAATGCTAGAGCTTGCTCTGAATGTTGGTTATGTTTGGACTTTCTCTGCTGCATCGTAACATTAAACCTTCACAAGACTGAGGGGCACTCACGTGGTATTAAAAAAAATAATTACAGAATATATTTCATTTCATGTAGTACGGGCTGGAATGAACTTGCAGTCCTGCTGTGCTTTTCAGATGGCCCTTCATTGCACGCATTACTCATGGCTTCCTCTTGCCCCCCACAATTAATAATACAATTTCGAGGAATGTGTTTTGTAAAATTGAATTGAGACATGTAGATAGTACTTGGTCAAAACTTAAAATAAATGGAAATGCCACCATTTTCCAACAGAGTTTCATTGTACCGAGGGCAACTGTTCTGTGTTGCTGCTTTAAATAAAGTCAGCATGTCAAGAAGAGGTTTGGACTTGTTTTTCTCTGCTACATGAGGTTGTTCTGCTTGAGCTGATACTGGGTTCTCTGGAAGTAGTCAGGGTCTCGTGGAAAGGACTGTTATCAGTCCACTGTTGGCACTGGTTAATACTCAGATTTAAAAGGAATCACTCAGAGAATTTTTTCCTTGCTTTTGCTGCTTTGCTTGCAGTTTTTTTAATTTTGTTACAAACTCTGTCTACATGTGATAACGTTGGTTCACCTCAAAGGTGAGGGATATAAACCCTTGCAAGTTAATTGTCACGCGAGGAGAACACAATGACTCTTGAGCCCTCTGCACTTTGTTATAAGGGTGCTGAACACCTACGTGTTTTTTTTTACTTTTCAGCCAAATCTGCTTCAACTTTTATAAGAAATAACTGTTGTGTTATTTCTGTTAATGGTTGTTTTGAAAAGGGATTTTAAAGAGGCCAGAAAATATTCAGGAGCTTTACACACGTAGGGTTTTTGCCCCCAGAAACTCCATTTGTAACAACCATTTTGAGCCTCAGCATTAGCACAGCTGTGCCTGGGAGGTGGGGACTGTTCCTTTTCACTCACTTGTCAAAACCAGTTGGGGGCTTGTGCTGGTAAAAGACATGAATGTGTTGCTAAACTCTAACTTTCATTGTGGTGTTGTGCATAAGGCAGAGATGATGCCTTGGTTTTCAGACTTGAAACTGAAGTTCTGTCTTTTGAGGTAAATGTGATAGTTGCTGTACTTTGGTTTCAGAAAGAATTTCAGTATCTGTGTTTAAAAAAAAAACCAAAAACAAAAACTTGGAAGTGAGGCAACCATAAGTGTATTGTGCTTATTCATTCAATGTTTTATTTACATGAGGGAAGATCCTTTGGAAGAACTTAACTGAGAATCTTGTTAAATAATGAAAAGCGTTGAAATACTGATATGATGAAGATGACTATGTATTTTAATCTCATTTAGCATAGAACAGAAATTTTCAGTACTTCCAGCTTGCAAGAAAACCCTTACAGAAGCAAACTTGTTTCGTGAGCAAATACTTTCCTATTCCTGTTTAAAGGACTGGGGTGCCTTGTCCTGGCACAGTGTTCTCATTCTGGCATGCTGAGTACAAAGAGTTTAGAATGGCTCTCGGGAGGATGATGACGGTAGTTCAAGACCTGGAAAGGCTCCCTTTACTCCTGTTTGATAAAACAGGTAATGGTCCTGGCTGTTGACTTGTCATGTATAAATGCTGTATATAGACTTCCAATATCCTTTTTTCTGCTCCATTACATACAGTTTATCAGGGGTTATACAAAGTTCCTTAGTTATAACTTGTTGTTTTCAGCTTTTTATGGGTTTGTTTAATGGCTGAAATGTGCCCTGCTTGGTCTTCAGCCAAAGTTCAAGTTGGGAGACTGTATTTCATGAGTTGGACGTTTGTTTTTTGGTTCTTTCTGCAAAAGTTGTCTTTGAATGCTCTTAAAAAGAAAGGGAGTGGAAAAATACTTTTGTACCTTTTAAATAACACCAGAGTCAGCTTCTAGATCTCTAGTCTAAAATGTCTGTGAAAACGTTTGACCACTAAAGTGCATCTGTAGTAATGTCAAGAGAAAACAGAACCTGATTTGTGGAAAGAGTGACCCATAGAAAAATAGGCTGCTGAATAATATAAGGGGAATTTCATGCTAAATCATTAAGTAAAGGATGCTGTCTGAGCTTGTGTGTGATTAAATTAGCTGTATATTCATGCGGTGAATGTAACCAGAGCCACTCTCATCTCAGCCTTCTGAAGACCCAGAGGTGCACAGCAGAGGCCTCCAGGTCCTCCAGTGCCCAGCCAAAAGCCAGGGCAGAGAGAATTAATTCACATTAACACCATGGAATTTCTCTTCTAGTGCATTTGTCTATTTCTTGAGGCAGTTGTGCAAATAGTGGTTTTTTTGTGTTGAAGTTGCTCTGTGGTTGTACTGTAGGCCACAGGGGCTTGGTCTTTCTTGTCTTTCTTGACAATGCCTGTTGAATGTTGGTTCTGCCTTAGTAAATGCATGAAACATTTAACATATTTAACTGCCTAAGTTTGTTTTAGGTTTTTTTTTCTCAAACACTAAAATACACCACTATTCATATGACTGCAGAGTTGTGTGCCCTATTTTAAGAGCAGAGTATGATTTTGGGACTTTCATACACATTAAGACAAAACCCCTATATTGTTCAGTCAGCATCTATGCAGTGCTCAACATCTTTTCTATTGGACACTCAGCCTTCTGTTGCAGATAAAGCTTTTTTTCTGAGGCACATTTAGTTCAAAAATTCTGGCGTTGTCTGTAATCTGTAGTATGTTGTGTGAGGTTTCCTGTGTAATTTTGAGGAATTTGAGAAACTCCACTTAACATATGCAGAGTTACAGGCAGTAAACCATGTGTTGTTTTCCAAGCTTATGTCAAATTACAGATTACACTATTAATTATTTTGTGTTGCAATAATTTTTGGATTGTGTCAAACTCTAGGTCCAATTTGTCCCCAAACTGCCCCAACATAAGCCTCTGACGACAGCCAGCAAATGCTACATGTTTTAAGGAAGTGCAGAAAGAAAGAGCGCATCCTCTAGTTTTTTCTCTCCCCACCCAAATTAGTTCTTATTTCCTACGTGAAATTGTAAGTTGTTCTCAAAGCTGGACTTGCATTATTGCTTCTGTAAAGCTTTATTAATTGCAACAACTCTAAATATTGTTATATCCACATGGGCAAAGGAATAATACCCAATGTAGATTTGTCAAGGTCAGATCAATCTAATTTCCTTTCATGACAGGATAACAGGCTTTGTGAATGGAGAAGCTGTAGATGTCATTTATCTTTAGTAAAGCTTTCAGTGCTCCCTCATGAGACTTTTTCCTGTGAAACATCTGCTCATAGGGTGGGTATTTGGCAGTTTGGTAGCATTCAGCATTTGCAGTAATGATCTCACTGATAGAATAGAGAACATGCTTATTAAATTTGCAGGCAACAACAAGCTGGGAAGAGCAGCAAGCATGTTGGAGGACACCATTAGAATTCAAAATTATCTCTACAAATTGGCAAAAGTGTCTGAGAGGATGCATGTCAATAAGGAAAAATGTGGATAGATGTTTGAAAATAGGAGTAATCAGCTACATAAATACAGAATGAGAGAACTGTGTAGACAGCTGCTATACAGGAAAGGTCTTGCAGTGCTAATGGATCAGAAACCATACAGGAATCAAGAAAGCAATGCTGTTTGAAGAAGCACAAACATCAGTGATATACAGAAATGAGCAGTACCATCTTGAAGACACATTAGATAGTCTTTCTACTCTGTTCTCATTGGTAAGGCCTCCAGTGAAACATTTCATCTCAAGCATCCTGCTGCCAGAATAGAAGGATGAATTGAGGAGACGTCAATCCTCCCCATCCTGTGCTAGGAGAGGAAATAATGTGATTAAACTGCAGCTGAGAAGTTCAGGTCAGGCACTAAGCAACGTTTGCTGACATGCAGGATTGTTGGGCATGGAATTCAATTTCCGGAGGAATTTCTGGAATCTTAAATGCAAACAGAAAGTGTTCGCTCATGTAGGTTTTGAATAGACGGTGTGATTTCCTAAATGAGTGTTTCTTTGTCTTATTTATGAACCAGAAAAGGTACAGGCTCCCAGCCTGTCTTCTCTAGGTCACCTGATACTCTGATATTTTTATCCTGTCCTTTTTCATCCTCCTCTCAAGTGACAGTCACTCTCTTCCATCTGACTATGTAACTTTGTGTGAAAGTGTTTTCCAGCTCCTTACTCCTCCTCAGTGCCCTTCTCTGACTTTCTAGCTCTGCTCAAAAGAAGCTGGTGAGATGAGTACGAGAAAATATGCCATTAATGAAATGAGATTTACAAATATCCTGTAGATGTAGTTTCCTCATGAACCCTCACGGGTTTGCTATGTTTTTTACCCATGTCTATGCACTGACCAACAGTTGCCTGTAACGTAGTGCAGTTTCATCTTTTTTTAGCCATACAATTAATTCAGCTCTGCAGTGGTAGCAGGTAGTTCTGGGTTTGCTTTTTTCTCTCTGTACATAGTACCTATTTACCTGTAGGTAGTTTTCTGCCCCGAGACTTTGCCATACCGTGTATCTGTATAAAGACCTGTGTCTGAACTTTAATGGTTGCAGGGGCTTTGCTCACCAGGGTGGGGGCTCTGGTGTCCCGTGGTTGCTGCCGTGTTATGCAAAATCCCATCTCTGTCATAGCACCAAATGTTCCTGCTGTTCTGCAGTGATTGTCAGGCATTTCTAAGGTGGTTGTCCCAGCCTGTATAGCACGGCACATGCAGCAGCAGAGCAGGTTGGAGGGTCTGCTCCAGGAGATGCTCCTTGCTGTCCAGAGCAAGACTGACTGGCAGCTCTTGTGGGATGCATTAAAACAGCTTCTGAAAGCACAAAATGCTTTGGGAGACAGTTGCAAAGGGTTCTGTAGATCTTGCAAGGCCTCTAAAATGTGTCTAAATGCTTATTTATGCTTATGAAAGGGAAAACATATTAAAAATGTGTGTTTGTATAGAATGCTTTTAATGTCAATGGTAGTGGAAGATGTATAAGGATTTTTTCCTTCTCTCTCCAGTAGTTATTCTTGCTATCAATAACTATGCATCAACCCATGGACTTCTGTCTGGTGAGTGGAGTCCCAGGGCTGTATGAGATGGCAGTGTTTCATGCTTCATGTTGAAAGATTATTGTTAATTAATCGTGTGTTCGTTGTGGATAAGAAAAAGCTAATTACCTACCTAGAATTTTCCTTTACTAGTTTCATGAAAAGCCATGTACTTCTTGGTGTGTAATATCAAAAACAGATCAGAGGAGATTTGTCTTTTTAATGAGTTGATTTAACTGAAGATGCAGGCCATGATATGAGTTCCTGAATTCTGGAAACTCTGGCTGTTATGTTGGGGTGTTTTTTTGCCATCAGTCTTTGACTTGAAACTGCAATTATTTTTCACAAGATAAAGAATGAAGACTGTTGCCTGTTATGAATAATAGAGTATGGTAATATCACAGCTATATATGCAAACTCTGCAGACTGGCAGCACAGCTGCTAAACGTTACATTTTAAAAATATGTACAATCTGTTGTCAACAGAATTAAAACTAGGACCATTATGTGATTTTTTTCTGCATGAGTGTGTTTTGTAGGGAAATTTAATGATGAATTATTCTCCGTTTTGACCTTTAAAATTTTTTTTCTGAATCTTTTCACTTTCTAGTGAATTGGGGAGATTCTCAAATTAAGACTTGTGGAATTCTAATGGCCACCCTGACATTTCCTAGACTTGACTGGATACCTGGTCTTGATTAGTTTTCTAGTGTACCTGCTCTGCCAAGCTGGAGAGGCTCAAACACTCCACAGCTGAGCTTAAAGTGGCTGCATTGTAAACCTTGTTCCATTTAAAAGGTATATCCTGTTCTGGTAGTGGAAGTTGTTTTATTGTTCCTCTCCCATGATATGGTTGCAAGTGGAGTGTTGACGGGAAGCGTTATCGCTGTTATTTCTGTAGTTTGTTGTTATCTTCCATCTTGAGATACAAAAATTGAGAAATGCAGCATGGCCAGCTGTCTGAAAGCGAATATGAATTGGCAAGATAAACCTTCAGAGGCTGTAATGGGCCTGACTACAGATGATCCTTTAGCACTTTGTTGCTCTCTTGTAGCCTGTATGCTGGTTTGAACCAAAAGCAGCGGGAGAAATGAGATGGAAATACAGCAAAGATCCCACAATATTCCATCATTTTGGTGCTGAGAAGGGAATGATACACACTTGGGACATTTTCTGCTCTCCTTCTCCTGACTGTGGAGCAGGAAAATAAGGAAGGACAACCCAGGAATATGAGAAATGAATAAACGGGAGGAATATAGTACATTTATGTTTACTGTTCCTCACCAGGAAAGTGCTAGAACAGTCTTTGGAGTCCTGCTGTTTGAGAGAAGATGCAGACAAGCACTCTCCCAAAATGCCATCACCAGGGTGAGGGAGCGTGATGCTGCTGAGCAGCTCCTCAGGTGTTTCTGTACTCAGTTTCTCTCACCTGCAAAAAGAAATGCCAGCATTAGCAGATCTCTAATTGTATCTGTGCTGGCAGAGGGTCCCAGAACTGATTTATAGCACTTGTTCAGCTTTCAGCAAGCAGCAAATGTGTTGCTTAATTATTCATGGCAGATGTATTATTGCAGGAAATTAAGACATCGAGGAAACAAGTAAAAACTATTACTGAATAGAGCTATAAACAAGGTGAGGTGGAAGGAGATGCAGAGGAACAGTGCTGAGATGGTAAGAAACCTTTGTGCTCAGGAGTGTTTCGTGCCTTCTGAAAATAATTGGTTAAATTCCCAGATATGTAAGGGGTTGTTCTTAGTACATAATTAAATATTCTATTAGCTAACAAGTTGGGTTTAATTTGTTATATTTGTCATCTAAATTACACATTCATGAATGCGTGAAACCTTTCTGTGGCTTCTTTCAGCATGTCTACTTACATAACGACAGTTCTCTTTACGTCTTTGACTTTCCTCTAAGGAAAGATATGCCATGTTACTTGTGCAAGAAAGTTTAGGTCAACATTTGGCTTACAGTTTTTGGGTTTGAGTTTTGTGTCTCTGAGCTATTGCTGTGCCTGAAGCAGTGGTGTGTGATGCTGCTACTGCAGAGTGAGACCCAAGGCCCACCTGGTTCCACTAGATTTCCATTGTTTGAAACCGATCTGCAGGCAGGCACACATCCACCGAACTCTCTTTCAGATAGTGCTGTAGCTTTATTCAAAGTTTTACTTGTGTGTGTTGGTGACCTCTGCTTTGAATCTGTCCTCTCCCTAGTGCCCTACACTCAGAGAGAGGCCTGAGCTGTTGGCTTTGAAGAGCACCAGCACTTTCTTGCTCATCAGGTGGCATAGGAGGAGCCTGGTGTTTGCTGTTCTGTATGTGTAGAGAGAGTTTCTCATTTATTGTTGCACCAAGTTCTCATTGGCTTTAAACCTTGCGCATTTCATGACAATTTTTCCAACACCTGGTCAGAACTGACCAAACCTTACCAAAAAGGAAGTGGTTTAAAGAAAACCTTTTCAACTTCTCTGTCTAGAATAGAAATACTAGATTTATTAAATTATAGGGAGCATCTAAGTTTGTGTGTAACCTCAGGCTTCCAAGAGTTTCCATTTCATTACTGTTCATGAGCTCATTATTTTGGTACATCTGCAGTAATTTTGAAGCCCTTTATAATTTCAATTATGTAGTTTGAAATGTAATAATATTAAAGTCCTGTTACAGAGGACTCGGAGCAATTTTAAGGTGAGCAAATGGGTGATTCAGCAGTGTATCACGGGGAGTGTGTCTACAGACATGATTACTCTTGGAAATGTCTTTTCTGTGGTACAGATACAAAGAGTGGCAAAAATCCAGTAGTTTCATTATACGTAGTCTTTCAAATTCAGTGACAGCCTTGTGTGGTTCATTCCTATGATAAGAGGTGTTTTGAGTCCGTTTGTAAACTTGAGCAATTTGGAGACTGCAAATATGGGCAGTGGTTAGGAAATATCCTGTAACTTGTCCTATAAGGTTTCCTGACTCTTGCAAGCATGTGGTATATGTGCAGTACATATATAAATATAACGTGATATGAATTGGGCAAAAAAGATCTTGCAAGAATCATCCTGAATGATCAACATTGAGGAATACATTCCTAATTGTGTTTTGTGAAAGCTTGCTGTTCTGTACACGTGCATCTCAGGATTGCCTAAAAGGAGCTTTGCTTGCAGACCTAATCAATTGGTTCTCGAGCTGTTTAGCTTTTTAATTACTCTTGTCAAAGTGAAAATTATGTGAAAGGACTTGACTGTGCAATTAGCTGCTGAACATTTTCTGCAGCAATAGTGGGAAAACAATACCAAGTCCCAGAATAGCGTAGATACAACCATAGGAACAAATCTGCTTCAGCAAAGAAAGAGATTCTAGTAACTAATCTGAATGAAAGATAATTTATTTTTTAAATATGCATATATTCACAGATGCAAGCAGAAAAGGCTGTGTGTGAGAGAAGCCTGTCCCCAGTTGAATGCCAGGTTAGTTAACACTTGCTGATTTCCCTCTGTTTCAAGGGCCCTGCTCTTCATAGGCAGAGGTTGCAGCTCTACTCACAATGAGGTTTGAGCATGTTAGAAGAGGTGCCATCTCTTTGACCTCCAGGCTGCTATGGGCTAAATTTTAGGGAAAAAAGGTTCACCTTTCCTGTGCTGCAGCAGTGGGAGAGCGCACAATGTGTTTCTTCCGTGGACTGAGAAAGCCTGGTTAGTGTTCATTCAGTGATCTATAGATCATTTGCTCAGACAAATTATATCACTCAACAGCTTCACACTAAACTAATCTGGGCATTTAAAAAATAAATAAATGAGGCAGTGTCTATAAAGAGCTCCCGTCTAGTGAAGTGGAGCAGTTGGAGCCTGATTAATGAATCCCATTTGCCAGCCTGCGTGTGTGTTCACTGTCCCCTCCGCTGAGCACTGTCATCCAGGACAGCCCTTGGTGAAACACACCATGCACTGCCACCATCTGTGCCAGGACCAGGAGCCACCACAGTGGGGGTGGGACTTTCACCACTGTGGTGGGCTCATGGTCATGGTGCAGAAGACTGAGCTCCTGCAGGAGACCTGTACCACTGCTGGTGCATTGCGGGAGCTGCATGACCCTCTCCTGGCTCTGCCGTGTCCAGGACCAAAGTGCAGTGGCACATGTTTTGGGGAAGTATCTGATCCATTTGGTGCTGGTGCCCCTCAGAAGTGTAGCACATTGGCTTTCACCAAGTTAAAACAGTGTTTTTACAAATGAGGTTGAAAACGCAGGCTAGATTTACTGACTGTTAAATGGCTGAGCTGATGGAAGGGACCTGTGTCACTGTGTGCTGACTGGCTGAGCTAACACTCTTTCCCTGAGAACAATGGCTGAACAAATCCTGGTACTTGTCCTCCTGTGTTTGGAAATGCTTAATAGATTTGGAGGCTCAGAATTTTAATTCAGCTCTTTTCTATATTGATAGAGGTCTTTGAAGTCACTTGAATGTTTTACTAAGCATACATGCCAGATTTTAGGTTATTTGTAGCAAGGTGCTTGATGATTTCTGATCTTCATTAGGCTGTGTACTGGAAGGTCAGTCTGCACACATACGCACGCACCTAAAATAATTCATTCTGCTGCCTTTTAGCACCTGCTGCACGTGCACATCTTACTAGAAAGGGAAATTGCTTTTTTTGGATAGTGAATAACAAATAAAATTTCTCCCAAGACACAATATTTTTTATAAGGACTCAAATTTCCAGGACCATACATAGGCTGGATTTTTTTTTCCCCCAGGAGATGATGAGGCCAGATCCAGCATTACAGAGACGTCCATTTCTTGTGGAGGTTTGAAAGCAGGTGAAAAGGCTCAAAAACCAGAGGGATACTTTCATTGTGTCTGAAATAGCACATCAGCTTGTGGGTTTGCATTATAGTTAGAAGCAGCTAGATATGAGTATAGAAAGTTATTTTTAATTATGTAGAATACATAGTCTGGGTATGTGTGTAAGCTGGCTGCAGTGAAATGAAGGAAACCAACACATTTCAAGCTTAATTGTGGTTTTTTTGGCAATTAAAGAATTGGAAAGTATGTGATAGCAGCTCCTTTTTTTTTGTGTAATACCTGCTTAATTCAGTGCTTGAGACAAAAGGACTTTGGCAGTGAATGGTCTGTGTTCAGGGAAGGACATGGGTGCTGTGAATTGCCAGTTTTTCTAGCTGAAGAAGCTGAAAGGAGTGTACCGGGTGGGACATGGGAATTTGGGAGGGAAAAGTCTCATGGTTAAAGCAGTTTTTGGTGTCTCAGACATTTGAATTCTTCAAGGAATGGGCATGCCCCAATTGTGAAAGGGAAGTGTATTTTAAAGCAGGGTGGCAAAATGTATCCTGAATGCAGAAGGTGGTGCCATTGCAGTTACACCATTAGAGCCTTTACTAGTGGGACAAAACCGCATCACTTTTCAGATTACAAAAAGTTCCAAATTGTCTCCAGTGCTTGCCGTTGTGTGAATGTTAGTGCTGGGACGTGTGTTGCAAGTCCTATGGAAGAACAGTGAAGAGCTGCTTTCTGTTCTGAGACTTGAGAAGAAATTATACAGAGACTGAGAGTGGGCTGTGAGCATCAAATTTTTAAGCTGCAAAAATGGTGAACAGGAGGGAAAAGCTACATCTGCCTGGGGAAATTTAAATACCTTTTCTCAACGCGTGCACATAGATTGCCTTTCTCACCTATATGAGAAAGGTTTGCATTTTTGAGCTGCAAGAGGTGCTTGAGAGATGCTGGTCTCCCATTCTCACCTCACTCCTATCCCTTTCCTTCTTGTCATTTAACATTTTTTAACTTCTTTAGGTAGTTATATTTTTTCCCTGTAATAATTATTACATTATAGGTTATTTTTATAAGAAACTCTCTTGACTGTGGATAAGCAATCTTCGTAAATTATTTGGTGGGATACTTTTGAAGTTTCTTCATTGCTTATGACAAGATGTTTCTGCTGCTGTCACTGTTGATGATTCATAGCTCAAGTGAAGTGCTTAGCACTTCAGAAAACATAGAACAAGGGCAGTCCTACTCAGTCTTTCCATCTTAAAAAAAAAAAAAGAAAAGGAAAAGACAGCTGTGGTGGACTGTGCTGAAATGATGTGTGAGGCTGGTCTGCAGGACTGGCTCCAAAATGTGGAGAGGGAGACAGGGGCCCTTCTTCATACTGAATCAGAGGAGAAACTGAGATAACTCATGTTCTCAAATCCTGCTAATGTTTATGTGCATGTGTGAGAACAGGGTGCTCCCAGCAATGCTGTATGATTTGGGGCATTCTGGTTGACCAGCTAGGCTCACAGCACTAGATTGCATGTTCTTGCCTCAGCCATGGGGGATCTGGGTGGGTGACTAGAAGAAAATGAGAAATGAAGATGCTTTAGACTGGTTAGAGGAAAAAAAAGTAAGATGGATTATTGAACTACTTGGCACCATTTGGTTGCGGCTGACACTCTGCTCAGTGTCTGTGTTTGAGCAAAAAGAGATTCCTATTAAAATTACACAGACACAAACCTTTTAAGGGCTGGAGGAGGAGGAGGTAGCTTGCTGCCTAAATTCCTGCTGTTTTACCATTACTGATGTTTTCCTTGTGAGAAGCTTCAGTGAGGAAGCCTGACAGATGGCAACAAAGGGAGCGGTGCAAACAAGGGCACTCCTGCAGTATAAATGTTGAGCTTTAACTGTTTCACTGAAGTGTTTAAAACACATGTAAGAATTTGGGCAGAACTACACAGGCACGTTACAGCAGTTAGGTGAAATTTCAGAAAAAAGCAGTGGCGGGTTTTTTTTCCCCAGCCAAGCTGAATTCCAGGAATGCCACTGAAAGCAGCTGCTTGCCCTGAATGCTGATGGGCAGCTGGTGCTCGTCCTGCTCCCCCACCAGCTTCCTCCATGTTTGAAGAAAACTCCTGATCTTGTTTCAGCCATTGCATTGTAGGAGTGCATTTGCAGCTGTACAAGTACAGTGAAAAGGAAGAAAACTATGAATGAGCCATAAGGGTTTAAGGATGGGAGTTAGAGTCTGACTGGTTTAGACAGGTGATGTTTGGGAGCCCTGTAACAGCAACCAGTCAGGATGAGGACAAATTCACTAATTTCAAATAGTTATTCCAGATTTTCATAGGGTTTTAGCTCTTTAACTGCTCTTGTTCTTAAGAAAGGGTGGAGGAGACTGGGGAGTCGAAGGGGGTTTGCTGCAGAAGTGGAACAAATTTTAGATAAATTGAGAAGATCGTGATGTAGGCAGTTTATAGACTTCTGTCTTTTAAATCAAAAGCATCATTGTAGCTGTTGTGTGTTTGAAAGCACTTAAGGTTTGAGTGGACCATAAAAGTGTGTGCAGATGTTCTTCCTTCTTAACTCTCAGCATTTAGGATATTTAAACCACTGCGGTGGCTTTCTTTAGAAATTGTTTTAAGGAAATCTTCACAGTGTTTTAAAATCAAAATGAGACTTTCTTGCTAATATTTAGCCTTCACTAGAAACACATGTTAAAAAAACCCACTCTGGTGTGTGTTTCTGCAGGTATAAATTACACCATTTACACTGTAAGAAGAAAGCCTTTTTAGTCAAAAGGAAAAAGTGGTGGAGTGGAAAGGTGAGCTGCTGTACCTCCACCTGAGTACCTGATCTCTGAATGCTTGGTTTCTTACCCTGACTTTGAGCTACTGATGTGGCAGGCATGAGTTCGAGCTGATTTTGTGCTCATTTTGACTGCTTTTTTTGTTTGGAAGTCACTGATGTACTAATGAATGCAAACTCAGTTTATATCCTCAGAGGACCTTCTGAATTGCCTGTTGCACGTTCATCTGAAATGCTGACAGAGAAACTAATATTCTTTTTTAATATTAAAGAACAATAACAGCTTATTTAACACTGAGTAAGAAAGGCTTCAGCAGCATTGTACTTCAGTGAAATAATGAAGATATTTCTGTGAGCTGCTCTACATCAAAGCTTTATGGAGCAGGATTTCTCTGCCACGGTGTGACCTCTGCAGTGCTTCAAAGTGCTGGTGCTTTGCCCATCAGCTAGTTCCATGTTTTTACTTTGACTATTGGTGTTCCTGCTTAAACCACAGAAAAGGACTTTTATCTAAGCCTTTTCTGGGAAAACTTTTCTTTAAGTGTATGGATTTTGGGAATCAAATGCCGCAAATGTTTTTTTTCAGTTGCCATATGAGCATACTTAGCAGAAATAGAAGAACCTTGAGTGTAAGGGAGCTTCTAAGGGAAAAAAAATTCTCCTTTTTAGTGGTTTCTGCAAAACTGAATGCGTGTTCTTTCAGCGGCATTCATTTTTGTCTTTGGATTTGTTGTGTGTGAACTTGCATTGTTTTGATCTATTGCTGATGTTTTAGCACCCTTAGTCATCAAGGAGCTGTCTCATTTGAGCATGTGAGCTTTATTTCTGCACGTTTTGCCATGGAAAATGAAAGTAATTTATTGTCTCTGTTAATGGAATGTCTGATCTGGATCAAAGTTCTCTTGAAACTTGTAATAGTCAGCCTATTATCAGTTGATGCTGACCAATAGCAGCCATTCTCCCTACAGGAAATGAAAATGTTCCATCATTAGGCCTTCACATTTCTCCCTCATCTCCATATTTCAGTCATGTGTTACTTTGCCCTGGAGACAATTTGCATGCCACATAGCTTCGGTCTCAATCTGCAAGCCTGTCTGTTTCCTATGGATTTTTACACATTTGGTAACTTTGCAAAGAGCCTAATTCAACCCATCAGCCTCAGAAGCTGTTCCATTTTGATTGGGATTCCCCTTGCAAAGAACTGCAGGGGGGGATACTCTTCAACTTGGTACGTTTTCAGTCATGTCCATGTGTCCTTGGGAATTTCTTCCCTCATTGCCCTTTCCCAAGCAGGGCTCAAGGCAGTGCCTATGGTGTATTGCAACTCTTTGTGTCAAACACAAATAAAACTGTTGGTAGCCCATCTGTTTTCTTCCCTGAAGAAAGTAGATCAAAATCAGGAATGGCAGTTCAAGTGCTCCTGCTTTGTACAGAACCGTTGTTTTGGAAGAGCCATGAAGAGCCTCTAAAAGCAGATGTGGCTCAGGTGACACTGCTCCATCTGGGTGTGCAGGTAGGTTTGGATTCTGCTTCCCAGTCTGCTTTTGGCTTGCTGGGAGGAGGAAGGACTTGGCAAGGATACTCAGTGTGGCACAGATTTTATTTGTCCTTCCAGACATGGGAATTAAAATGCCTCAGTGTTTATGAAGGAAGGTAGTTAATATGGCTAGTTACAGTTAATCTCCTTGTGCTGATTTCCTTTTTTTTTTTGGTACGTTTTCAGCTATGGCTAATGAATTTAAGAAACAGATGAGTAATTTTTGCTTTAATTAAGACTCATCTTATGATTTGAAATAATGTTATTTTTTGGTATGAGTTTTTTCTGTTTTAAAAGCTGATATGGAGAAAAAGCAGCTCAATAGACAATTTAATGAAGGATAAAAATTATCAGGTCATGCATTCTCTTCTCGTATTGTTCGACCATAACATAATATATATCCTGTCATTATTTCCACCCCATCCATTAGCCATCACAGTTCAGAAATAAACAAATTACCTGCTCCCTTCTCCATTAAATGTAATTTTATAAACTACATTATAACAAAGCTAACTGAGCTATAAGTAAGGAAAAAAGACCTTAGTTTTCAATGTAAATGGCATAAATCTGATTGCGCAGAGAAGATGTGTGGGAAGGTATTGTTGCTGTAAGGATATTAGATGAATAAATTTTTTTGAAAATTAAAGAACTGTTTTAAAATTCCATGGTTGCAATCAAGAAGTAAAATTTTTCTTGGGGAAAATGGAAACACTTTTCCTAGAGCTGCATACTGACAAACAAGAGTCAAAAGTCAGTTTGCAACCAGGATGATAAAAATAGTTATACAGAGAAACTTTTTGATGGTGAGAATGGTGGTCAGTTAGAACAAGGAACCAAGAGAGGCTTATGAGTCTTCATTTGTGGAGGTATTCAAAGCTCAGCAGGACAAGGTCCTGAGCTACCTTCTTTAAACTTTAAACACTGTTTTAAAGTTGGTATTTCTGAGCAGGAGGTTAGAGTAGCTGACATGCACGCGTCCCTTCCAACTTAAATTATTCACTCCTTTGTGCAACAGACTAAGACACTTCACTTAAGAAATCTGGGGCAAAACTTTGTTGTTGCTGTGAGCTTTTGTATGGCATCTACTCGGAGCACATTGTGGCAGAGTGAGAGGTGATGTATTTCTGTGATGCCTTGTTTGCAGCTTCTGGGGACGTGTAAAAATAGCAGGTGAGTTGGAAATGCAGAAATAAAGCTTTATGTCTACAAAAGTAGTACCAAATAGAATGACCTTAAATTTTACCTTGGTTTGGGTGGTCATCTTTGTCAGGGAAATGGAGAGGATGTTTCTCTTTTTTTCTGAGCTTTTTACTATATTTCATTTTTATCGGTATGGCAAAAGCTGGGGCATAACATTATTCAGTACAGCAGAGAGTACACTGTAAATGAGTGTTGATCTCTCCTTTCTGGGCTTTGCATTATTTATAGATCAGCCCCTGCATAATTGCATTTGAATACTACCAACTAGTCATGTTTGCCATAAAAATAGAAAATGCGTATTTTAGACAATTTCCTTAGAACTATTTTATCTTTTCCCTTTGGGTCTTACTGTCATTCTGAACGTTGCTAGACCCCAACTCCTGGTACCCTCTTGTACACCCTTGTTCTTAGTGACAGTGTGCTTTCTCTTGGCTTCTGGAGCCAGGTTTCATGGCAATACCATTGGGCTGATGTTATCTCCAGTGGTAGGGAAGTCATCTGCCCTTAGTTTATTTCTGCACTCATTTGAGTCACCCTGAAATAAAGGTTTTCCTCTTTTGTGTTGGACAAAGAGAGATGAGCTGATTCTCTCAGCAGGGAGTGTGTATAAGAATTCAATCTTGGAGAATCTTGGAGTAAATTTGGAAAAAAAATGATGTGATAATCAAAAGCTCAAGTGAGAGCTGTGGGGAAGGTTGAGGTTGCTGCAGAGTGTTTGCTAATTAGGAAGGGAGGGCAGTGCTTTACCCAGCGTTGCTGAAGAGCTTCAGACCTGCTTCTGTGTATCCATAAAGCTTGTTGTTCTGATCAAACACCTCAGAGTGCTTGTGCTTCCATGGCGCTGAGGCGAGTTAGTGTGCCACATGTGTCCCCCTGACTTACCGGTTTTGTTTCTGTAATTGGCAGGCAGTGATGAATGTAGTCCTTGAGCAAGTTGCTCTGGTTTTTCCTGTGTTTAAAAATGTCAAGTGGACATGTTAAATAATGCCCTCGCCTTCCCTACTGCACTTGTGAAAGTAGCAGCTGGTGTACAGTGAGTGGGTTTGGATGGCTTTTTGTCTTTCAGTGGCCCATTTCCTGTTAGGAATGCATGATAGGTTCTCTGTTAATTCTCTGCTATATATTTTATTTATATAAAAATATAGTTTTTCCTTCTAAATCCCACCTCCAGCCTAAGCCCCTAGCGCTGTGTGTGTGTTTCTGTGCTGGCTTTGGAGACTGTCAGCATTAGCCTGAAGCTCAGGTGGCTGTAGCGATTAGATGTGGGACCTGATTATCATTTCAGGAGCAGAAGACAATCAACATTACACCTAATTAAAATGTGCTTGTTTAATCTTTTAACTTTTTTGTTTGACCTGTATCATACCTGATCCTTGGAGCTCCTGTAAATGATGTCGAGGATTGTTGCTTCCTGCTCACTGTGCTTTGCCTCTGGAGTGTCTTGGCTGTATGTATCAGTCAGTCCTCTCTTCTTCAGATTGAGGTTAAATCCATTTAAGGTAAACAGATTAACACATTTTCCCATGTCTAACATGAGAGCAAGTCTGTCATTTCCCTAAAAGCATTGCATTCGACAGGTCCCAGATGCTGAGCTTTTCTGGGCAGCTGTGTTATTTGCTTGACTGGATGGGTTTTACAGCTGGTGTCCGGCTGTTCTTTGTTATGTTTATCTGCAGTCTCTGGGGCTAATCAGATTAGCAGATAGCATAATCTTGCTAAATATCTGATTCCCTTAGGAGCCCTAGGGTGTCAGTTTTGCTGGTCCCTGTGGTTTCTGGGGGGGTCTGTGCTTGGGAGGTGGCAGAGGTCACTTGGAGGCAGCAGCTGCGTCTCCCTGGTCCTGCACTGAGTCCACTGTGGGCTTGTTCTCGCAATTTCTGTTACATCTTTGTGCAGCCAGTGTATATGTGAAGGTAAAGTCAGCTAAAAGGAATTAACTTGGATGATTGGCCTGAGGCTCTGTCTTTGGTCCATGTTTTTAAGTTTTCTGCTGCAGGTTCTTCAACACAAGTTGCTGTTGCTTGTGAAACAGAGGCTGTTGGGTTTCCAGAAACACCACAGATGGCTTGGGCTGTTTGGAAATGGCAGTTGGCCCTATCTCTGTGACCTCTTCAGCCTGGAGAGCCCTGGTGTGGGTTGCCAACATTACTGGAGATGGCTATAGAGATGTTGCAAAAAGTAGGACTGGGTCAAGACTACTGGTGGGTTGGGATGGATCTCAGTTCTAAAGTGTGTTTGGTAGGGAGAAGGAAACCATAGGAGATGGGAAATAAAAGAAATACAAAATCCACTCTACAATTGCAGAAATTGGGGAGGTTGGCATGTTTATGACTTTTCTGTAATGTGCCATGTGCTGAAACTCAGCACAACACATCTCAGCCTGAAATAAATTATTTTGGAGGCTGTAAGAAGAATCAGTATGGCAGAATTATACTTGTAAAGCACATCCAGCACATGCAATGAGTGTGTATAGATATTATTCCTTCTGTATAAAATACCTTTGATTTTTCTTTTTTGAAGAAGTGTGTCATGCTATTAATATAGCCTAGAGCTCTACATAGGTTGAAACTCTTTGTGGTTTTTTTTTTAAAAAGCGTTTTGGCTACCAGAGTCCAAAGTTGCAAAAGCCCCATTTGTACTGGTAAATGGTTTTTAATGGGAAAATTTTGCTGAACATGTACTGTACTACCTCCTCTGCTCTCTGTGTCACCAAGACACATTTCTTGCCCCTTAGAGTGAGCCATCAAAGCTCCTAGAGCAGCACAGGCAGCTGAAGCCATCTCTATTCCACATATGTCCCTTAACAGTGCCCCCATTTGCAGCAGACTTGTCTGAGGTGGGAGAAAGCTCACCAAGGTGTTGATAATTGATGATAATGCTCAGGTAAAACTCAGTGTGGATTGCTGCCTTTAGGAGTGTTGCTATTAACCAGACTCTACCTGCTGTCTTTTCCCCTTGAAATGTTGCCATCTTTGGTGGTGGTGAACATAATTTAAGTAGTTTATGTGCTTTCATGAGAACTTAGAGTTTGTTAGTTTTATTTCATTGTATAAAGGTCCTGCTCAGGAACCTAAGCTGGCTCTCTCTAGTCCTTTCCTAAAGCCTTGGTGCTTTCCAAAGAGGAGAGAGGGTCTTTGTGCTGGTGTCAGATTCCAATTCTGTGAGTCCTGAGTGAGACTCAGTGCTGGTTCTGTTGGAGCAGGAGCAGCATCTCACCTGTCTGTGCTGACACTCCAGTGTCTGTCACAGGTGCAAGGATCCAGGGTTTTTTTCCCCCCTTGTAGCCTTAGGAGAGTCTTTATGGTGCTTAAACAGAGGAGTGAACGTTCAAAGATTAAACCCCAACCTTTTTTATTGTAATGAATGTAACAGGAAAAAAGTAGTGGAAGGCCCTGGGTACGAATGTATGGGATTTATGAACTTCCTAATGCTGTCAGGGTTTTCCAGTCATGCTGCCTCCAGGACGGAAGCTTTTTTCCCATATTGATGTACAATGAAGGAGTTCAACAGCAGTAGGAGAAAAATCAACAAGCACAGTGAGATCTTCTGAAGGAGAACACAAGCTTCATACTCAGGATCTCTCCACATAAGGCACAAGCTCCATTTCATGATGCACATATCCCATACATATTTATTTAAACACTTAAGCTAGTCCAGCCTGCAGCTTCTGTAGGAATCCCACTGTTAATGGCTTGCTCATGTTTTCTCCTTCATCCCTCCACAGTGCCAAGACTGGTCTCCATGCCACAGATCTCTGACCTGAGTGGTTGTCCTTTAAACTGAGCTGGATTTCTAAGCATCTGTACTTTTGGGGGCAGATGGTTGTTGTTTATTAAAAGGGTTTCCAATACTGCTAATATATTCCTGAACTGGCAGTATGCACTGAGGCCTTTCCTTACAACAATGTTTAATGAGCTGAAGAGAAAGTTCAGTGTTTCAGAGGCAGCAGAGTGGAAAGGAGGGACTTGCCCTGCCCTGATTAGCAGGACTCAGTCCCCACTTCGAAGATCAGGCTTGATCTGTTCCAAGCTCCTCTGAACCAAATTCTTCCTGTGCTTGTTGGAACTTACTTAATTGACAAGTCTATTGTGTAGGGAAATGGGTGCAACAGTGCAATAACTTGCTTGGTTGTACATGGTAGTCACTAAGTGCTTTTACTGGACTTGTGTCCTGTCTGAGTCTGGTGGGGTGCTTTGGCTCAGGGAATGGCAGGCAGACCTTAGGTTCAGGCACCAGAGGAGAGCTAGCATTTTAAAGCAGTATACTTTTTTTATCTTATTTATCTGTCAGCTGTCATCGGTATCTGAGGATGCCGTTTCTAGTTTGGCAGGGACTGTGCTTTGACAAATGACAATGTGGCTGCTTTTGTTCTTGTCCAAAAGGTGTAAAAGTGATGGATGTCCCAGTGTATGGTTCCCACTATGACTGGACACAGGAGTAAAGGCAGGTGCTGATTCTCTGCAGCTCTGGGGTATGATACAGCAATGAGTCTCCCTATCTCTTCTGTTCCTCCTCAGATTTCACTGCAGAGGCCTCAGTTACTGCTTGGTTCTACTGCTTGGTTCTTAGACATGGAAGCAGACTTTTTTTTTTGTTAACAGTTTCTGTCACAAAGTTATCAGTGTGAGGGAAAGTCAATCAGGGTAGGAATTATTGCTCTTCATTTCCATAAAACCCATAGTAAGTTAGAAACAATTGAAACTAGATAGCTTTAAAAAATAGAATAGTAGGTTTCAGATTCTTATTTTATTAAAAGATCCCTTTTGGCTGGATCTTAGTGTTGTATTGAGCCATATTTAAGTTATGCGGTTCATAAGAATTAACCTTTTCTGAGTAGGGGTCACCCAAAGGCTGAACTCTGTTAAAATTAGGAATACAAATCGTCCTTTTTTTCTTTCAATGTCACAGAGGTGAGAATAATTTAAAAAAATAAAAAGGAAGAAAAAATGTTGTTTTCTTCTTGGGCATTTTTGGTCCAGAATTGCTTAAAACCAACCATACCATGGCCTGAACATACAGGCATTCCAAAAGCATTAGCTAATGGGGAGTGGTGTGATTCCATCATATGTAACATAAAAATATTGCTGACTGCATGATGGAAAGCTCCACACTGCATTTGTGGGTAGCCTTGTAAAGGTGCAGCCACAACCTGAAACAAGGGGTGTGGAGAGGGACTGAGAACATGCTTTCCTGACCTACTGCAGGCGCTCAGATAACATTTTCCATTTCCTGCCTTTTGGATTATTTGACACAACTGTAGGGTTTATTTAATTCCTGTTACTCAGATCTCAGCTCAGAACTTTATCACCAAATCTTGCTGAGCCAAAATTTTCATTACACCCTCCTTAGACCCTCTCTATTACAACGGAGAGCTAGCTCATATGAAGCAGCCTCTTTTGACCTAGCAGAGAAGGGCCTAACAGGAACCAGAGGCTGGAGGAGCTGGCTAAAACACGTCCTGTGTCAGAATGAAGGTCAGATTGGATGATAGAGTGGACCATTCAGTCCTAAAAGTCTATGAATATTAATATGCATCTATTATAGTATAGAGTACAGTGAGGTCATTGATTAATGACATTTCTGCCCTAAACCATTGTCCCGTAAGGGGATTCTCCAAGTCTCCTGCTTCTGCTGCTGCTCTGGGGCACCTCGCTGACTAGAGGTTAATTATCTGTTGTGTGGCTATTAAAACAAAAGACTTACTGTTTTGGATTTATCACTTTTACATTCAGTTGAATTACTGTTTCCTTTGCAAGTGTGAAATGGGATCACCCAGCTCAGTCTTTTCTCGCAGACAGTTCTCTAGAGTTTTGTCAACCCCACTGTCCAAGGGCAAGTCACAGTTGATGTAGGTATTAGATTATTTTGCCTTAGACATTCACCCACCTTTTTACAATAATGTGTTTTTGCATTCTTCCATATCCACATCTATGCTCTTTCTAATGTGTGGTTTCCTTTCATGACTGTGCCTGCACAGAGCAGCTCAGTGAAAGCGTCTCCTTAGGCATTGGACATATGTACCTTTCTGAGTCGTTACAGTTATTTTAGAATCCAGAAAAGTGTACAATTGGTTTAAATCATTCCTTACAAAATGTGTTACCTTAAATTAGACAACACTGACTTTCATTCACCTTTGCTGACCATTTATGTAGGGTTGTTACATGGATAAGTAAAACTGACCCTAGTTTTTACGATTCTGATTTAGTTCCATCTTGGAGAACTGGTTATCCTTGTGCTTGTCCATTTTTCCTAATTGAGTAATAAGTTCTGGTCTCAGGTCAGAACTTTGGGGCTCTATAGTGTTGGTGTTTTTGCTGTGCTAAAATTTAAATAGATCAAGTTGTACTGGGAATTTCACTGAGTAGGAAACAGGCCCTGAGTTAGCCTGATGAAAATACTGCTCCGAGAAAATGGCTACTCTAGTAACATCACAAAAAACAGATGTTGCTGTACTGTTTATAGAGAACTCAGATGACTGTGATAGGGGAACTCTGAGGTGTGAGCAGGGGGGAGTTGTGTCCTGGCAGCTGTGGGTAACAACAAGTCTTTGCAGCTCACTGCCGTGGGAAGCTGCCAGTCGTTCATCCAGGTCATACTACCCAAGTTTTGAGCAAACCCAACTCCATCCAAAGACTGAGATTATGCCATAGCAGCCTTGAAAACAAGTAATAACCTGGGTAATGTTAGTTCCTGTGGATGATGTTTGTCATGTGTTGATGTCCAACCATTATGGCTAAGAAGACTTATTCAAATGGTTTTTGTTGTCTGCAGCAGCCTTCTATAGCTTTGCAGGGACCAGGCAGAGCAGCAGTGTTAGAGGCCAGCACTGTGTTCAAAACAGATTATCAAGAAAACTGACATTCAGTTATTTATTTCTTCCACAAAAGTTTCCATGGGTGCTTTGAGACCAGCCTGGATATGACTAAACCAATAAATCAATGTAACAACAAAAATCCCGCAACTTTGAGACCTGTTGTGCTACGAGTATTCTTCTGACACATAGCATATACCTAAACAAAATTTGTCCTGATTTGTTTCGAATTGTTTTGAAAGCAGTATCTTTTTCAGTAGCTGCTCTGTTGAACACGAGAGCATTAAGAAACCACAGTGGTAAGCTTGTAGAAAGTCCAGTGCCTGGACCTAAAAGGGTTAAGCTGTTGCTGGTTTCAAGTTAAAATGATAAATAGGTTTAGAATTAAGATAGTCAGTAAAGTAGTAGTCCAAAATATTACTGTTCAAAGGCTCATTTTAAATATGTGGAAGACTTAATGTGGTTCCTTGCATTAGAAATGTTTCCCTCCACCTCAATAATCTCTTACGCTGCTCAGCAGTCTTTCCTGCATAGTTTACAGTTTAGTAGTCTTATGTAGTGCTATGAATTCATAAACCATTCCTATAATCTGGTGTAAATCTGAGGTTGTTTGGCTGCAGTGTGATTAAGTAGAGGTGATGGTCTGCTGCCTGCAGATGTGCCCAGGTGCTCAGTGCAGGACTGGCCTTTGCAAGGGGCACTGCTCACATGGCTCTGCAGGCTCACCTGGTCTGGGCTGGGCCTCTGTTGTCTTCTGGAGCAGGTAAAATGTGTCCACATTAAAAGAATACTTGACAATATGAGGGCATCCTTTGTTAGTACCAAATATTTTTATCCCCATGGAGCAAAGAGATGTGTGAGTACTTGGGAGCACTGTAGCTGCAGGAGCCCGAGTCTGCTTGTCTTTAGCTGTCCTCCTCAGGTATATTGCAACCCAGAGGTTACAGCTGTGGCCATGAATAAAATTATGTGCAAAATTTGAAATAAAACAAGGGTTCTTGAACTCCAAAAAGGAAGAGAAGATTGCTACTTGCAGCAAATAGCAATGGAAGGGAATTTTATCCTGGCTTTCTCTGCTCAGACAGGATTGCTATAAGCTATTCACAACAGATGTTTGTCTAGCATGTTCTTAAAAACTTCTGGTGAGGCAAGAGCCCACCATTTCCTCAGCAAGCTGCTTCAGTGTTTAACTGTCAGTATATTTTTACCTTGGGAGTATGGTATAGGAGTCTACCCCAAACATTCTAACCTTAAACTCCCTTTGAGCAACTTTGTGACTATAAATTTTTGTCTATTTGCATGACAAAAAAAAAAGAAAAGAGTTCCTTTTCATTCTTGCAGTTTCTTTTCAGATCCTTGAAGGCTGTTCTGATATTTTCACCCTCCCTGCTGCCACTACTCCTTCTTTCCTTCCTAAGCAAGATAAACTTCATCATTGTTGTCACCTTGTTTTCTTTCATCCTCATTCAGCCTTTCCTGACTTACTGAGACTCTGTGATGGTCTCCCCTCTGGTATTTTCACCCATGGTTCACGTGAGCTGTCTCCCACGTAACTTGAGTTGGGTGTTTTTTGTTCTTCTCATTTGTTTTCTCAGTGTAGTCAAACTTCCCAACACTAAGCAATACTTGGGACAGTTCCTAGTATTCTGAAAACTGTGTATGCTTGCAGTTCACTGTTGGAGACACTGAATTAATACAGGAAGATGACCACTGGTTTGATAGGAGATAATTCACAAGATTATACAACTAATGCACCTTGGTTGTTGCACCTTGAGCTGTTGTTCCCTTCTATGTACATACAGGTGATAGCCCACAACTGTTACCTGTCTGAAGTTGCTACTTCACACCTGCTCCCTCATCTGCAGAGATGCAGTAGGGTCAGTGGACCCAGCCTGTTTGCTCCTCATCCCTTCCACCTGCAAAGTCTCCTGTCTTGCTGTTCTGTGCTCTCCTTCTAATGGATGTTAGTTGTATTTAGCAGCATACTGTGGGCAGGCTTTCTAAGCTCTCTAGTGGCTGACCTTAAAACTAGGTGGAATAACTTGTCATGGTAGACACTTCCTCAGTGCAGGGGTTGAATTGCTGTGGCTGAAGGACTATTGCTAGAAACAGACTTCCTCATTTCCCTGCCTTTCCAGAGAAGCTATTGTGCTGCTTCTGCAGTTAATATTTTTCTTTTGAGAAGGCGTATTTCTTGACAGTTCCTCATTCTTTCTCCAGGAGGATGCAGCAAGTGAGAAAGGGCCTTTTTTATGCCATGTCCTAGGTGTTTAAGTACTAGAATAAAAGGATTTGCCCAGCTTGAACACATTCATCAGCTCCCTCTCCAGCCAGCTGGTTTTCAGTCTGAGCTCCCAGACTGAGCTTCAAAGACACTAAGCCTTAGCAGCTCTACTAGTCTCGGTAACATTTCTCTCCACCTGAAAGATTTAATAACACCTTCACTTGTACCACACAAAGCAGATTGTCTTAAAGATCCAGACAAGCAAGGCATGTATGTCCTTCTCCAGCATGTAGGTTATTACCTGGAGATTGCAGATGGGCACTTCTGCCATCTCTGCAAAACCTCTTCCATCTTCCAAGGAGCAAGGAGCTAGCCATTGAGAGGACAGCAAATAGCAATGTCTGTACACCCTGATGGATGGCTAGTCAAGAAGGACCTTTCCACAAATGATAGACTTCACTAATTCTGCCACTTGTTACCATTGGAGGATGCTAAAACTACTGAGAAAAAAAATCAGTTGTGAGCACAGGGGATGGTTATGCACGGACAGTTTTTCATGTCAGTGCTCAGACTTGAGTCCATGTCAATCTGATCATTATCTGCTGACTTGTACACAAACCTCTATAAGGTTTCATTGTACTACGCTCTGTGTTACACAAAGTACAAAATATAAACAAAGCGCCTTTATCAAGTTGATAAGTAATAATAGCTCAGCTTCTCTAGGGAGGAGTTGGGAGCCCTGACCATTAAATGCAGTTTCTTTGAAGGTAGGGAGAAAAAAAAAATTGAGCCCTGCTTTGGTTTTGTTGGTGCTGTTTGAATACCCACATCAGTGCCTCCTTCTCCAGATGTTTCTCCAAATCACCCTTATATTGCAGTTACTGGACCAGCAACACCAACTTGTCAAACTGGCAAGAACATCACATGCCTTATGTGTAAAGATAAGAAACCAGTAACTGCTGGTCATTGTCACATGCTTTGTTAACTGATATGAAGAGATCTGATGGTAAAAAATGTAATATTGAAAGTTTGCTCCTGGGTCTGTCCCTGAATTAGCTCTTGAACCTGTGTGTAAGTGGGAATTAGGAATGTCTGTAAGAACTAGATACAATGGGAAATGAAAGAGCACTTGAAAAATAAAGAAGAAAGATCTGCTTATATAAAATACATATATATCTCCCATGGAATTTAGTTCCTGTGGTGGTGCCAGAGTCTAAACAGTTTAGTTTCTCATGTTTAGTTGAAGTCATTCTGAGGTTAGAGAAAAAAGGCTTTCTGCTGTGATTGCTGCTGGCAGCAGAACCTTTTCTTTCTCTGTTTTCATGGTCACATTCAGTGGGCTGGAGACTTCCTAAAGGCAGTTTCCTGAAAACTGAGACTTGGCAACTGTGACCTCTACGTGCTGCTGCTCTTGTTACTCACCACATGGCTATTGATAGTCTATGAACAGTCAAAAATAAATAAAAATATAGCAATGCAAACAGTTAATGGAATTGCCAGTCTGCAGTAATGGTCTTCTGTTCTCATTTTGCCATGTCAGAACTGATAAAATTTCTTGCAGTCATCACTCTCTTTTGGTTAACTGATACAGCCTTCTTTTGAGCATTTTATATCTCAAATGTCAAGCTCTCTTTTTGCAGTGACAAAGGGCTGGTTTAGTATATCCAAAAAAGGCAAAATCTATTGTTTGTGACTCTAAAATGCTCAGTTGCTTGATTACTTAGTGGGAAGTTGCAACTGGGATTCATTTTGTGCATAGACTTAACATAATAACTGAATGTAAATGGAGGTGATGTGTTGAAACAGGAGTGGGAAGTGTTTTTCAAAGTGTTTTAATGTTAGTAGTTTGTGTGTAACAGTTCTGTGTAGTGAGAGCTCCATTGAACTGCTTTTCTTTTGGAGTGCTGGCATACAGTGATTGTGAAATTATAATGATACCCCCACATTTTGTGGTGCACTTGATAAGTGTCAATAAGTACAGCAGAAGAATGGTTTGTCTTGCAACCAACAGAGTGGGAAAAGTAAATAGTGGAAATCTGATTGAAAAATGAATAGAAGATCTGTTATCTAGCCAAAGGTTTGAGGAATATCATAAGCACCAGGTACCTGGAAATAACACTGTTCAGGGGTACCCGGGGATAACAGTGTTCAGGGGCTTGCCATTCCCTGTGCTGGGGTTGCAAGATGTGAAAGCATTTGAAATAATTGTAAGTGAAGTTAATTTGGAAGGGCTGTGGCTTCTAGTCAAGTAATATTTCTGTGTAAGGGAGATAAATTTTCAGTTTGATATCCCGCACAGTTCATATGGTCTTGGAGGTATTGTAAGAAGTCGTCTTTCATTAGCAATGGTCATACTTTATGCTTACAGCAAAGAGCTTGTAGGTGATTCTGAATACACTAAAACATGGGAGAAGGAGACTCACTCCTAAATGCAGCTCTTCCTGCATTTGGCAAGGCAGGAAACAAAGAATTCCATCTTTTGACGAGGAAAGGAGTGCAGTCTCATGGGCTGGTGTACAGGCATGAGGTACACTGGTACTGAGCTGGTGAGGGGGCTCTGGAGATGTGCTGGGAGGGCTGGGAGGAGCTGGGTTTGTTCAGCCTTAGAATGAGATGGATGAAAGTGGGACCTCACTGCCATCTTCAGATTCTTGATGGGAGGGGGTAGAGCAGAGGGTGTAGAGCAGGAATAATCAGGCTCTTCTAGCACATTTGTGGTGATACGATGAGAGCCAACAGAGACATAAGCTCCAACATAAGATATAGTGATAAGATATAATAAATAGTAGTAGTAATAATAATAGTAATAAATAATGGTAATAAATAATAATAGTAATAAATAGTAAGATATAATAAATAGTGATAAGATATAATAGTTACATTTTTTAAATTTCTCTACTATGAAGATGGCCAAAGGTCATACCAGGGCCCAAGAGATGTTTTGAAATGTCCAACCTTGAAAATGCTCAAAGATTGACTAAATGGGGCCCCAGGAAACCTGGTCCTCCTTCAGAGTTGGACACACCTTCAAATTTGGTACTGATTTGAATGGATGTTTGGAAAGGATGACCTCCGAAAGTCCCTTCCAACCTAAATTATTCTATGAATCATAAGCTCTTGACATGCTTGGAACTGTGGCAGGGTGTGTATGTATGCATAGAATGTGTACAATGAAACAAATTCAATGTCTTCAATGTCCATTTTGTGTAATTTCTTCTGTTATTTAATCCACTGCATTTGATTGCACTCCAATTTTTCTTTTATCTTTGAGACATATGGATGGAATGGAGCTCAGTGTTTGTTGGAGCCAGTTCCTGCTGCTGCAACATGCATCCAACCATGTCCTGGCATCCAATTAATAAGTCTGTTGATGTGGTGATTATCCATGTTTGAAAATACCGGGTTTGTTTATTTAAACGTGGGCTCTGATGGATGCATACAGTCATAGTGTCTGCCATCTTTAGTCATCTAGTTGCTCAATAGTTGTCATAACAGATAAGTTTAGCAGAGATGAGATGGAGAGATAGAGGAAATTGTGTTGAAGTTCACTATTAATAATTGAAATGAAATATCAGATCGTGTTAACTATAGCTTTTTCTCTTGGAGGGCAGAGCAGCACTGGAGGTGCAACAAGGTGGTCGATTCTCCCTCCTCAGAGCTTCCCAAGGTTCAGCCTGACATCACTACCACTCAAATGATCTAGTGTTGGTGAGGGTTCCACTTCAAGCAGGAGGTTGGACTTGGAGATCTCTCGAGGTCCCTTCTCAGCTACAGATTTATAATTCACTGTTTTTCATAAAGAGTTGAAGAAAATTATTTCTGTTTTCCTCCCTTCATCACCTGTATTGTTGCAGACGTGGTTTTAGGCTCCATGAAAACAGTTACATCTGATCCAACTTACTTGTGCTGCATATTTTTCCACCCTTTGCAGGTTTACTGGTCAGAAGACATCTCAAAACACTTTCTCAAGTAACTAGGACAAGAATATTTTAGCAAGCTGTCACTTGCTTAGGTCAGAGGAGATACAATCAAGTTTGTTTCTACATTTGCTCTGTTTTTCAGCCTGGCCTATAGCACTGGAAATCATAGCTCAGGGTGTCAGTTTTGGCAAGCAGAGCACATTCTGTCTGGATGCTTGGTAGTGGATGGGAAGAGCTGAGCTGCTCTTGGAGCAATGGATGTCTTGCCTTTTCAGAGAGCAGTTATCTCAGCTGCATGGTCTTGGCTGTTTCTCACCAAAAGTTAATGAAAGACAGTAGAAACAACAACACTTGTCTCCTCCTAAATTCCTGAAGTTAAAAAACTTGAAAATCCAGCTGCAGGCTTCTGGTATTTACTTAGAATATACTGGCTAAGACATTAATAATTCTCTCTGAATTTATGTTGAAAGTTAATAGACATAAAACACAAGTTCTAGGAACTGAGTGGCACTACTACTGCTTTGCTATGGCTTCCTATAGATAATGGCCCTTTTAAAACTCCTTATGCAGGGCTTTCCTTGTTTCTTTGATAGATGGAATGGTCTTCTTGATGTTAAAGAAAAAGCACAGGAAAATGAAAAGGGTTTGTGGTATTCTGAGTCATTTAGCTACAGTCAGTCTCTTTAAATCATGCCAAAATGTCAACAAACCTGGATTTTAAGAAAACTTTGGAATTCTGAAAGGAGAATTACAGAGCAGATGTCCCAAACAGTTGAGATCTGTTTCCTCAATAAAATGATGAGCAAAGAACCGAAAGAGAGAAGGCGCCTAAAAAGAATGTGTTTCTCCTTAGTCCTACCAACTCCTAAATTCAGGTTTCTCCTTCCTGTGCAACTGCAAATTCTCATTTGGACAGCAGTGAAGCAGCAATGAAGTTGTTTCTGTCCTCTTTTCTTCCTGTGACGTATTTGACAATGTGTGACAGTCCTGCATTCAATTTAAGCTGTTTTAATTTTAACAGTCAGCATTCTGACTGATCTGTCCAATAATCATTATTCCAAGAAGGAAAACAAAGACCCCAGATCTCTGCAATAAGAATCAGAAATAAGAATCAGAAAGGCACCTCTGGAGTTTTTCTGGAGTTCCTAGGTCTGTGTTAGATAGCTGCTGTCCTTCTGCCATGAGTTTTCTAACCACTCAGCAGTTCTGCCATCCAGAAGAGATTCTGTGAAGTGTGAGCTTGGTTGCAAGCCAGCCAATCAGTGCCTAATGGCATTTATGTGCATTGTGGATATGCTCAGAAACCACTGTGCATGAATTACATACACGGATGCCTGTTAATACAGTAAGAACAGTACTAATGTTGCTCTATGTAATTTATTTCATGGAGTTCAGTTATTCATAGGTGAAGCACCAAATTAGCAAAACCAAAGTGGCTGGTAATATTAATAACAATCACACCAGTCTGAAAGATAAATCTCTGCTGCAGTGTCACTGTTGAATTTATAATACTTTGAATGGGGCTTTCTAATACTTTACATTTAAAACACTGGCCTCCAAATGTGATTTGGTGCTACTCAAGAAAAACACTTAATAGTGTTTAAGGTGCCTGGGAGTAGGAGGCTGTCTTTCCTTAGGGTGGTGGACTGGTGTGTCACTTCTCTCTGGGATGTGGCAGTACGATGGCTTCACAATGCCAAGACAGTCGGAAGTTTTAAATTAGTGTGTGATTAATTTCCATACTGTCATCATCCTTTCTCAAACCTTTAATTCATATGCCAGCTTTATCACCAGTAATAGTGAGAAAATGCTTGGCTGAAGGAAATGTGCATCTCAGATTATGACTGGTGCTGTTGGGTGATTTCAGCACTTTGCAAATCGTGTTGTCAGCCTTGGTTTTACAGTCTGAGCACAGAGAATGTGGGCTGTTGTGCTGGTGGGCTTGTTCTCCCAGGTTACAGTTCATCTGCTTTTCTACCTTTGTCTCACATTTAATTACCTGAGGTTATATTATAACAACAGCTGAATCCCATGTTTCGTATGACTTGACAGCATAGTTCCGAATTTCCGCAGTAAGCACATCTTTGAGGCTGTTGGCCAGTCATAAATAAACTTCTTTTTCATTCCATAACCATGGTTAGGGTGGAGATCTGGACATGCACTTGCATATGTAAGTGTTAGGGTGGGTTTCTAATCAGCCTTGTTAAAAAAACTTCCTGCATGTGTTGAACAGAACTGCAAGTTTTCTTGAAACTTGGAAATGATATGTAATGAGGGCATCGTAGATGTCATCTTATAAATTAAACTGAGACTGAATGGTTTCTTGGTTTAAATTATATAGAAGAATTAACAAAAGCCACATCCAGCTGCATGACTTTAAAAAAAAAAAAAAAAANAAAAAAAAAAAAAAAAAAAAGACGAGGCAGAAAGGTGGTAGTAAGTTGATGAATGGTAATCTCAAAGTGTCCAAACCCAAATGCTTGCTTTTTCTTGGTTTCCAATAAGATGATGGAAATAAAGTATTATGGTTTCTACTAGAAGAGAATATGTAACAAATTCAGAGAATTCTGTAAGGATCAACACACAATCCAGCTCTTTATTTTTTCTTTCTGTTTTTGTTGTTTGTTTTGAGATTTTTAGTCTGTCTAGTCTCAGAGTGGTTATGTAAGACAGAAAACGTTTTACTGTTATTAAGAAGGGGGTAAAAATGGATCTGAGATACGTTTCAGGGGAAAGAGAGAAGAGGCACTGAGATGGAATGGAACCCTTTTCAGATAAAGGATCATGTTTAGCACACAAACAAGCAAGTATAAGTGACAACAACTGACTTTTAAAAACCACAGTCTGTTTCCCCACAATACTTCCGTGACCATAATTTTGGAACATTTTTCCAGCAGGAAGGTGTGGCTGAAATGCAAACCTATTTTAAACTGGTGCATGATTCCTTTACAGAAGAAGTTATGCAGCGCGGGCCTGGAGAGGCCATGGAACAGGATTCTGCTTCAGAGAGCCCCTTCCAGCCTTCTGTGCCCATACATTTTGGTTGTCCTGTGTCATGCTTGCTCTGACAAGCTTCAGTGCTCGGTTATTGCTGCTTAGTTTTTGTACTTCACATTCCTCTTTGATAATAGTGACAGCAACAACCCGTTTGATACCCTGTTGGTGTAACTAATTCCAGCTCAGCAAATGGGAAACTCCCCCTTTGATGAACATTTATTCTTGGAGAACACAAGCAGAGTTGGCAGGCACCTACCTTTAAGTCAGTATTTAAAACACAACATGAAAATCAAAAATTGGTGATAGGCAGGTGATTATTCCTACATGGTTAATTCTTAAGCAAGATCCGTTTGCCTATATACACATATGCTATCCTCACTGGTAATAGACCTGAGCAACTAATTAAATACACTTGAGAGTGGCATAATTGGACAGGCTCTTCTATTTCATCCTGTTCTTTCTAGGCTGCATTACAGTTTAGCAATGCACTGACCTGCAGCAGGTAAGGAAGGCTGATGTTTTTTCAAGCCTCAGATTCACATGCAGATTTGTGTTTGACCCTGGTGCATGTCTTTCACAAAATACACAGGGATGTCATATCCCCAAGGTGAAAAACAGTGCCTTCTTCCTCATGCATGTAAAACCTCAGAGATGCAGTTAACTTCCTCTGAGGTAGCTGGTCTGGATTTTAGCTCAGCGAATTGACTGTTAAGCCAGAAACCTATGGACTCAGTCAGGAATGGGTGAGGGAGACTTGGACACAGCACTCTAGCAGACAAATCTGTTTTCCAAGTATTACCTCTGTAGTCTCCACAAAGAGCTTAAAAGCAAGCTGAACCTTGACATCTGTGTGTGTGTCCCTTAAGCTTGTAGCACATGATAATTTTGTCTGGCAGTTAGAATGAAAGTACGTGATGCAGGCAAATACTGAGTATGGCAAATACCTGTAAGCAGCATACTTGTTTTCTGCTCTTGGGGTGTGTGTAACCTTCCATGTATTTGTGAGTCTCAGGTTTGGTGGTGAACGTCTTTTCAGTCTGCAAAAGTCAGTGTGAGAGCTGGTATTACCAGTTCTGGGCTCCCTGATGGACCTACCCTGGTCAGCCACTCACAATGTCTGGCAACCCTCTGTGATCATGTGAATCTTGCATGAAACTGGGACTTGCTGCTGACGTGAGGAGAAATGTGGAAGAAGATGCTGGAGGTATCTCCATGTTATGTTATGGGGCAGTTCAATACTATGTGTGAGTAGGCCGTGGGTAAAAATATAAAGATGAGTTACAATGTCTGAGAGAATACAAACCAAAAAATTACAGGAACTACTGGATGCTTTTCATTGTTCATAGACATTCCCAGTATTTGTACTGAGCTCCTGCTTGGTAAACATTAGTCTTCAGGCACTGTGCCAGCTGATGTGGCTCATGGCTCTGAGTGTGATCTGAGCAGTAAGGTCTTCTCAGGGAAAGCAGCTGCTGAAGGGAACCCAGTCTGAAAGCCCATGTCAGGAATGCCAGTTTCTTCCGTTTTAGTCTTATGCTGTAATTCCCTGTACCACTTTGTAGGATTTTGGTCTGCTAAGGGTACCACATACTATTGGAGCTGATATCACAGTGAACTGCAGCAGGATTTCATGGTGAGCAAGGAACATGCACTCCTAAACCAGTGTGGAAGTTTTTTCTGGGTAGCAGGCAGTGAGGAAAAAGTATACTGTCTCAAATACCACCTCCTTGATGGAATATGTGTGCTGCCTTGCCAAGATACCTACTACAGTGGTGATGTTAACTGGTTTTCCCTTTTCCCAGAGATACCGATACTGTCAGAGGTGCTGAAAAAGAGATAAGTCATGACATAGATTTTTTTCCTTTAGACAGATCAGTCCCTTCAGAGCCACACACTGGTGTGCAGTCTGTGGTGTAGCTGTGGTGCTGGGTTCCCCAGCAGCCCCTGTGCCACCTGCTGAGTCCCCCTGGTCCCACAAGTCCTGTCTACAGCCTTTGTTTTTCAGTGCATACTCCAGCCTGTACACACATCCCAGGCCAACTCTGGAAATTCAAACTCAACACCTTGTGGTCCAAGTACATTATCTGCTGGGCTTCAGCATAAACGTGGTGGCCACAGAAACTTTCCACAGTGTGGCAAATGGTAACTTCTCCACCTTTGGACCTTGGTTTTCTTAGTTTCTTGCAACTCTGCGTATAATTGGGTAAAATCAAGTAGAAGTTTGGTCCAAGCGAAAGGCCAGAAAAAAAATCTGGAACCATCCCTGGTAGCCGGAGATTTAAGGACTTTAGTTTAGAAACAGAGGCTGACCTGATTGTCTACAGAGAGAAAAGTTACTGTAGTGAAAAGAGCTTTTCATTTTATCTGCTAAATTCATAACACAGCAAGGAATGGATACTAGAAAAATTAAATCAAGAATGCACCAACCGTGAAAGTGATTAACTTTGATGCTTTTCTAGAAGTCAGCCCTTTCTGAGCTAGAAAGCCCTGGATGGTGAAGGAGGGGACCAGGCACCTCCTGGGATGAAGTGCCTGCCTTGCTCTGTGCACGGGGCAGGGCTGAGTTGCAGTAGCTGTAAAACTCTTAACTCTCTGCCATGTGTCACTTGTTCTCTTTACTGTGGGGTTTGGACATCCATCATGGTGTATGGAGTTAGATGTTTTCCACATACATACAGAGCCATTTTGGGAGAACTCAGAGGTGATTCATGATCAGGAGACAGTGGCTCCTGGAGTTTCCCTGGCTCATCCACTGATTGCACCTTGGTCACTGTGTGGCTGGGCGCTGCACAGTGGGGCCACAGCACTCTGTGGTTCTTGTCTTTCTGACATAGAGGGTCAGAATTGCTCAACAGCCCCCTACCAGCAGTCTGGCTGCCAGGTGGAGATGGTAGCCCTGCCATTGAAACTCTGCTCAAGGGGCTTTTGAGCTGTGTGAGACTCTGCCTTTGTTTAGCCACTGCAAAATTACATCGTTACAGGATAAAAAAAGCTCAGTGGTGTCTCCTTGAAGCGTTGAACCTCTTCCTCCAAGCTTACCAAGGAGTCTCACTTGGAGAAAGCCTTTTAGTAGGGAAATAGTCCTGGGTTTTGGGGAATGCCAAGAAAGACCGAGTCAATATGATTAGCTACTTTTCTTTTTTCTTTACCCTCACTTTAGAGTATTTTGCTTCGGTACTTAGCTCCCTGCTCTGGTAAACATTTCAATGTGGAAATTATGTTTCTTGGTTTTCTGTGGACTGTACTATAGCTGCTGCATGTTAAAATAGTTGACACAAATAGAAAAAACAAATCACTGGTGTTATAGAAGTGCGGCATGTACTTGGTATCATTAAGCAGATACCTCAAGATTCTTCTTCACCAGGTAGATGAGGGAGAAATTTAGCTCGTTACTAGGAGGAGGACAGAGCAACATATGGTGGCATTAAAATGGAATGCAGGTCTCTTCCTAAAAGCCCAGAATGTCTTTGGTCTGGTAATGAATATCTAACTCTGGTTCCCAGTTCTGTTAAAATCGTTGTACTACACTCTGTGTTTGCAAAATAAGGTTTACACTCGCTTTTAATTCTTAAAAGCAGAGGAAAAACCTGAACTTGGCAAAGCCTTTTGAACTGCTGAATCAAGAACTAGCTGCTTGCAAAGAGGGATTAAAACCTTTTAATCCTTTTGTGTAAAAAAAGATGGTGTTTAATGTGGTAGGCATGCTGGCAAAATTAATTTTCATGTTTTTTCAAGCACAAGATTTCAGTTCTGTCTTTGTTTCCTGGTCCTGCATATCTTAGTGTGTTCTTTGCACTATGTAATACACTTTATTAACTTTGAAGTTTTGAAGAAATTTGCAAATAACAGAATGCAGATTTGGAAGGAAAGGTAAATTGCTAGGATCAGCCACAGCTGTTCTGTGTTGCATCAGGTGGTGTGGTGGTGGTGACTGATTTGAGTCCAGTATGTGGGGGTCTTATTCTCTTGTCCCTTGTATGTATTGTGTGCAAGAGAAAGGTGGCCTGAATTCAGGTACTGAATTTTGTGTATGATTAAATGAACATTCTATAGGTACTCATTTGAAAGCCCTTAAGTGAATGTTGTGTAAATGGTGATAATTGGAGACCGTTTCCCTGCAATCCTTTCTCAAGCTAAATAAGGTCTAAGGCCAAAGGCCCAAATACTTAATTGTATTAAACACAGAGGCTGAAAAATTTATTAACTCAGAAAGTGTATATTACCAAGTTAATTGGAAGTGCCTTTAAGCTATTACCAGGTGGAAATTTGACTTCAGGTTTCAATTTTAAATTAAAGCAGAAAACCATTCTGTGAGGCTGCTGGAAAGTCTGCTGTTAGAGCAACTCTTCTCTGCTCTCCTTTGTTTTTCTATCTACTCTGTGTAATGCTTACTATAAATGCTGGGAATTGAAAGCTGAACCCATATATAGGGCTCTGGCTTTTCTCCAAAATACGTAACAGTCTGCACACACAAGCTGTGAGTGCTCTAGGGAAACGTAAAAGCAGGGGATGGGAAATGAAGACGACCTCGGGTTCTAGAAGGATGTTTTACTGGGCTGTTTTTCTGCTTTGTTTTTAATCAGTATTCTTCAGTTATATGTGGGATGCTTTATGCTTCTTGTAATGTATTTCTTTTTCTAGTTACATGTTGTTTCAGTTATTGGAAGCAAATACAAGAATGGCATTGTAGTAGAGGGATTGATTTTATCTCCCACACCTTCCCCAACACACAAAAAAACTTTAAAAAAATCCATGGATGAGACTCAGCCACAGCACAAGGATTAACCAGAGTTAGGGATTTTCTTACTAAGATGTAAAGCAGCTTGCACTGATAGCCAGCCAGGCACTTTGAGAAAGACATTGCAATTACAACAGCCTGGAAAAATAACGGAGAAAATTGGCCACCCTGTGTGCAAAATCTGTAGGCCCCCTGCAGATGTGATATGAAGAGAAACCACCTCCCCGTTGCGTTAAGGTCTAAGTTGCCTGCATAAAGCTCCACAAATAAGTCAGCACCCAGAATGTTCAGCACTGCTGAGTGACTTGCACAGCATCCTTCTCTGATGGCTGCCTGAGAATTCTGGTTCAGTGTCATGTCAGTTACTTTTAGGTGTTTAAACTTTGTCAACAATTTCCATGTTTCATAAAGAGACAAAATTAGAAATTTACTCAAGTGCAACACTATGATGACAGGCTGTTGCTGTAGCTTATTAATATCCAGTAATTATGGCCTTAACACTTGAGCGAGTTAATGGCTTTTAACCTGTATTGCTGTGGAATAAGTAGGTTTATCCAAACATCAGTATTTAACACTGAATGCCCAGTTTCTACTGGTGAAGGGTTGATAACTGTCCAGACACGATCTAGAAGTACTCAGGACACGTGGGGTTTTAATACATTTCTTCAAGAAGAAATTTAAAAATATTCGATTTTGTCTTAAATTAGTAAGTCTAAGTCCTATATTGACAAAAGTCTGTATTGCCACTCTGGGTGGGAAGGTTCCCACTGTGTGTCTGCAGAGACACCTCAGCAGTGTTGAAGGCTTTGCCTTTAGACTGTGTTTATGATAAGGAGAGAGCCTATAGAAATGGTAAGGAGAGCTGATTTGCCAAGACAGTGAAGAAGCAGGAATTGAAGATTGTAAGAGTTTCTGAGCATAAGCCATTACAAATACTGATGAAATTATACGTTTGACCTAACATGTACCCTTGCATTCTCCTCAATTAAGCTTACTACAGATAAACAAAGTACAGTGGGTCTTGCCTGCTGAAATGTGTGCCTTGAATCTTAGTTTACTGTATTTCCTGCTAGTGTTTAGGGAAAAGCACAACCTCTGCTGGATGACTGCTTTTGGTATTTTTGTAGTGTAATTTTTCTACTGAAAATTACAGGACTCATTGAACATGTTATAAGATAGGCTTCTTGGAATTTAGGATATTAATCATTAACTTTATTTGATTTAATTTTGTACAAACTCAAAAGTAACTCACATATAACTTTATGAAAGTCAGGACATGAAGGTGAGGAGAAATGCAACTTGCTCTGAGATAATGGTTGTAGATTTTATTATCATGGACATCCACACTTGGAGCTGGAAAACTCAACCACTAAAATTGGATTGAAATAGCATAATCATTTGTCCTAGCTGTTGGGAATCTCTTAAGCATTGAAACTTAATAAAATGATAAAACAAAGGAGGAGGATATGCAGGTAACATTAGGTAACCTGTAATTCAAAATGATCTGAGGAATATGTTGAATTCAGAATGCTATTTTCTGTGATTGGGATCCAGCTAAGTGTTTTAAAGTGGATGTGAGAAAGGGTTATGATCCATTCCCTGGATAAAAAGAAAATTGTGTATGTATCTGAGCATGCAACACCACACTATATACATTTGCATTTATTTAATAAGTACTTTGCACCAAGCAATAGAGGACAAAAGTTTCATTTACAAAGTGCTATCATCTTAGTGAAATAAAACCAAAATAGCAGAAATACGGAATGAATTAGTATTGTGCTCACCTAGACCCACAGATGCTTTAGTAAGCTGTTGTTAAAGAAATGTTATTACAAGGCTCAGACAGGTTCTTCCTACATATAAATTATCCCAGAATAAAAGTGCAAGTTTGAAAAATTGTATTTTGCTAAACAGTATTCCTGATAATCAAAGGGACAGGAACCACATTTAAACAGTGGTGGGTTTATTGAAAGAAAAACATAAGGATACTACATACAAGAATAGCTGGAGAGCCCACTGGCTTGCCTCCTGCCCTGAAACAGATACTTAGGAGAAGAATCATAGATTAGCTTTCTCCAGAGTATCTTTCCAGGAGGCATCCATCCATGCACAGATATCTATCATCCAAGATCATAAAGGCAACAGAGAAGTACCCTTCCTGTATATAAAAGCATAGGCCACCTCTGTCTTCTAGACCACTTTATTTCCACTTCAAAGTCAGTCGTGAACATGAGAAAGTCTGTGTCATTGTTGGTTTCTTCCCAGTGTTATAACTGAGCCACATCATCACGTTTCGCGTATTCGTTCTGACAGCAGCTGTGTGAGAACAGCAGGTAAGTTTTACAGTGGAAGGTGAGGCACAATTGTGCCTTTGCATATGTGACAGGGAAGGTTAAAGGCAGGGATTTAAACCTGAATTTCACAATTTCCAGGCTCAAGAACTGTTTTCGTCATGATCTGTTCATGCTTGTGTCAGTGATTTCTTCTAATTTGTTTGGCCCAGGCACCTAAATAAGGTTACCCATTTATGCCTCCTGTATGTGCTTATCTAGTTCATCTTATCTAGTTCTCTTCTTCTTTAATTTTTTCTTTACAAAGGAGACTATTTTTAATATTAACTTAGCTCAATCATAAAAGCTTTTGGGTAAAAATACAAGCTCCTGTCTCCTACAACACTGGTCTTATTTTTGGCTGCCCTTCTGTTTAGAGTAGTGAGGACTTGTAGCATGAGGACAAAGGTATTTTTCTCCAAAATCTCTCACAGCAGGTGAGCATTCATAGAACACTTAATTGCGGATGTGTTTAATAATTCATTTTTCTCAGACCTGTGTGCAACCCTTTGGAAAAAGAGCATCCATAAAAACAGAAGGAGCAATATGTTGCCAGTTTTTGAATTAAAATTTTTGGATGAAGAATTTGATGTGGGTGCTAAATACTGAAAAAGCATCAGGATTCAATTTAATTTTCCCATTTATTCTAGGAAAATGATAGGTCTTTGAAATTAAACAAGTTAATATTTGGGTAAATGAAGTTATATTTATGTTGGCGTATATTATGTTTTAGCCATGTGAAATTTTTTGCTCTTACAAAATTACAAGGAATCATCTTTTATGTGACTGGTGTGTGCTTAATTCTTAGCAAAATGCAAGGATCTATGCTAAATATTCAGGACCCAGCATCATTTTTCAAGGATTTGGCTGATGAAGTCAGGTAATGCAGATCATATGTTACTTCTCAAAGGCCATAAAAGACACCTTGCCAAGTTAGAGGGGGGCTATACCTCTGTGCTCAGCCTTGAAGGAAACCTGGCAAAAGATACTTCTCTCCCTAGGAAAGTCCTTTGGGTTCACTGGGAAACTGCACAGCCTAAAAACAACACATGGTGAAGTGACTTTGAACTGCTCTGGTAAAGAAAGGAAAACCTGAAAAAGAGAACTGAAATGTTACTATTCTGCTATGGATGTTTGGTAGGACATATTTTAAAATAGGTGCTGAAATGGTTTTCTGATTTGCAAGAATTGTTTCATAAGCAAACTGTTTAGAATAGCAGAAAGCAAGAGTGATTTTATATATAAAATACAGGTGAGAGAGGCGTCTTCATGGCTGGCTGTCCCTTGTTCTCAGCTGCCCAGTTAAAAGGTTGTCAGTGACCCTCCAGGAGGCCTGAGGTTCTGTCTTTGAATGCTTCAGGTTCCTCTCCCAAACGCATCACACTTGCTTTTGCTGGGGAGGGCAGACAGCAGCCGTCCCGGTTAGTGCAGACCTAACTGGCTTTCTGTGCCCGGGTTCTTGGGGACCCTCTGAAATATAACATGAAGGAGTGTTTCTTTTGAAAGCATCACACATCCACCTCAGGACACTGCATGAGTTTTCTGCTGTTTTCCGGCATACTGAAGTAGACTCATCGTGCCTAAATCTTTGCTAGCATCTCTTCCACACCATGAGGCCCTCCTTGTGGTTCACTTTATAGGATTATCCGGGAATCTGCTTGCTCGGCAAGCAGTGTTTTCAACACTACCAACTGTGAAAGGAGAGTCTTTTTCTTTTGAATTTTTTTTTTTAATTTTTCAATGGAGAGTACATTTGAGCAAGTTGTTATTTTTCCGCCCCCAGACAAATAAGATGAAGCCAGTTTCTTACAAGAGAATGTAAAAAATAGAGTATTTTCTGTCTTTCTCATCAAAACTGTGTTGTTCCCATAAGATCTCTAGAATAATTTAGTTTTGAGCAAAGACCAAACAGGGAAAATTTCAGGCAAGAAGTTGAAAGTTTTTCCTTTCTCCTGCCTGAAGCTTATGAGTGAATAGAAATGATGAGAGGAGTGACTTCCACTCCTGGTGTAGTAGGAACTTGGCTTTGAAGTGAGGAGCAAGAATTAGTTTAGAGCATGAGGACTGAATGTGCTCCAGGGATCTGTCACTGAGCAGGAGGCTAGGGAGAGAAAGGCTGGAGTAGTTTGGACTTGTGGGAACTATGCCAGTCTGGAGTAGTTACTCCATGCAATGGAGTAAGTGAAGATGGGTGTAATGGGCACCCAGCCATCCAGCAGCTCTCCCTGCTGTCATCCAAGACTTGCTGGGGAGGTTCTCTCTCAAGCTGGTATTTCACAGATCTGTCTTTGAAATACAATCATTTTTTTTTCTTCTTCTTTTTCCCCCCTCTTTATTCAAACTTTCAACAGAAAATCCTCAACTATGCTCAATAGGTCATTCAGGGAAAGGAGAGGATTGCACTGCAAAAGGCACTTCAGTTCCTAGTGTTTATTTGTAGCATGTTTGAGCAACACATAGTTGAATTAAGACTTGGTACGTCAATATTCTTTTGAGGAAACTCTGGTCACTTTGAATTTAAGGAAAGGGAAAAGACAACATGTAGGTTACTTCTGTATTTTCAGTGCATCCTTATTTTTTCTGACTGTTTTTCGAGGCCTACCCTAAGAGCACAAACGCTTGAAACAGGCTAAAAATGGCAGCTCGTACCATGACCTGGCCTTATCCTTGGTGTTGCCCTTTGGAGGTAACTAGTGATATGTCTCAAGGCAGTTTCCTCTGGGCAGTAGATTTATAGAGGTGTTGGTTGCAGGGAGGATGGGGAGGTTGTCTTATTCACTTAATGTGCATTTTTCACAGATAAAAATAGTGGATGTTCTGTCATACTTGAGTTAGCTCTTGCTGAGATAAGTTTTGGGATTTACTGTAACAGTTACCAATCAGTGCAAAAAAATGTATGCCCATACCCGACTCTATTATCCTGGGGCCAGGACTCAGGATTATAGGTTTGCTTAATTAGTACTTTCCTTCCCTTTCAAAACTTCAGGGCATACAAATGTTTAAAATGGCTTTGTAGAAATGCTCTTTCCAGGACTGAGAATTTGGTTTATATACATGTATACTTCTGTGACCCGTTTCAAAGGATTTAGATGGTTTCCAGAAATTGGTGTCGCTTGATTAAATGTGCAGGGGAAAAAGATTCATTGCAACAATGTAAATTCAAGGCAGCAAGTTTTTTAGGTTTTACTGCAGGTGAACATTCAGTTTCCTTTTGTTCTGGTTTTTAATAGTATTGATTTTTTTTAAATGTCCAAAAGTAAAGTAAGTCCTCAGTGTACGACCTGAGAAGTAAGTATACAGTCAGAGATCTAATTGCATAGTATTCTTCAAGGACAAAAGTTTTTGGATTCCGCTGTATTTGCCATTTAAAAAAATCACACTATTTTACTAAGATCACAGAGTAAATAACAGAAAATCAAAAACCCAAATCAGCTTCAATACAAGACATCAGCTCGGCACACTGCATAGCAAAGCAGTCAATCACACTGCCATCACTTAACACTCTGAACAGTAAATTAACATTTCACTGGAATAGATGAGAGGTGAATAAACACAGATATGTGTAAATACAAACTAAGTAGAAACAGACATGATTATAGATGAGTAAATATGTGAAATCAGCATCAGTTAAGCAAGCACAGTTAATAATTGTTTGTTGTACATGTCAGGACAATGTGCCAAAGCCTTCAGACAGCAGGCATCGTGTCTTAAAAGGCATTTTCTGCGTTCTGAGCACAGTTCTGGGACTCCTTTCCCAAGTATGGCAAAATTCAGACTCTGGAGCTTCTTGTAGGGGTTTGGGTGCCAGTGTCTGCAGGCAGGGAGGGGAGGCAAGTAAGGAGCAGAGCACCACCCCTGCCCTCTTCTGTAGCTGCCACTGCTGACTGGCTCAGCTGTAACTGGCAGCTACACCCATTGCATTAAATCTCTCATACATTGGGAAAATGCATTTGAAGGCTGTCTTCTTTTGGATCACTGAATTTGTATCTTTCCTGGATCAGGGAAACTCAGCCCTTACTTTGTCAAGAGTTCAAAGCACCTGGGCTGACCAATGTCATCCCCTTCTCCCTCAAGGACACACTTGTGGATGTGCCAGAATATGAAGGTGTGGAACCACCACTAGCTCTGCTGGGGTAATTGATTCATTGTCTTGGAGTTTAACAGGTTTCTTCTCTCACTCATGCTCCTTTCTACATGCCAGCAGCTGTCTCTGACCTGTTTATAGGTCAGGTTGATCTTTGACATGGATCAGAATTGTATTTGAAACGTGGTCATAGTGTGACCTGTGCATGGAATGACATCAGGGTAGACTCTATTAAGTCCTTCTGTGGAGTTAAATGTTTTAGTGCTTTATGGGAATATGGGATCATGAAATGCTTCTCACTTAGACAAAGCAGTGTTTCAAAATGGTGGTTGGATCATATACTGCATAATTTTCTCATACAGCGAGTGCAGAAGAAAAATACAACCATGATTTTTTTTATTATTTATTAAAATGTTATATAATACTTTTTTTTTTTCATTTTTGCTGAGTCTTTCATGCCTGAATGTCACTTTGGTTTCTTTGCTGACATTGACTTTTAGTGATTAGTTTCTTAGCAAGCATAGGCCAGCCTCTGCAGGTTTCCACATACTTAGACTGTAGGATTTTTATGTCAGTCCATGTCTAAAATGAAACTATTTGTATACTTAAAAACCTGTATCTGTTAATTTTTATGAATGTATTAGCAGCTTTCAGTAAAACTAATTTCAGTGTATGGTACATTTCATAAGTTTGGTGTGTCAGCTGTTCTGTAATTTCCAGTGCTATGACCATGATATAAACCTGCAAAATCCATTTATTAAAAAAATAAACCGTAAAAATGGTTCCAAATTGTCGTATATCTGAATGAATGCCCAGAGGGCTGGGGGGAGCCTTCTATTGCCCTCATTTATAGGCAAGCCAGATGGACTTCATTCATTTCAGGAAAAAAAAAGGTACTTAAGCAGAAACTCTGCTTGTCATGTTACAGTCTGCACTGAATTTGTGTGGCCAAGGCCATTCAACCTGGATTTGTAGTAAGAGCACCGATTATCTTATAACTTAGATTAACATGACGGATTCCTTGCTTATCTGATGTTATGTCCTCATGGGGGTGATTTGGTTATTTTTCCAGGCAAACCAACGTTTATGAAAGCTCCTGAAGATCAGATTGGGATTTCTGGAGGAGTGGCCTCTTTTGTGTGTCAGGCAACAGGAGAGCCCAAACCTCGTATCACATGGATGAAGAAGGGAAAGAAAGTCAGTTCTCAGCGGTTTGAGGTAATTACAAAAAAAAAAAAAAAAAAAGCCCAAAGCCAAAATCTTAATTACACAATAATCATCACTGCAACCTGGGTATCTCTTTGTCAGTACAATACAGAGTCTAGAGGTTTAGAGTTAGGTGTGTTTCCTTCCCTGCAGCAATGCAATCTGTAGAGCATGTGGTGTCCTTTGAGCATGGTGCTGGAAGCACACACATAGGGCATCCTTCTTCAGATGGGAGATTGGGGCTTACACAGAATTGGGTGGCAAATAAGAGTTGGATCTAGCACTAATTTTCTGTTTTCCTTGTGAAAATTTATAAGGCACCTCTTTGACCTGCTATTCCCAGTGGAAACCAAAAATGAGATGCCAAAATGCTATTGTTAGGCTTTCCAGGCGATGGCTACTGCCATCCCTCCCACAAGTGTACTTGGAGGGGGAATGTTGAAGTCATCCTGTAGGATAAATTGACTTCCCTGTGAACTAAAGTATGAGAGAAAGGAAGGGGAAGAGCAGGTATTGGAAATGTCTTTGAAAAAAGGTCTAATTTGGTTCATATTTTAAACAGCAAATACATTTTCACTGACTTTCTCCACCTTTTTCTCCACTTCCCTTTTTTGGTGTTGGGCTCTTTTCTCTAAAACTGCCCTTGGAAATGTGACCCTTCTACAATTCTGCTGCCTTTCCTCTAATCCCCTGTCTTTGATGTTTTTGCTTTTCTGACTGGAGCACAAGATGACTTTGCTGCCTAGAATGGATTGATTCAAGTCACCAATTTTAATCATGATTTTGTATGTGAGCAGAAAACTTTGATTAAAGTAATCAATTTTAATCTTGTTTTACATTGTTATTTCTCCCTGGTAAAGGTTAAGTTTTGTTGTATAGTAAATATTTAAACATTCTAATTTGTCAGTAGCTATAACCTTTATAGTGAATTTGGTGCTTATTGTGGCTGACCAGAGGGTTATGCCATATTATATGCATTTATATGAGCTATTTCATATCTTTGTTCACATAGTTTTGAAACACATTTGAGGCATTTTTATTGTGTCAGGAGATATTATTCACTATCTTTCTTGGTTTTTCTTTTTTTTTTTGGCTACATAACTGTTAATTTTACCTTATTATTAAGCTAGTCTTAGTTGCAGAAGAATTGTAATTTAGTTTAAATGGAAAAAAAACCCCCAAATCCAGTGTACACATGCCAAGTTGTGACACAGAAGAGGTATCCATCATTTACAAATGAACAGCATTTTGATCTTAGTGTCTGTCTGGTCCTTAGTAGTTTAGCTTCATTCCTATCACACAGTGTTTGTTCAAAGGATAGTAAGGGCAAAAGAGCTTTTCTGCTGTTTCATCTCTTAGCTTTTTAGTCCTTAGGTTTTTAGTCCTTATTACTGAAGTAAATTAATCTCTGTAGCTGACTTTGTCTTGGTTTAAAATTTCTCATTAGCCCTATCGTTTGTAAGAGTTTAGGATTTTGCCATAGTTTTGTATTTAATTTAAAAATGAGTATTTAAAAAATTAATTCCCTAAAATGTATTATGGTGATATTCCTATTTTTTTGTCTTTCTTTACTTGACCCTGTGTTAGTGGTTTCTGCAAGCTATTTCCATTATTTGAAAGAGAAGGGCTATTCCTTCCAGCTTGAGAAATAGCAGATTTTTCGGTGGTCTTGGTTACCTTTTGATTTCTTCCTATTTCTCCTGTCACTATAGGGTCTTGTGCACATTGTTTTTCTCCTTCCTGTTCTCATGTATATAATCTTTAAGCTCTGGGAAGTGCTCCTAAACAGACTTTTGAAAATAGGGTAAGAGTTTGCATGGGGGTAATGCAGGTCATAGGCTGACCTACGTGTCTGGAAAAAGGTACTGCTTAGTCTCTTCATCTCCCCTTCCATTCCCAAGGGACAGGAGGGAAGGTTGTACCTTTCCCTCATGATGTTACCTTCTGCAGATCAGTTAGTATTTCCAACTTTTGCTGTGAAAGGTGAGTTTGGCATTAACAAGGGCCTGAGGCTGTGCCTTCACAGCCTTGCTGTTACGGAGTAACATGTAGTGATCCAGCTGCAAACTAACAAATACCTCTTTATTCCACGTATAAGTCAGAGTAATGCATGTTACAGCTTAGCAGGATGGATGGAAAGGCAATGATTTATTAAGGACTTAATTTATTATGCTAGGGAAGGAAGTGTAATTACATCACTGTTGATTATACCAGAGTTGCAAAGTACCCAATGCTGAAGGACATTAAAACCCCTCACTGTCTGCTGGAGTTAGCATGCACTGCAGGTACTCAAGGTTTTATTCAAGTTTTGTTGCTGTTTTCTTGGAAATCCCACAGGAATTTATCATTCCGCTCTTCCATCAAGGTGAAAGTTGGCACTAAATTGTGATCAGTGTGATTAGTAAAACCATTACTGCAAATATGTCTCAGCTGTTTTAAATCATCAGATCCGCATCTTTATTACCAGGTTGATAATTTGTCAACCTTAATTGATCCATAGAGAACCTCACTGGATCTTCATTTGTTCTGGCCTCCTCAGAGGACAAATAACATTCTTGACACTGAAATTTTTGTGTTTCTGGACTTGGAACACTTGACTAATTATGTGCTATTTTAGAGCTTACAGGGCTTGTTTAGGTTTAGTTTTTGTTTTTCAGCCACTGAATTGTTTTGACTTTCAGTGTTTGTTGCAGAAGGTACCAGTAAAGAAGTGCTTTCTTTCATTTTCAAAGGTTATTGAGTTTGATGATGGATCAGGATCAGTTCTGCGGATACAGCCCCTGCGTGTTCATCGAGATGAAGCAATCTACGAGTGCACAGCAACCAATAGTGTTGGGGAGATAAACACGAGTGCCAAATTAACAGTGTTAGAAGGTAAGGGGGACGTTTTTGCATGCCTTAGGTGGCAGGAGACATGGTTTTGGCAGCTACATGTTCATGTGGTGTTTTTAAGTGACGGTGATATTCTCTTTTGGTTTGGAAAAGCTGTGTTCTTCTACATCATTTGCTAGAATTTCTCCTAGTGGTAGAACCTCATTTTTGAGATAATGATGAAAGGATTGCAGATTCTGAACTTTCTTTAAAGTGTTTTCATAGTCTGATTGAGGAGTGTCATTTCTGACTTGGAAGGCTGTCTGTAGAGGCATTAGTATACTTTTCTCATTGCTTTGATATAATGCCCATTTTCAGGGTATTTAAATATTGTATTTGACAATCAGAAACTTAGTCTATGTTGCTATATCTTCTGGATTAAATCGGCACATTTCTTGAATAGATTTTCAGCTTACTCTTCAGGTTTTGAATTTGTTGTGGAATTTAGCTGTTTTGGGGTTTTTTTCCCCACTGTACGCACAACTTGTAATTCTGTCTCTTCTGTTAAAGAATACATTTTCATCCTTGTCTGCTATACGAGAAGGTCTTATTTTGTTTTCTGTGTTGTTTCTGCTAAATGAAATTTTTTGTGGTAGAACAGTTTATTAGATTTTAAAAGGCTTGTGATCAGTTGATTTTTTAATATTAAAATGTCAGAATTATTGTCCGTTTTTAAGAAAATGAGGGTTTTTTCCAGCACATCAATGTGTTCTAGTATTTGGTTTTCTAGGATGTTGCAAATGTACTGAGGTGTTTTTTACCCCTTGCATTTACTAAGACAAGCAGGAAAAGGCTTAGGCAAATTGCTTGGTTTTCATGGATTGATGTAAAATCTTCTAAGGAATGAAAAACCTAGACTGGAAAGTGTTTATTGTTTAGGATTTTGAACAAGAGGAGACTGGTTGTACCAGTGGTGAGTGTGCCAGCCATACATGACAAGTTGCCTATTGTTCCTTGTTCTCCCATCCCCATTTATAGCATAGAGGTAATCATATTTTCCTCTCTGCTCTGTGACAAAGAATACATTAAACAACTGTAATGTGCTGAGGCACCGTGGTGATGGGAATCATAGAAATCATTCAATACTTGATGTGATTCTGTATCTTCTTTCTGGAGGTGGGGCATCTTAAAGATCAGCTTTCTCTTTAGTAAATAGTATTATTAAGAATAGGATAACAGGTGCTATAGACTTGAAAATTATTGGGAGACAAAAATCAGATCCTTTTTGTTACTTCTTGCCTTTGTGATGGTGTATGTGAGTGCATAAAGCTCTGTGGAGCTCTTTCAGCAGTTTATGTGCAGATCTGCATTTAAATGCTTCTTGCAACTGTATTTTTGTGATGCTAGATCCTTGAATACCCAACTGTTCCAAGTACATTCCTGTTTGCTTGGGTTGCAGTTGCTTTTATGTGTCTTGGATATGTATGCACATGCACACACATGCTAATAATTTATTTGCTCTGTGTTAAATGTTCAAAGGCCCACAGAGACATGCATTGCATAAAAGAGCACAACAGTATTTCTTAGCTTCATGGTGCTCCTGCTGCTTTCTTGATGAGGTAAAACTTGCAGACCACCAGATAAGTAGGGAATGTTAGGAAACAGCAGAGACAGGAAAAGACACTTGCACACACAAGGTAAGAGCCACAGAAGCAAAATCACTGGCAGTCAGGCACAGACTCTGCTTTTCTGACCGGAAATTCCCTTTAATTGGGAGTAATGCTACTTGAACATGATCCCATAGGGTCAAAAATGATCTGCAGGCTGGGGGGCTGTGTTTTCCACTCTAACTGAAGAGTATCGATCCCTTGCTGGGCACTCTTGTAATGGGCAAAATTAAGAAACATTTGCTGTCTAACACTTTGCATGTGCTCATGCATACAGAGTTGTGAGCTTGATTACAAGGATGAAGAGCTTCATGTGCTTTTTATGTTGGCATAACTGACAAAGAAGATGAGTTCTGTTACATATCTGTATTTAGTAAAATATGTTTTACCTTTTTCTGAAACTTTCTTTGGACGGGCCTGTATTTTTTCAGTCATATTAACTTACTCTGTGTTGTCTGCCATAGATTATGCTGTGTTTGCCTTTTGTAAATTGATTTCTTTTATTATTATTAATATTCCTTTGTTTACTTATGTGTCGACAAAGTGTATATTGTGACTCAGTGCCTTGCTTGTGGTTATGTTTAGTCTCAAAGGCTTCCAAAAATTAGTGGTAAGTGCCCAACCTCTCTGTTAGGCCATCACTTTCCTAACACGAATTTTGTAGAGGTATTTGAAAACAAAACATGTCATGAGGAACCCTTGATACTGTCAACTAGGATTGGATTTTTCCTCTGCTTCTGGGGTTAAAATAATTTCTGTAATTGGTCTCAGGTGGCAGTTTGAGTGATACAGACGTTCTGCACTTCCTTTCAAGATTTTGACTAATGCGGTGGTCCCTGGTGCATGGCAAAGCTCTTTCATACATGTCCTCGTGGTTACATGCTGCTAAATGCACAGCATGTATTGATTTTTACATTAAAAATCCTTCATAAGTTTTAATTTTTCTTCACAATTTGCTCTTTAGGACATAGGCCTTAACATTAAATCTAGAAGTCACATTTAGGCTTTAGCAGACTGCTGTTAGATGTCTTTGTGGCTAACTAATCTGGAGCTTTATTTTATTTAGATTTCAGTGATATTTTAGATCAGAGACAGATAATCCTTTCTAATTGCCAACTTATTCCATTCTGAATATTAAGAGAGAAGCACGAGTCCGGTCTCCTGGCGGAATCGAGATTTCTTACATAAGTAAATCTCTTTTGGCAGTTTGGTCCCCTACTACGCTTTCACTCTTTGCTTCCATGTCTCTTATTTTTCCTTCTAACTGCAGACTCTGTTGTGACCAAACTACATATACTTAATGTAACTGGAAATTATTTCTCCTGTTGATAGTAGAAGAAATAGACGTGCATATACCTTCTCTTCTCATTTCTTTTGGATAGCTGATAAGCTGAATTATGTATGAGTCATATTGAACATTTCTATCTTTTTTCCAATTATGACCTGAAGCAGCACAGAAGTATGTTCCTGCCTGGCAGAGGAGGAAAGCAGTGCAGGGAGGGGAGGGCTAGAATCAATAAGCTGACACACATCCTCAAGAAAGGCCTTGGGGACAGTTAGTGGCACTAGCAAATTAATAAATATATTATTCAGCGGTAATGTTAAGAATTACAGAGCTTTTTAAATAGTGAGGTTATATGAAATATGAGTAGGAAGGATGCCAGTGTGCAAGAACATAGCAGCAGGCTGATTGCAAGAGCATCTCTGTGGTGTCCTTACACAAAACCCCTTGCATGTTCAGCATTGCAGCTGTATTGGGAAAGATGATGATAACAGTATTTGTCTCTAGTTGACTGTACACCAAGGTGTGCCTTCAGTGTCGTGTTTCCAGCAGTCTCCACCCAACAGGGAGATAAGGAAAAGCAGTGGGGAAAAAAAAGTCTTCAAGGGGCAGGGAGAAGTATATTGATTCTTTGGCAAAGAAAGGAGGCTAAAATACAAAGTATGTTATCAGTCCCTTCTCCCAGGTCATTCCAACTTGGGACATTTAGTTTTGATTTCCAGAACTGGGAAACTGTTTAATTGCAACTGGTCCCAAGCAGTCTTTTTTCACTCCCCTGTAACCCAGAGCATGAAGTCATATCCAAGTGACGCTGAATATACTCAGTTTCATTTCCTTTTGTTTTTAAGTAGGCTAAATGAAAGTGAAAATATCATCTCCAGTTTCCATTCTAGATCTATGCAAATTCCCTGTGCCTCTATCTCGGACTCCTAATCATGTGGCATGTAGTTATCTGCCTGCAAATTGCTGCCAGGCTCCACAGGAGAGCTGCTCCTAGTACAGAGGACAGACAGAATAGCCAGGGTTGCTTGCACAGTGGGTTTCAGTCTCAAGGCAAGTTAAATCTTGCTGGCTGGCTTCGTGCTGATGGAAGTTGGGGAAGTTTTAGAGTATTTAACTGCAGCCCTGGTGTCTTGTTTTACTGTGAACATAACCCTGGGCCACTGCCCCCTCAGAGGTGTAACCCCTGTGGCGCAGACATAACCATGGCCACAGATGCTTTGAGATGTACCCCCTCTGGCATGGACTCGTTCATGGCCACAGACACTTTGGGGTGTCCTGCCTCTGCCTGGACTCATCCCCAGGCCACAGCCTGTTTGACTGGAGTTCTAGCCTGTCAAGTGCAGCAGCACTGGAACAGCAATGATGCCCTGTCCATCTGCCAGCCCAGGTACATCACCATGGCTGTTATCAAAATGTTCCCTGGCATGGCAGAGTGAGGGAATAACCAGTGCAGCAAGCAATGAAAGCATAAAGCAACCTCTAATGAGCACCAGACTCTATATGCAGTAAGGCAAGCAAGTCCCGTGGCAAGCACAGGAGCCTGTCAATTAATAGCTAAATAGCAATAACAGATAAAAAATTCGATTTAGCACATTCCAGTCAAATCTGTCATTATCTTGAACCCTTTGAGCTGCATGTTGGGCACCAGAAAGGACTGTCTTGGTTTAACCTCAGCCAGCAACCAAGCCCACACAGATGCTTGCATGCTCCCACTTGGTGGGATAGGGGAGAGAATTAGAATGGTAAAAAGGAGAAAATATGTGGATTGAGNATGTTCCCTGGCATGGCAGAGTGGGAGAATAACCAGTGCAGCAAGCAATGAAAGCATAAAGCAACCTCTAATGAGCACCAGACTCTGTATGCAGTAAGGCAAGCAAGTCCCGTGGCAAGCACAGGAGCCTGTCAATTAATAGCTAAATAGCAATAACAGATAAATTCGATTTAGCACATTCCAGTCAAATCTGTCATTATCTTGAACCCTTTGAGCTGCATGTTGGGCACCAAAAAGGACTGTCTTGGTTTAACCTCAGCCAGCAACCAAGCCCACACAGATGCTTGCATGCTCCCACTTGGTGGGATAGGGGAGAGAATTAGAATGGTAAAAAGGAGAAAATATGTGGATTGAGATAAAGACAGTTTAATAGATTAAGCAAAAGCCAAGCATGCAAGTAAAGCTAAACAAAGAATTCATTCACCACTTCCCATGGGCACGCAGGAGTTCAGACAGCTTCAGGAAAGCAGGATTCATCATCATCATGGCTAAGCTTTGCAAACGAAGATATGGGAAGGGCTCTACCCACACTTGCTGCAAACATGCTGATGGCCACAAAGGCCGATGTGGGATAGACAAATCCAGGTACAAAAGGCACAGTGGAAAGTCTCCTTAGGCAGTATTGGTGAGGTACAGTTCTTTCTGCGTTGTCTTTTCTCCTCAAGACTAATTCTACGTGAGTTTTCAAAGGAGGCAGCAGTGTTATAGATGGTGTGTCTCCATGTCTCCCAATTTGATGCCAGAGTGGACCACTGATGGTGGTCAATATGGCCAAACCTGAGGTGTTGTTTTCAGGAAGCAGGTGTTGTTTCATAAAGCACAATCTTAGTAACGGTTACCTTGGAAAGTGAATGCCACAATGCCCTCTTCCTTCTTGGTGTTGTATGGCATAGGATATCCCTTTGGTCAGCTGTCCTGGTTGTCTCCTCCTGACTTCTTGTGCACCTCCAGTCCACTGACTGATGCAGTGATGTGAGAAGCAGAAAAAGTCTTGATGCGGAGCAAGCCCTGGTCAGCAGGAACTGAAACATCCCTATATTGTCAACACCATGCTCAGCACAAACCCAAAACACAGCCCCATACAAGCTACTATGAAGAAATATTAAGTCTATCCCAGCCAAAACCAGCATACCTAGAAAGTTCCTGAGTGCAGCAGTTGTCCCGGGGTGGGAAGCACTTCTACCTTATTGTAATTTGCTGTTTACTGAACCATGTCATGAGCTTAATTTCTTTCACCATCTGCCAACTGAATTCTAGTTCCTGGGGTTACCCTGTTTGAAATGCTGTAAATGGTAAACATTTGACTGTTACAAATGATTTCTGCAGAGAGCTAGATCTCAGAAGGCCTGAACCAATATGCCCTTTTTGTAAACATTCATCTAAAAGTGATTTTTGTCATTGGAATAGTAAACAGAAATTAGCTGTGTTTAATCCTTGTTTATGTTCGGTTAGTTACAAAAGGATCAGTCAGATCACTGTGCTTGGGCTCATGTTTTGTCTTCGTTGTTTTTGCATCTTTTTGCCAAGAAGAATTTCTAGCAATGTGTTAGAAAATTGAAGCAATTATAGAATGGAAATTGAATCCATTTGCATGCACTCATTCTGATGGTGTAAATGAATTAAGACTCCCTGTACCCTGCTTCTCCTAGGATTGGTACTGTTCTCTTCATGTCTCTGGTCAAGAGAGGACAGGTCTTTCCTCTACATGTTTCATGTTAATTAACTGTTCCAATTTCCTTTGACCTCTCTCTGGGAAGAAAACCTGCTGTGGTCCTACTGCAGAGGTCCTACTCCTGTTCCTGGCTCTCTACACAAGCAATCCATATAGCACTTCCTTTCTGGAGGAGGAAGGCAGTTCATGGACCTCTGTAACTATTGTACTGCCAAGAGCTCTTGCACAGTGAGTCTCCACATGCTTCACTGCTTAGGGAAATGTCCTGACATACAGTGATGCATACAGAGATGAAGAATCTGATGTCTGTCTGCTTTGCATTGGGTCTTGGCATGTCCCATGCTTGTTAAAAAGAGAAACATTAAGTCATTTACTTATGATGGGCTCATTGAGAAGTTTAGGTTGTCATGGGCTTGAAGAATCTAAATCCGAGCTCATGGGGACTTGTGCTATTAAGGTGTAAACAATGCTCATGAGGAAAGAGTGTATGGTGCTGCTTGACAGCAGGTCACCTAGTATTGGTTGTGTTAGTGTAGGATCCCTGTCACTGTGCAAATGACTCCAGTTATTTCTCTTTTAGACCAGAGACTAAAAGAATTCTAAAAGTTCGAGGGGATATGTATGATCTCCTGGTCCCGTGGCATACAGAAGATTGAGCAGAATTGACGAGCTGTTTTGATGAGACCGAGAAAACCTTCAGATGTCGTTTTACTTGTATCACCATTATGTCCCTTGCTGCTGAAACCTGGGCTGCCACAGTACCCATTTCAGCTATTTAAGTCTATAGAGCACCTATCATCTTAATCCAGGTGTGAAATTCCTGGTTCTCTTCATTATGTTTGTTTGCTTTCAAAGATTGAATTGAATAACAACATTTGTCCTGCTATTATAATTTGGTTTTTGTAATATAGAACAAGAAATACTTTCTTGGCTGTGAATGTAAGACAAAAAGTAATTTTCTCCAGTGAAGAAAAGTTTTAACTGTTGTTGGTCTCTCCTTCAAACAGGAGAGTCAGCAGATTTTTAGAATGTATCAGGCCCAAATGCCATAATTTCCATTTCTTATCTCTGTTTAAATGATTAACTAATGGCACATAACCATGTAATGTATCCATGATAGCAAGTTCCCTCAGAAGGCTGCCATGCAGTAAGGTTAACATCCAGGTTCATTCCACAAGTTTATGAAGCAAAAAATACAACCTTTGAAAAGTTTTATATGAAATATCACGTAGTTAATGCCAAGCTGAACCCTTTGGTGCTGTGCACTCCCATAAAAACTTGTGTCTGAAAAGGTAGTGACCTCTTAATCTTGAGAACATTCTTCTTTTACAGTAAATGGCTGTTTCTGCATATTACCTCTCAAATGAGGTCCTATGAGATGACATCTGTAACAGGATGGGATGTTTCACATCCTTATCAGTAAGCATCAATGATATGCAATGCCCAAAAGCAGCACCCATGATTCAGGAAGGACTTCCTAAATAGAAACAAGTGAGCTTTAAGTGTCAAACAAAGAAGAAGGAAATAAATTCTACAGAATTCTGCAGAAGCTCTAATGCAGGGTTTGTATTGCCAAGTAGCTTGACGTAAGTGTGCAGTTATAGCCTGTTAAAAGACTTCTCAGAGCTCCTTGTCTCACACAATTGATTTATTCCAAATTTGTTTAACAGTTTCTAAGTGCTGACTTTGGTACTGGAAATCATGTTCAGCTAAGAATTTTTTAGCCAATAGCTGCTGTCTCCATTCTATTTGCTCCATTTCTGAAATCCCTCATGAAACATGGATGTTCATTCAGAGCCTTGTGGCAACCTGCAGATATCTTCTGTCTGTTATGAAAATTAATAATTGAGTCCTGGGCATTATTTTCTCTTTTCTCTTGGGCTCAGGGTGTAGGGACAGGTTGCTGCTCGCTCTGTGTTATCTTACAGCTTTCTGAGAGATTGTCATGGAAAGTGTGTCAGGCTGTTCTGCTTGCTGCTCTGCTGTCAAAACATTCAGCCTATTCCAATAGGTAAATGAGGCACAAGCAGATTAGTTTAACTCTCTGGCAGGGATGTGCTCATGCAGGCAGGTTCATGTCTTGCTGGAGAGGTGTCCCTGTAGGTTGCCATAACCCAGCTGAGACCAAGGATGGCCAGATGACTGCTTCTGCATCTGTGTTCCAGTTTGAAATCAGGCAGGTTAGATTAAATTGTCTGTGGTTTAAACTAATCTGTTTTGACTCTCTGTTGGAACAGATCATCGGTCCCAGCTGGGAGGCAGCAACCACCAGTGCTGCCTTTCATGTCACTGCAGAAAGGCTGGCATTCCCATGTTTTCTGACCCCCATGGCCACAACCATGTCTAGAAAGCTTAGACAGGACTGGGATTTTGATAGTGTTGGGAGGCAGTAAACCAGGGTGAAAACGTTGGCTCAGGCTTAGGCAGAAAAGAGTGGTAGTCGAAAAACAGCAGGAGATTGGAGCAACAAAGTGAAGGCTGCCAAGGAGATGTGTGTCCCAAAAAATTTTTTCTTTAGATACTATGGAGGAAGAAAAGGCAAAAATAACATAGGTATAATGTGTAAGATTGTAAATCTCCAAGCAGATACATTTGCTGGAAAAATGAGTGTTTAGGCCTTAGTTTACCAGAAAATGGCCAAGTAAGCCTTGCTTTGCAGTAAAATAAGTTTCATAGGTGGTATGCCAATCTTTTTTATTCTCCTGGTCTTGGTGGTCCTATTCTGTACCTGTTCCTGTTTGATTTCAGGGACCTTTTTTGAAAATGCCTAGCTAGAGATGTGCAGACAAGTATTATAAGGGCCTTTTCAAAAGCACTGATGAATCTAAGGATTTTGGGGATAACTGTCAGATGTGTGCTGGGATCACAGATGCTTTTTTCATTCAGTTGATCACTAGCTAGCATAGCTTCTCTGCATTTTTCTAACGTACCCATGTTTGTCTTCCCTCCTCTTGTTTCCAAGCAATGTGTGCCAGGCTTACAGCACAGATTCTAATTATTTCTTATGTTTGTTCATATTATTCCTGTCACTTAAGGTTATTTGGCTGCTCTTACTTGATTTTTTTGACTCTCATCTTTTTTTACAGCATCTCCACAGCACTGTCAATTTAAGACCCACCTGGTATGCAAAGGCTGTTAATGCATCTTGTAATTTCAAAACTGATGTTCAAGGAACTTGTTGATAGAGACCATTATTGCGCTACTAATAAAGAAGTAGCGAACAAGAGAGTGGAGTTGATTAGGTGTCGGTGAGCCCTGATTTGGCTCTCAAAATGTTTATTTGGTAATAAGTAGTCTGAGGCTGGACCTTGTGACTCTCAGATAATAAAATTAGTTTGGAAGACTGGCAGCCAGAAGAAAATATTTTTTTAATGAATTGCGTATGCATGGTTCTAGAAGTCTCTCAGGGAAGGAGAAAAACAGACATGAAAATCCGTAATTATATATTACTCATTTTCTTATTGTAAAAATAATCTTAATGGAAATTCATTTAATTCATTTGGAACAGGCAAAAAAAAACTTAGTTCCTTTAGATAATTTGAGTAACTGTAAACCTTATCAGAGTAAATCCACACATATACATTTCTTGTCAGATTTAACATCTACTGGTGACCATCAGAAACTAAAATAATAGGTCTTTATCATCAGATGTTTCAAAAGACCTTTCTTATTGCTAGATTTCTTTCAAGATACCTTGTTCTGAGATCATCTGTAGCAACCTGTTATTGACAGATGTGCTCTCTGTAGCCTGTATGTCAGTCCTGCTGCTATCTCCTGCTGACTAATAAAGTTAGTTGCTGGTGTGTATTTGTAGAGTCTTTGAAGTCTGTTCAGTTGTGGAATACCCTTCTGAAAGCGTTAGTAACTCATTGTTTAACTATTGCAAATTAATGGGAAATGCTGCTTGAGAATGCCATATGGATTATCTGCTTTGCTTCCAAGGGTAAAATGAAGGGCAAGAGCAAGGTGTCCTGGAAAGCCTTTCTGAGTCCTTAACTATTTTGTCAAAATTATTTCCTGTATGTGCTCATAACTGAGAGACTCTGCCCACAGCTTAGTGACCTGTTTACTGGCATCCCATGGCTTACACAGGCACTTAAGAAGACAAAGCACCCCAGTGATCTTCCATACCTTCTTGTGCAGAAGTGGGACAATATATACCTTTGATAGAACTGGAGAGTAAGTTCTTAAATGGAAAATAGAGCATGGAGAGAACAGAATGACATAAGCATGACTGGGGAATGCAGTGCTTACAGCTGCAAAGCATAACTCCCTGCATGCAAGGAAGTTTCTGTGTGCTCATCTTATGTTCCGTGCCTTGTCTTCTTCCTCTCACTAAAAAAAAAAAAATTCACAGCCCCAATTAAATAATTCATGGAGAAACTGAGATTTTAAAATGACAGCCAGAAAAATGTGAAACATTTGGAATATCAGTGCATGCTGTTAAATCTTTAGCTGTTGAGAAGAGAGCATGTCCACGTAGAGTGTAATGTACTTCATGCGTTACTTACTGTACCTGTGGAAGAGAACATTTCACAAGTATTTTAACTAACTCTTGCAGAAAAAGGAAAAACTGCTGCTGATGGACTGCCTTTTGGTCTGAGATGTACAAATCAAAGCAGGTTTTGCACTGAAGACCTATAATATTGATCATTCTGACAGCTGGTTTCTGTGCATTGTGCTTATTCACAAGCCCCACATCTAGTTGTCCTTACAGATCTCTTGTTGGTCTTGTATTTTTATGCAGTCTGGTGTCAAGAACGCTCTACAGTTGTGATGCTTATTAAGATGCAGTACCCAGATAATGAGCAAAGGGAATAATTAGCCCTGATTTTGGATGCAAGGAAGTAATTATTGTGAATGTTCATTGTTAATTTGTAACTTGAGCTGTTAGTGACTAAAATATGTTTGGTATAAGGATGACCTAAAACACATGCATTCCACATGTCGTCTTAAAAGCCCAGTTTTGTAGTAGTAAAACACCACCTTCCCTATAGAGTTTTCTAACAGCTATTTATTCTTGTGGTTGTTTCAGTTGGATGATAAAGTAGTGACTCTTTTTGGCACTCCCACCTGCTCAGATTCTTTCTGCCCAGAGCTCCGGAATAGCTCTTTCAAATCCTCTATCCTAAGGAAAACCAGCGGGTGTGAGGTATAATGAGATCTGTCTTTTCAAGATTATCTAGTGCATTGATGAGGCAGGTTGGATAGTGCCATGGGAAAACATTGCAGTGTATTCATCTGTCGTGCTAATCCGGTGCTCTCTTCCTCAATCCCTTTATCACAAGGGTCCAGCCTGAATGAAACCTTTCCAACTTCTTGGTGTTTGAGTGGAGAAGTCTAAATAGCAACCAAAGCTATAACTTTACCCAGCTGTAGTGTGCGAATGTTCACTGTTGTGTTGCTGCTCCAAGTGGAAATTTCCTTGCACTAAGAGTGCCTGTCAGTACAGGATGCAGAATGTTTTAAGTAAAACTAGCCTCACAAAGTGCTACATGCTACAGAACTGGCATTATGACCTTTTAGCTACTTTGAGACACTGGGAAAGATGCTGGAAATGTTAACCTGTTGGAGACCTTAAAAACATGAAGCCTTGGTTTTTGGTGCTATAGCTCCAAAATGGTGTTTTGTTTACAAGCAAGGCAAAACTGGAGTTTATTTTTCTATATCTCTTTGATTTAGACAATGCCACAGTTGGTCCCAATGAGAAGAAAGTCCTTGGAGAGAGAACAGAAATGATAAACATGTGGATGAAAAATGCATATGCTGCACATGGGGTGGTTTTAACAATAGCAGCTGCTGCAGGGGAAGGTAATGAATTGGGGAATACACAGTCCAAGGTGATAGGACATCTGGTATAAAGAAGGGCGGACAGAGAAGGTCAGGACAAGGAACAGAATCAGCCTTCTAGAGAGCCTGCATCTCCTTCGCCTTCGAGTCCCAGCAGGGAAGAGTAGTGCATGCCAGCAGTGCTACAATTCATGGAAGTGCCTGCCAGATGGAGGCAACTCCGAACATGTGACAAACAAGCCAGGCTAAGCAGAGAGCTTGTTGTCCCTTGGAGCCTGTCTGGAAGGGAGACAGCTGAATCCATGACAGTATTAATATCCTAAAAGCTTACATATGGTAGAGATCAAAATGGTTCACCTGGAAGAGTGAAGAGGTCAGCAGGGAGAACCCTTGCTTACATGGATTTTCGTCTGTAAGAAGGTGGGGTGTTGTCTTCTGCCTCCTGCCAGGAGATTAATTTGGGCAGAATTTTTCTGTAAGAATATCACTGATGTGAAACCTAGCTGGATTATGTATGTCATCAGCAAACCCAGCACTGGAGTTGTTGAATGGGTTGAGGCCGGGGGAAACTCAGTGTGTGCTCTTTGCAAATAAATGATTTGGTTGCTTGATTTGAATGTGAATTTGTCCCTTCAAAACGTAGCATTGCAGAGAACCTCAGCTGACACTTTGCCTGCAGGAATAGTCTGGCCTGCTGGAAAAAACACCAGTTGTTTTGCCTAGAGGTGGTGGGCTCAGTCAGAGTCCACCTGATCAGCATGTAGCACACATCCTAGCATTGTAACTTCTGCCTGCCATGTGCTCATAGTCCTGAGGAAGAAATTGCTGATCAGATGTGGAGTATCCCGACTTGAATTTAGCAGACATGAATGAAATCTTAATCTTTTGCACTAGGACTTTCAAAAGGGAGGAAAAACCAAGAGGGTTCTGGGGGATTCATGTTTTTACTAATTAGACACTAAAAATTATAGAAGTACTAAAAAAAATAATAAAATAAACTCGTAGCTCTTGCCCTGGGCATGAATTTACTAGCTTTAGTTTGTTGCTCAGTTCGGTTCATTGATCTTGTCACAATTGATGATTCATTAAGTTGTGACTACTGTAGAAATTACAATGCGCAGATGTAGCTGAGCTGCACATCTGTGTGTTCCCAATGTGTTAATGATTTAAAAATGCACTTTCTCTCTGGCCATCTACTGTGCTTCAAGTGCCAACTGACATTCTGTATTACTGAGCCATTTGTTGTGGTTGGCAGAGGGAAAGTCTTTTGGTTCTCCTTGTACTTTTTTTTGTGACTTTTATCCATATTTCAGTTGGCTGGATTTGATTTTCCCAGCAACCTTGGCCTTGCAGAATGTGAGTTGTGGTGTCTGTCTCTTTCTGCAGGCTGCCACCTTTTTCAGTGTCACTTGCTTTCTCTTGGTGTTTGCTTATGGCAGATGGGGTTATTTCCTGCACGGAGTCAAGGGGAACATGGCAAGCTCAAAAGCAGGAGTTGCTGGTTTCCTCAGTGGCTCAAGATTCTGAATTTTGATTTTTTAAGTTTGACTGAGGTGGCATTGGTTCCTAGGTTAATGCTAACAACTTGATTTATCTCAAGTTTCTCATCCTAGCAGGTCCCAGAAGACCTCAAAAACTTTGTGTATTGACTTTAAAGGCTGATTGGCACCAGCAATCCAAGAATGTGTGACAACACTGTAAAACATCTTAATTGTTAAATCTACCCATAGATTCTTCCCCTAATGCACATCACTATTCAGAGTGGTCCTTATTAGAGTCTTGCATTTGATCAATGCAGTAATCTTAGGAGTTCTCTGATGGAGCGTGGCTTTGCATTGGAAAGGCAAGCTATAGCCACTATTAAATAATAGTAAGGTTATGCCCATGTTATGTATATAATGCATTTTCTTGTGGTTACATTGTGTCTCTAATACCACTTTCTAGTGCAGACAAACCCATAAGACTCCTTGCTTCAGGCCTTTCAGGGAGTACCCAGGGAGAACAGACTGCATCTGTTCAAGCACATACCAGCCAACGTACCTGGCTCTGTATCCACTTCCAGTTTGATTGTAGGCTCTGTGGTTAGAGAGTACGTGTCTAGCATCCCTTGCTTGCTTCCTCTTTGATTGAGCCATACAAATATTTCTCAAAAGTAGATTAAAGGATATATTTAAGAAATTATATACTGTATCATCCAAAAAAAAAGTACAAAGCAGCTGTGGGTCCAGCAGTTTCTTCCAATAATTGTGTTGAAACTCTATAACCTCAATTTCAGTCCAAGCCATGTGGCTCTTCCTGAGACTGTAAACCCTCTTTTCTGCCCTGTGTCTCTGAGATGCCTTTGTCCATGTAAGCATTGTAAATTCTCTTCAATGGACTGAACATTTGAGCTCGATAAGCCCCTGTTTTATAGCCTATTTTCTAGCTTCTGGCTTGCTTTTTAGCTCATATTGAAATTCTCTGTGCTGTTTTTGTGCTTTTATAGAAATATATGCATTACCTTCACAGTGTCTTTTGCTGCCATAAAAAACAACTGCAATGATTGAAACTGAAAGTCGATATGTCCTGCTTTTTTTCCCAGGAGCTTGTTGCTGAATGCCCAAGAAGTGTGTAATATGTATATATATATATATGTGTTATATTGACAGTTCCTCCAAATACATGCTTCTCTAGCCTCTACTGATGTGTACCTCTGGCATTTTTGAGCTAGAAGTAGTGGGTTTAGTTAAACTAGTGAAAGAAACATCTAGATGTGCTTATAATAATGCATATAGAAGATGTTTCCCAGCTTCACCGTGTGGTCTGTGAGAAAAACAACTGTTAACAGCTAATATCATTTATGCCCTGCAGTCTTTGTAGGAGAAAGGACAGTGAATTACTGTTATTAGAAGGGACTCCAGATTTAGTATCTCTTTAATGCATCCATCCTTTTGTCTTCATACTAAAAACTGATGGACTGTTTAGTTGTGATTTAACATGTGTTGCTTGCAATGGCAACATCGTGCATTGTCATCCCATAGAAACAGAGCTGGACAGCACCATGGAGTTGCTTTACCTTATCTGGCACAGTATTGAAAGAATATTGTGAATGCTTTGAGTTGCCATCTTCCAGGACTGCTTCCATCTTGCAGGTTTTTTATATGGTTTTGCTCATTCCTGTAGCAATTGAGAATACATGTGGAAAACTAGAAGACCTATTTGTCCCTGTGAGTCAGTGCACAGGGCAGAGAAGATAAGGGAATTGGCCTCAGTTGCTATGGGTATTTTTTTTTTCAAATTCCTTGAGTTCAGATTACTTTGTACTCTTTTTATTCAGATGTAATATATTGGATGTTGCATGTTTAATAGTGTGCAGTTTATAGCAGTAGCCTCTCTTTATTTATAATCCAAGATGTTTTGTGTTTGTGAGGCACAGCGGCTGGATGTGCTTTGTAGCCTGCCTCAGTAGCTGTGGTGAGAGGAAAAGCTCTGAGGCATTTTGTGCAACTGTAGGTGGCTACCTCCAGGGTTTCTTTACATCAGTTTTGGCAGCAGAAGCATGCACATTCCTCATCTCCAGATTTGACAGGTTTTGCCCAGCAAAGGGAAATCTCAAAAGCTGTCAAGCAGCAAGGCAATTTTCCACTCCCTACCTTACTAAAATTTGGCCCTGGATCAATGGATCTGCCCTAGGTTCAGGCTCCCCAGTTCAAGATTTGGAGCTGCTTGATGCAAATAAAGGACAATAAAGAGCAGTCACCCATCAAGAGTTGATTGAAGGCAGCTTCCCATTTTTTTGGAATATTTAATCGTAACACAACTGAGATGTTATTTGTGAGTTATGCAAGTCATAAACAATGCTGGAGTAAATTGAGGAGTGGAGCTGAGCTGGACAGAACTGGTCCTTTTGATCTTTTCCTCCTCTTTTTTATACAGAAAGGCAAGAGACCTCAGGTATGTCCTTTGTCCCATCTAGTGCTGTGCTGCTTATGATCCTTTCATCTGACCAATGGCAAATACATAGAAAGTATTCATAAAAAACCCCTGCGTGTTTAACAAAACTGTCTGAAACATAAGTTAAGTCACAAAACTTGACAGCTCATCTTCTCCACTTCCCTAACCACTGTGTCACTAATACTCATTGAAGCGCAGAATTGAAATGCCTTCTCTTATCATTTAACCCATTCTTTTATGTTATACATTTTTTTTTTAAAAAATTTCAGCACTGTTGGCCTTTAGATCACCACTGCTATTCTAAGTCTGACAAGTACTGGTTTTCTATGGCTGAAAAATGAGTCTGCAGAATCTGAATATAACCTGGTGATTCATTACTTTATGCACTTTTCAGTTTGAGATAAGACGTGCTGGATTTCATGGAACTGGACCTCACTGCAAAATAACAAGAGTTTGAACTTGTTCTCCTTGTGGCATTAATTGCTAATTTACAGCTACTGTGGAGGAGCAGATAGAGTGGTGCAGGCACAAGATTCACCAGCAGAAATTGCCCAGATTCCACAGTTACACAGTTCACAATGACTCTGTAGTGCTACTGTTAGTGTGACCCTTTCAGCAATTTTTAAGTTATTTTGGCATTTCTTACAGAAGGCCATTCTATCTTCAAGACCCTCTTGACAGATACTCATTGAAGACTGGGAACTTTAGAATTGAAGCTTTGCAGTTAAATACAAGTTTCAGTAGAGTTTTGGCCAAAGCATAGTAAGTTTTACTGGTGTTTCTCCCAGTCACCAGTGTGTTTCCCAGGCTATTTTTCAGTCCCAGATAGGAAAGGAAAGTGACCATTGTTTTTAACTGATCTGCTACTGCCCTTCCAGGAAATACCATTTAAAAGAGAAAGTATGCAGAAGTCCAGAGTTTGTTTAGAATAGAAGTACAGCTCTTTAAGTTGACGGTGCTTATCTTCAGTACACCAGTCAGCTGTCTTAGATGATAACCTTCCAGTTCAATGGTAGAATTAATAGCAGCCTTTGTTTATTCCTATACCATAATATTTTATAAAAGAAATCTGCTGATGCTTTTCAGGGAAGCTGAAGCACACTGAGTGCCATTTTTCAGGACGTTTGTGTGTTACCGTGTCAGCTGCTCTGTGCAGCAATGCAGGGTAGGCATTCCACTTGCTGCTCTCCTGGTAGAGCTGTTGATTTTAATGAAGATATTTTGCAAATACTTTACCAGTCTGCCTTTATTAAAAAAATGTGTGGAGGGTTTCCTCTGTGAATTCTGAGTGTTTTCCAAATAGGTTGGAAATTACATTCGGAAAACCCAAAATTCTAAACAACGCAGGTGCAACAAATGTTTTTATTCTCTTCCCTTTAGTTAGAGCTTAATTTCTTAGTGTGAATATTTCCACCAGTCATAGCAGGCCTCCTTGCTCTAACATCTAGAGGTGAGTGCATGGTGCTACTTGTGTAACTGTGTCTAAGGTTACTCTTCCTTATTTGAGGTTAACTCAGTAGTTGTTTTATACCAGAAACATAATCTGCTGCTCCAGTTCTGAGACTATGCTGAGTGGAAAAGTTCTGGATAAAAAAATGAGTCCTGCACCATCTTACTAGTGGTGAAACTTGAGTTTGTTTCCTGGATGGAAGCAGGGGAGGAAGGCTCAGCTTACAGGCAGGGCACAGCAACCTCATGTGTCATTGTTGACTGTGTCATCAGAGTGATGAAGATTGTGGCTGTGGAACCTCATAAAAGAGCCCCAGAAAAAGCAGGGCCATGCAAGCACAGTGTGCTGCAGTGAGCTCTGCACTGAAAGTCCAGGTAGGAGACACGACAGTAGGTGGGTACAGACAAACCTGTATGTGTGGCACAAGATAACACAGACACAAAATGATCACCTGGAATATCACTGGTTACAGCATAATTGTTGCTTGAATTCTGAAGAGATTCCCACCAAGTGGGAAAGAAGGATTTGGAGACCTGTGTATTGGTGAATATGCTATGGAAGGGCCTCTGTCTTAGCCTGGGGCACTGCATGGGAAAAAATGTGAAGGAGCTTGTGTGAAAATGTGAAATGTGGGTGATAAAGCATTGCGGGTGCCTGAGAGAGTCAGCATCTCAGTGGAATGTCGTATATCAGGAAGAAGCATGAGTCCTTCAAACAGAAATAGTGGAGTCTTGTTGTCTTAGAGAGCTCAGGGTAATAGCCAGGCAGTCCTCACTGTATGGCCAGGCTTCAGCAATTTAGTGTTGGAAGGCTTCACAGGATATGCTTTTATTCTGTTGTGCATTAGTATAACCCAAAAAGCATTTCCAAGGAGCTCTGAAATCTTCTTAAGATAGCTGCTTTTGAGGCTCCGTGACATTCAGAATGCTAAATACTGAAAGAAACTTAAAGGAACAAGAAATTTTATCATGTCAATATTCACTTTTTAAATAAAATATAACTGAAAGGAAAGGAAAAAGGAAAAGAAAAGAGAAAGGGAAGAAGAGGCAAATCACTGGCAGAGATTCACTAGTTCAAATAAGGAAGGTCCTGAAGTGTAATGGAGTGAATCACTTATGACCAGTTTTATGGTAGAGTAATCTGACATTTACTTTCAATGGTAAATACAGAAAATGATAGTGAAATGCTGAAAATGCGATGTCATAAAAGTTACAGCCTCCTCATCAAGTTTATTATGCTTTGGGAGAGACAAGGTCTTGGTTGCTTCCTGGAATAGTTAAGATGTTTGAAATTTAGACACTGAAATGTAAACTAGTCCTTTGCTACCTGTAGGTTTGAAATAGTCAAATACCAGCACAATTACTCAGCCGACCAGTTCTGCTCGAGTGCCCATTGCCTGCAATTGGCTGCGCATCAGTTGGTCGTGAGCTGCAGGTTTCCACGGAAACGGCATGTACCACTACCTGTGAATAATTGAGAATGGCAGCTGTAATGAGAGAATTTGGGGCAAATTGTGTAAATATTCGTAACTAGATTACGGTGGTAAAATATTTTCACTCTAGATGAAGATTTGACTTCCAGACTTAAGGAGATTAAAGTGAAGAGGTCTGGGAAAGAATCTGTCCTTGTGAAATCTGGGGATGAGTGCATTAAAAGCCACAACAAATTTCCAGAATTTGAGTAGGGTTTAGGAAAGTTTTTTTTTCCCTGTGCTGCCTCAGGAGTCTGATATCCTTTGTATTTTTGTTCTTGGGGGCAGGTAATTGAAAGACAAAAGCTCTGAGTTTGTAGCAGCTGCATTGGCTGGAAAGTGACTGCTCAGACCCCACTGCTGCGGGGCAGGTGCCTTGTTCATGTCCTACTTACAAAGACATGTGAGGTTACACGAGAGGTTTGGAGTAAAATAGCCAGGTAGCATCTGCCAAGTCTCCCCTGCTTTTCCTCTTTATGTATTTTTTTTAATATATATATATGTATTAGATGCAGTAGCTTAATATTCAGAGCACTCTTGTGCTCTGCAGTGTGATCTGCATAAACCGAAGGAGAGATGCTACAAGTTAGCTCTTTCTATAAAGGCAGCTTTGTGTGTAATAGAGAGGAAAAGCCAGCTGGATGTAACAGGATTCACTGTGATTGCTGCTCAGATACTGTAGACTTGTATTTATGTTGGGTTGAAGTGACCTGAAGAATTTCCATTGCCCATCTCTGGGCATACTTTCTCTTGCACCGAGTTTGCGGAAGAAATGTGTGCAGTCATGCCAGCAGGAGATAGGTGTGTTTTGTATTAGCCTAAGGCTAAAAAAGACGTGGCAACTGTTCTGTGTGCTGCAGCTAATGAGAAGGTGTGGGCTAAGACATCATAGTTAATTTTATGCAAAATCAACTTGTCTTTGAAACTTGTTTTGTTTTATTTTCTGCCAGCAACAGTTTCTCGCTGCTGGTAAAGCAGTAGAGTATGTCTATTTTTGTGAGAGCCCAGAGCAAGCCAGGGGGTTGGCATTACCTGTAAGAATATCTTCTTCGTCTGGGAAGCTTAAAAGTTGGTACTAGACTCCCAGTTGTTCTCATTGCCTCTCAAACCACAGAAAGACCTGGGAAATAGCTGCTTGTGCAATTTAGAAGAGAGAATGTTAATTGGTGTAACTGAGCTTTCCTCCTCGGAAGTAGCGAACTCTGAAGACTCCCAAATCCTGAATGTTGCTAGGCTAATTGGATGGTTAAATTTAGCTAAGCCTCGACTGTGCCTCACTGAATAAAATAGAGCTACCATTTATTATTTAAATGTCTGTTGTGACATGAGGCGGTAGCTCAGGGTGGGCTACCTTGCAAACCAGGCAATCTAGTAAAGTTATTATTGACTTGAGAGATGGAGCTTGTCATGAATTGCATCTGTGCTGATGCTGTCAGTTAATTTTAAGCCAAATAGCTGTAACCAGCTTTCATTCTACTAGCAAATACCTGGGGATATATGGGCTATGTACTAGCAGTGCTTGGCTGAAGAGGAATTAGTTTTGTCTTACAGGCAGTGATCCACAGCATCCGACAGTCTTAATAATTAAAACCAGAACATGCCTCAAGACTCTGATCTGAGTATGTAAAAAGGAGGTACCTTAAGCTTTGTATTTTGCTTTTAAGGAAAAAAACCCCACAACTTGCGAAAGAAATACTCTGCTGATGACTGAAAGATTTAATAATAAAGGAGGTTAAATGGGAGGAAATACTCGCTCAGGTTTCCCTCTGCTCGTGGTGCCAGAGCCTTGTCAGAGTGAAATATGTAACACTGGCTGAATGGCTGAGCAGCTTCCATCTGCTTCAGGATCTCTCAAAGATAATCAAGAATGATGAAAATTGTTTCTTCATTTTTGACCTCTAACCAACCTGTTAGCCTTATGTCTATAAAACAAGGGATGTCTCCAGACTGAACATAAATTGTAATGCCAGTGTAGATCACAACTCCTCTATCAATATTTGAACTGGAAAGATCTTATACCAGTATAGCAGCAGTTTATTGTATTCATGAGAAGAACTTTGTACCCTTAAGACTCATTAATTTGACAGAACCCTAATAGCAGCTTGCAAATCTTGCTGCCATTTCTTGCAGGAAGTGAGGTCCTTCAGGATATGCTGTCCCAAGACTAGGGGAGCCATTCACAATATTCATTGCCCATGCATTCCTTCTTTCTGCAAAACAAGAGATTGTCTTTGCTACCACAAAGATTGGTTTCACATATGCAACAGTACTATAACACTGGCCAATCCTCACTCATCTCTGTACCTGCCAAATGACCTCTCCCAACAATCTCTGTCTCTTCTGTATAATACCGGGCATTTTACAGCCATCAGGAGTTTTCTATAAGTCCTTTGGCTTTTGTTTTTTGTGCTGTTCATTCAGCCACATTTTTCCTGTGTACTGACTCCTTGCTCACACCTCCATGGAAATTCCTGCATTCATCAGTCGGTCCTTATACCTGAGTGCCCTGACCCTTCCTTTTCCCCCTTGTGCTTTACAGATAACACAGTGCTGATGGGTAGCTAACCACATAAAATGATATATTATCTCATACTTCTTTCCCCAAGTTCCGCATGATTTGTGTGCTTTGGGCTTCCAGCACCCTGAGGAGGAGGAATGCTTTATGTTTAACTCCATGAAGCCCCATGCAAACTGTTGGTAAGAGGTCTAACATCACAGGCTGTCACTCTGGAGTAGCATGTCTGTGCAGGGATGCCTGCTCAGAGCAAAACAAGGCTTGTGCTAATTCTTCACCTTTTCTCCAAGGATGAGTGTCATAGAGATTTTTGTCATCTCACAGAAGTTTTGCTGCCTTGTGCAAATGCTGCATTCCCACGGCTGGTTAGCACAGCCAAGGCAGCCTCTGTCCTGCACTACCGGTCTGAGCACAGGAACTCAGAGCATGGAGAATAAAATAAAATAGAGATTTTCCTACATCTCTACCTCACTGTCAGATCTTCCTATCATTCAGGTGTCGTTTTGGCTGCTGCATACTCTGTGTCAATTGCTTATGTTCCTTAAGCTCTCATTGCAGTAACTCTCAAGGGATAATAAAACAGATAATTCAGTCTAAATATTGTTGAGAAAATGTTAAAGTTTGGCAACCTACTGGGAGAGGCTATTGGCTTAAGAAGGATTTAGAGGGCCTTAGATAGCAGAGATCATACTGGCTGTGGAAGAGGGAAAAAAAACGTGAAATATCTTTGCAGTAGATGGAGGAGTCCCTGGAAAACTGAGCATTTCAGCACAGAAGTCATTGAACTGGCCATGTGTTTGGAATTCATCCACTGCCATCCTATGAAACTTCAGGAGACTCCAGAGAGAGGTTGTTTAAAATGCAGTTTAAATTAGCATGTTAATGTAAAGGAAGATAAACACCTTCCCTATCTGTAATATTAAAAAGAAGGCTCAAGTCTTTGAGGCACTGCAGAGTGCACAGGTTGATATTAGGACTCGCCTTTCGTGCTTCTTGTTTCTTATTTTGTATGGGACAAAGATTCATTATCCTGAGCTCTCTTTGCAATTAGGTTTCAGAAGGAGCACCTGTCCTGAAGATGCCTTTGGTATGGCTTGGAGATCTCACTGTTGGAACATTTTTTTCTGAGAAACACAGGAAGTGAGTGGTTCATTTGAAAGACTTGTTTGTTTGGTGGTCTCTCTTTGGTGATTATTTGTGCTGACAAGACAGCCATTGGCTGAAGCAGCCTATATGCTGCAGGCTTAGACTGCAGTGCTGTTGGACTCCTACCAGAGCAATGTTTGTTCACCTGTAGCAACAAAGTGAAATTGTGTTTATAATCCTTGCCACATCCCTGCAGAGCTGTCTCGTCCATGCACCTTTGGGGCTTATGTGAAGAGACGCTGTTGCTCCCTTGCCAGCACCATGTAGCAAGGGAGGGGTTGTCCATTGCCTGACTGAATTTCACTCCCTCGTCTGCATTGCATCCCACAGGCTCGTCTTTCATATCACTCATGGTAGCTTCTGCTCCCATGAAAAATACCAGAGTCTTGTGGGGCACTAGCTTTGTTGTTGTGGGCCTTATCCTAGTGCCCCACAAGTTGATTACTTGGACTGGTGGTGATAGAGACCATGCTCAACCTAGTGATGTTGTCCCTGCTAAGGGAAGTCATGAGTGTTTCCCTGCCGTGCCCCCAGGGTACGTGCTAGTCCAGCCCATAGGAGCTCATGTTCTTTGATCTGCTCAAAAGGATTAGCAGAAAACTCCCTTCTCAGCAGCTTACAGTTGTCATGTATTGACACCTGAATTTTGGCATAAGCTAAGCCTGTGCTCTTATACAAATAAGCAAGCTCAGTTCTACATGGGTAAAATTGTAGGATGAGCCTGTTTTAATTAGAGCTGGTGAGACTCCTCAACACTCCTGCTGTTTGCTATCATAAACATCTTGCATATGTTTGCAGCGCAGTGAAAAAGACGGAGTTATGGGGCAGGTGCTTCTTTTAAAGCAACAAATCAACTCCTAGATAATGGAAAAAGCCACAGTCGTTTTCAGAACAAGTAGAGGATACAGAAGGAAATATCATTGCCAAACATCTGGTCTGCAAATCTCATGAGAGGCGAGTGGGGAATACCTACAGTTTTGAGTCTCCTATGATGTTTTGTCTCTGGAGTTCAGACTGTTCCCTAGGGGTTGCTTGGTAAGCAGCTTTTCTGGTAGGTTTTAAAGCAAACAGGGCTCAGTGCCCAGATTTTTCTTTCAGGATCAACCTAAATTTTTCCTATGGCCAAATGTGGGTAGTTAACATTTTTTGGATTCATTGACTCATAAATCAAACTGGGAAACTCTTGAAGTACTAAATAAAGACTATTTAAAATAAAGAATATGCATTACACTATCATAGTCTCCAAAGTAATGATTATATGCTGTACCAGCTCTCCACCTGGATTCAATCTCTCATGTCAGGGCCTGCAGCAGGAGCCAATGACACTTGCCAGTCAGAACAATGAGTTTGTTTTTTTACCTCCACTATAAACTCTTTAATTCTTCCTGTATCATTTTGTCTATATGAAAGCTCAATTGGCCACCTCTTGCTTCAGACTTCTCAGCCTTCTTCCTAAATAAACATCCTACTTTAGCTGAATTTTATTAGATGGTAGGTTTCTTCATTCTTATTTTCTATGCATGTCACTTTTATTAAGCCCCTTGTTTGTATGTTCCTCAGTGTGAATGGAGTCCTGCTCATGCAAATATTCCTGTTGATATTAGTGAGCTATATTCCTGTGTTCCTTCCTAAACTAACTTAGCTTCACTTTCCTGAAATCTGGTACTGCTGCACTGCTCCATTTGGAGATTATAAAAGTCAGAAAGCTGTGATCTCTCTTGGAGGTTTTCTCTGGATTAATTCCTGTTTGAACTTGAAAAGATGTTTTAGAAAAGCGTCCCATCTTAATCATGAGCAATGTGCAGTCCTCTGCAATTCATGGGATATTGTTTCAGTTGTTAATGAACCTTTTGAAAGTTTGGCCTTTCAGCCTTTTATCTATTAAGATTTGCTGGACTCTAATCAAATTTCTCTTTCTGTGGTGGCATTTAGTCTCTTTGATCTGGTTACCTTTCAGCCTTCTCTTTGGTAAGGTGAGCAGATTGAGACCCTGGAACCTCTCTTTATGAAATGGTTTGTTTCTCCATATTTAAATCATTCTTACAGCTCTGGATTCAGTGTTGGTAATATCTTTCTAGGAGGAGTATCAAACATGGAGGAGGCAATGTAGTTGCGCCCACTCCTTGGCAGTGTTTCCGTGCAGCTCAGAGCTGTCTCCTGTGGTTTTCTTCCTTACAGACCAGGTTACAGCATCATGTGCCATGTGTTAAGGATGTAGCTCCCTTTCACAGAGAGGCTATTCAGACACAGGGTCTGTAGGAAGAGATAACGTTTTTATTAGACTAGATAACACAGATGGAAAAAATGAATGAGAAGCCCTTCATCAAATAAGATCCTCCTCCACCCCTGCAAACTTAGCTTTCTTTGCATCTTTCGAGCTGCCTGGTTATATCAGAACTTGCCAAATACTTTGACCTTTGTTTTCAGTCTTCACGCTATCCTTTCACTATAGGATTCTCCTGGCCTCACCTTTAGCCTGGCGATGAGGCTCATCATGTCAGGAGTCTGCTTTATTTAAGGAATCACAATATTTCTGCTGCAGGACTGCAGTTCTCCCTGCCTTGAAAATTCTATAGTTGACATTCACTCCAAGCACTGCAAAAGTAGACTCAAGGTCTCCTTTTAAAATAGGAACTAAACATGCATAGCACAACACACGAAAAGGCCCTTATCTCTTAGTTGGTTTTCCATTACCTCCTGTGGCTCTAATCTGATTGCTTTGCATATATTAATGAAGAAGGAAATAAAATATTTGTAGTAATAGATGCATGGCATTCTAGGATTGATTATTTATTTTCCAAAAAGGTATGTTCCAGTATTTATACCTTTGGGATGCTGGTGGTGGTTCCTTAGCTTTTCTTGGGGCCATCATGATCCAATGAGACAATGTAATGAACAACATTCCCTGTTGGCTAATTTTATTCTTGGAATACCAGTATTTAGGCCATGACTTTGGTTTATGGTTTTGTTCAGTACTTCATAGACCTACAAAAGAGACACCCCCTTGCACAGATATTTCAGACCCATTCCTCACAGAAACTGCTTTTGGAACAAAGGGCTGGAGTGAAGGACTGCAGACCAGACACCTCTCCACCACACCCTGGAGACTTGCTGCTGACCTTGATACGGAAACATAAATGCTTGAAAAATCTTGGTATTACTTACTTCATTAGGGAAAACACAAGGGAAAACCAGAAGGTGTTCCAGCAGACACAATGAGAAAAAGATCCAGGGCCTTCCATTTCTGATCTCCTTCACAAGCACCAAATTTTTTCAGATCAGATTTACTTCAGGGAAGAACAGATGCTTGCACTGAAAATGTGACTGGTTTTCACGTTATCCAGGGCTGTCAGTGAGTGTTGAATATTTATATGCTGTAGGGAAAAGGTGATGAACTAGTTTGCTTCATACTAGCTTTTTCTACAGGAGTGAAAAAGCCTAGAATTCTCAGATGAAGCTTCCTGTTAGTTGTTTTCAGTGCGTGAATAGCAAGGATCATGTGGAAGAGTTTGTAGGTGATGAGAGAAAACTCCCCTGGGTTATGTAGCGAGAGGTTGGGGCAATTCTTACCTCTCAGCATGTGCTTGGTTTGACAGTGAAAATAAATAAGAGGGACCTGAGAAAGAGGGTTCTATTTTGAAAAGAAGCCTATGGAAGTGTTTTATGTCATATTTTCGTTACAGTCTATAGAAGCTGACATCCTCTGATTTTAATCTCTACAGAGCTGTAAATGCCACAACATATTCAGAAGGCATGATGCTCATTGGGTCACTGATTGCCTATGGAGATGTGCCTGTTTCGGCCACCTTGCTGGTGCCCTGGATTATCAAAATGTAGCTACCTCACACTTGAAATGTTGTTGAGTCCTCTGTCCCTTTTCTGTCCCAGTGGTGATAAGTGTAGAGATACTGAAGTGAAAACATCTGTGACTTTTTTCTGTAGTAGGTGAGAGCCTGAGCAGATGGCGTATTTTTGCCAGGGGCCAGGTCAGGATAGTCTTTTCACAGTAGGTGCGTACTTGAACAGGTCTCTGTTGACATATTTTTATTTCCCCTTGGATGCAGTTTCTCTGTGATGAGTGGGGTTGCTGTAATCCTTCCCTCCTTTAGAGGAGGAATGTGAGAACGTGCATGCAGGTGTGTAGTTTCTCTTAGAAGCTGCCTCTCTGCCATGGTGGTGCTGCTCACCCCTTGCCTTCTTTTGATTGCCATCCTTGTTTTCTTGAAGACTTATCCATAAGCAGCTTGCAGTGTCACAGGAAAGAGCGTTGTACCTCATGGTGTTGGATGATGAAGCAATATCTTTAAATTTGTCCAGTGGTGCAGAAAAGAAACTGCTAGTGAGAAGTAGCCAGTAATGGGAAGTGAAGTTCCTTCTAGAAACAAAGCATTAAACTACATGACGTACTTGCATCTCTTCCAGTCCTTTCCCTGGCTGTTGTGGAGATGGGAGGCTGACCCCAGTGCCAGAGCTGAGCAAGGTGTAGCCAAGCAGAGCAACGCAGGGCTTGTCATGCTGGTTGTGTGGTGGGACACGCACAGATCAAGCTGCCTGTGCATTACCAAGGGAGTGGGATGGTCTGTGCTAAGAGAGACCTGGGGTGCCTCAGAAGGGTGCAGCTGAGGGATTTCTCTACAGAAAGGCAGGAGATGAGTGGGGTCTGGTGGGTTATAGGTTCGGGTAGTATATGTACCATCAGCCTGAAGGCTAACATGAGAGTGTGGGAGTATTTTAGAAATAGGCCAGAACACTTAATGAGGCCAGAACTAAAGTTGTCTGCCTATGTTTATTAACTTTGTTTGTTTGTGTCTTGGGGTGACTTTATGATTATCCCGTATTCGTCTCCTCTATGCCAGGAGAAAAAAAATGAATCTTGTGCTTTTAAAACTGAGCCCCAAGAGCAGAGAGAAAAAAAACACTAGCTAGAGAAATCTTTTGAAAACAATTCTACTGTCTCAAGGTCAATTTTACTATGTTGCTGTGCAGTTTTGGTTGTGTGTTTTTTTGTCTTTCGGTGGCCTGGCTGAAAGGGGGAGGGCCTTCTAGGCTTCTAGCTTTTTTTCCAGCGAGAAAGGCTGTTTTTTTTCCCATAAGGAAGAGACTCGGACCTCTGCATTTTCCTGGACTTTTGATTTCTTCTTCTTTCCTGGACTTGTTGGGACATCGGAGTGTCAAGACCTCACTGGGAGGCCTTTTCCACTGGTCTGGCCTTGGGGGAGCCCCCCACAATCGGCCTGGGACTCTGGGTCCAATCTTCCAGTGAGAGACCTCATTATTTATTGTTATATATATATTATTTAGCGTTTAGTATTATTTTCCTTTTGTGTTTGTTAAATAAATAGGGTTTTTTCTTTTTTCACTTTCCTTCGAGGAAATATTTCTTTCCTCGAACCTGGTGGGAGACGGTGATTGCGGCCTGTTTTTGATCAGAGAATATTTATCCCTCTGAATATATTTGTTCCAAACCAGGACAGTTTGTAAGCTTGAGTTGCTCTGAACTAGGTATTCTGGAAAGGACTGACCAGCCGGTGTATGTTAACTATGTGTTAACACAGCTTTGTCGAGGATCAGCCTGGTGTTTTAAGCAGAAGGAATGATCATTTCCTTGACACAGGACTGATGGGCTCAGTGAGTTCTCTAGGTTTTGCCCAGCATTGCTCTGTGGGTTATAGAGGGTTTGGGAGGGAACAAATTTGATCTCCTGGTAAAAATGATGGCTGCTGCATGTTTCACTCTCATATTCTCTGCTGCGGTGAAAGGGGGATTATAGCTATGCTTTCAAATGTCTGAAAGTTGTTGACAGGGGCAGTGAGAAATCTCAGATGCTATCTTTATTTCTGGATTTCAGTGGTTTTATTCAGTTCTAGCTGCAATAAATTTCAATGAGGAGAGAAAAAAAATGTCATGTCTGTTCCCTATATTCTATTTTGATGCCTCTTGAGAAGCTCACTGCCCTTCTTGGTCTGTTAATCCATTAGCATTATTTTCAGTGCTCAGGTTTTGGAGGATGGGAGTAAGAGGAGTTGCTCAGGATCCCCAGTGCTATGTGCCTTTCATAGGCTCAGCCTAGGGAGGCTTATGTGCAGCTGTATTTCATACTTCCCATAGTGGGAATGGACGTTGGGTTTGCCTCCCTCCATTTCTGTAGGAGGAAAGAAGAGGGACTCAGCCCATGCTGTGGGGCATGGAAGTCTGTCTTTCCCTTAAGTATAGAGGTTCTGGGAGACTCAGCACCCCAGGGAAGATGAGATATACTTTCATCCTCTGGAGTGGGAGATGGTAGGACCATGAGGGATCTTCATTCAGGTGGAAGTGGTGCACACACAAATGTGAGAGGCAAGAGGGTACCATGCTGAGCGTTGCTGGTCTGTTCCTGCTCAAATTCTGTCTTGACCAGCATGCCATGGAGTAGATGGAGGTGTGTGTGTTCTCATCATGGACTCACATATCGCCCCACTCAGGTGGAAAGAGGCCAAAGAGAAGACCACCTCTGGCACATGGCTGTGCAGTACAATCCCTCTGGCACTGGGAACGTGTGGCCAACTGCTGCCCAGCTCTGATAGGACCCAGCAGAAGAAAGCTGTGCTGTGCTGCCCCAAGCAGCTTATCTGTGCTGTACCCAGAGCCAGTCTGATTTCCCTGCTCAGGGTTCTAAATAAATACCCCATAAGTGATGTTGACTTCTTCAAAAGCATTTGCTTGAAGGAGCAGTAGGTTCTTGGAATAGATGGGAGTAGTGAGTACTGTTTCAGGTGTAATAAAGAGGTGCAGTTGCATTCCTTAGTCTTTGACAATCTCTCAGTACTTTTATGAAACCTTAACAAAAGCCACTTTAGGAGCTTCTGCCTTGGGAATCCTTTGCCTGAAAGGCACCAGATTTGGATTCTAAATCTTAATCTTCATTTCATGAGGCACCTGCGCTTGTTTTTAGCGCAAATGTGTGACTATTTTAGAGCACTGGGAGCTTACTTTTAAGCCAAGATCCTTCTAGGAAAGATTTTTAACTTCGGCAGAAGCTGTACACAGTTGTAATATTTTTCCTTTGGGAAAGCTGGCACTGATCGCTTATGTTCTGAGAAAAGACTGGTTTTCATTTTACAAAAGAAAGGGAATTAAACCCCAGGTTAGGAAGAACAAGAATAAAGAATTCCCCTGCTTTTATTTGTACAGGCCACGTACTTCCTTACACAGCCCCAGTGGCATGGAAACCCCATGGTGACCCTGTCATTGTGCAGCACAGAATGGAGATTAATCTGGAGAGCAGTAGGTAATAAAATGAATAGTTTTAGGTTTTTTCATTGTATTAGCAGTGAGGGTATTAAGGACTCTAAGTGAGAGAAATACACTTGCTACTGTTTTGGGGGGTGTTTATCTGAAGAATGAGTTTAAAACATCATTATACAAAAGTCTACAACCTCTCCTATTTGTGTTTGTATTTTTGGTCAAAGACCAAAAGGTAGGAAATACTTGTTATCAGAAGGAACTGCAGGTGTTTAAGGCTATGGTATTAACTCCAGCCATTAAGATGGCAAAGAACAGAAGAGGTTTTTTTCTAGTGCATTTTACTGTTGTCTCCTTTTGCCTGCTTTTACGTTCCTTAATCTCTTTGTACTTGGGCTTCCTACCTGTAAATAGGAGTGAAGATTCCTGCTAAATGTTCTGGTTTCCCAGAGAGACAATAAGAACAGACAAGTTAGGGCTGGTTATTACTGGCTTCCAGCGCGTTGGAGGCCATAGTTTGCAAAGAAAAATAGTCAGCTATTGTATTAGCTCTGCACTTAAATTGGCCTCATAGAGTTTTCTAAGACAGAATTAAAAAATAGATCTGTGATACTGACAGATACTGATACTGCTCATGCTTTTGGAGCAGACACTTCATGGACCTGTAGCAAAGTTTCTTGTGCTGCTTTAAGCCAAGGTTGGTGCCTGCGTAGCAAAGTAGCCCCACTCTATCCAGCAAGCAGGATGTTGCACTTGCAGACAGACAGCACTCACTAGAGATCTTGGAGACTGGGCAAGCTGTACTTGGACTTCTGGCACAGTGAAGTGCTTTCTGGACAAGATGCCAAACTGCCATTCTCTCTGATGTACACACCAGAAAAATCTGTGTAAACATCTTGATAACGTTTTATTTTTTAAAAGACTATTCTTTTGAAATCTAAATGTTGCAAGAGTGAATGTTGTGTTATTCCTGTACTGGCATCTCCTGGGATGACTTTCACATCAGAAGTGATACAGAAGTGATGCTTTGAAACTGATCTCTTTACTACTTGTCTCATAATCTTTCTGTTCCACCCAAGCATCTCACACCAACCTCCTATCTGTGATTTACTTCTGTTGTAATGGCATGGTTCTGCATCCTGAAGATTCTCCAAATTAATATATACAAAGAGAAAGGATTTCTAGAAATTAAAATTGCTTAAGGTGTTTTTCACAAGCAGAAGCTGCAGGAGGGTAGAAGGACCAAAGCTGAGACTCTTCCCAGCCTTGTGTGTGCTTGCTTTTTTCTTTCCCTGGCTCGAGAAAGTGACTTTCCCATTGATTACAGACACAACAGTGCTTCTGTTGCTGAGCTCTGATAAGCAGACAAAGCAGGCATTTGGCACAACTCTTTCTCCTTGTTTTGGTCACTCAGTTGGCCTTTCTTTCAGGGCCCATTGTGCTCTGTGGGTGAGGTGGAGGTGATGCTGCTTGCTCTAGATACTGTCTCTCTTACAGTCCTCCCGATCCTGTCCAAGCCTGGCAGTACTGTGAGTTGTGATGCCCAGTCCCATCACTCCCATCCTGCAGGTGCTTTTGGCAAGACCAGCACCTGCTTTTCCTTAAAACAAGGTTGGGAGCAGTGAATGCGAGACCTACAGGAAATTGTTCCTGGACTGGAAACAAAAGCAGAGGAAAAGGCTGCCACAGCCAGACAGAGAAGTTATTTGAATTAAAGGAACCTGCTGCTTCCCACTGAGCACTGGATACTAGTACACAGTGTCATTTGCGGGGTAGACCAGTACTGACTTCTGTTACCAGGGGATTTTGGCTTCTGTAGCTTTCTCCCTGCTGCCTTGTTGAGCCAGTTTGGAAATTTAGAGCCCCGGGGTGGGCAAGTAGGAGATGTTCTGGGGAGAAGGAGAAACTGGGAGCATCACACATGAGAAACAGGAATCTCACCTTTTCTAGGCCTCCTTGATTTTTTGTGCCATTGGGTAGATGGGGTCAGGTGTGCTTTCTGCTCTCCACATCCCTTCAGGGCTTTCATTCTGAAAGTCTGGTGCATTCTTTGTGTCAGTGGCTTGTGGGAAAAACATGACAACCGTGATAAAAAGGAACTGGAAGAAGGAGATGAGATTTATATTACCTTAAAAATAATACCCTCTCTTCTTTTTCATGTTGCCCTGCTTATCTAGGATGTTGGCTCACTCCCTCACAGTGCCTCTGAACAAAATGAATTGTGCATATGGCTCTTCACATCTCGTCCCAAACAGGCCTGTGGCGGTAATGCCTGTTGGGCTGTTTGCATGGGTGCCCATCACTTTTCCTCTGTGCTTCTAACATGTGGACAAGAGACTGAAATGCAAAATGTGTGTGCAGTGGCCAGGCTTCCCACCAGCATGTGTGTGCACGTGGTGGGGAAGCATGTGGGCACACTTACCCTGAGGGTGGAGAACTCAAGTTTATGCCCATTGTCTTGAACTTTGTCTTTGAAAGATACCAGAGGTGGAATATGTGGCTGAACAAATATGAACTCTTATTAATTGGAGTGCTTATAAAAATGAAACATTTATGGAGAGATGCTTCTGTGGCCTTCATTTGACACAGCCTCCTTGCCAGGTAACAAGTTATTGAAGGATTAGGGAAGCATTATGTGCACAGTACTCATGCTTCACATAAACCAAACATTGTTTAACTTCTCCTTTAGTCTCGCAGGGACCAGACAATGAAAACCTGTTGAAAACTCAGCTGGGAGAGCCAAGATAAAGCTTTGCAGTAGAAGATTAACCAGATTGTTGGTGCTTCTGTGGGATGCTGTTACAGGCCTCTGCTCTAACAGGACAGGCTGTGCATGGCAGCTTAGTTTATCTGGATCCCGTAAGAGGAGTTTTGGTGCCATATAGATCCTTTCCTGGGAGGAAGGTGTCAGTCTGCTTTCCTTCTTACTAGCTTGTTATCATAAGACTGGGACTGGGGGACAGTAGGGGAAACAGGTTAAAAGAGACCTTTGGAGGTCACTGAGCCCAGCCCCCTGCTCAAGCCAGGGCCAGCTTCACTTACATCTGTGACAAAAAGTGCTGCAAGCTGGGTGGTGCATGCAGCTTCCCTGAGCACAGCCATCTGCCAGGAAGGGGTGATGCAAATTCCTCTCTGCATGTGTAATGAATCTTCTGCTGTTTTTTAATTAAGTGCTCATGCCTGCTCTCCCATGCAGACTCTAAAGGCATCTAGAGAAGTGACAGGCTTAAGGAGACAAACAGTAAAGAAAATAAGCCTGAGAGTTTAAGAACAGAATTAAAAAAAAAAAAAAAAGAAAAGTTAGCATTACAGCAGTTTTTATATGCATGAGCTGTAAGGCAGCTCCTTTTTTTTTTCCAGGGCTGCAGGTGAAGAGTGTTTGTGCAGGTGCTGACTACCTGGAGCATTTTGCTTTTCCCTCCCAAGGAAGGCATGCCTGCAAACCACAAGGATAGGCCTTCTGGCAAAGCTGAAAGGCTTGAGCTACCTTACACTGCTCAGTGGAAAAAAACCTGCAGGTCCTGGTGTAAGAGTATAAGGAAAAGGATAACCCCCACTCATTCTCTGTTTCAAATTACTTTCTGAATTTAGTAGATCAGAATCTTTCAGAAACTCTGACCCTCGCCATGGTTGTAATCGATGCTAATTAGAATTATTTCCCTGATGTTCATTTCGGGTATGTCCCCAAACACACTATCTGAAGCCTGAGTTTTAACTACTGGATACTGTTTCTTGGTATCTTTTTCTCATGCCTCCCATTCTGAGGGTGCTGCAGGTGATGGTACCCTGATTTCACAGTCATGGAGCCAGTCCAACCCAGGGAAAAGTGGGTGTTGGTGCCTGCACTATCTTCACCAGTTATTAAGAGCAGCTTGCACTCAAAGAGATTTCAGGTGACAGGCAAGAGTTGGTTCTCTCTTGAGTTCAAATATAAACAAAATTATAAACAAATAGTACTTAATTTCTTAAACTATTCTGCAAATTGGTGATGCTGTAAGAACTAGCTTGGGAAGATAAGACTGATTACCTTGATGCACACACGGTTGTAGATTAAGTATTTCCATTTGAATCTTTTGCCTTTAAACATGTTGTTCCTCAAGACTGCTGGAGTAATGACACCTCAGCTTCGAGGTGATGGGCAAAATGCATTTCTCTTAAACTTCATATTTATTTATGGGTAAGATAGCGGGGTGGGGTTTTTTTAGAATTAACAAAGCAGAGCATGGAAAGACAGTGCTGTCCACCTAGAATCCCTTGTCTATGGACACTTCTCTTTCTTTCAGGCAGTCTGGGGAGGCTATAGGAAATGTGACTGCAAAATTCAATAAATGTGTACTACTTCGGGAATACACACGAATATGATGCAAAGGAAGGAAAGGAGAATTCAAAGACAAATATTCAGTAGGGTGATAAATCAGAAGGTTGGGTATTGTAATTAGGAGTAACGCTTCTAGATTTTTCATGGGGTGTTAATTTCTTCATAATCTGAAATAATTGAGTTAAGTGGTATTTTTATTTTTTCCTCCTTCCCTAGGGAGAATAGAGTGGGACAGGCTAGTTTGGTCCTACCCATACTTAATTCTTCTGCAATCTATTTATAGCCTCTGCAGAGGGCAAGGAAGGAGGGAGACCTTGGAAAAACAGGGAGGCTTAGCTGTGTTTGTTTTAAATTGGAAACCCTGGCTTTAACCCCTTCCTTGGTCAGCTGCCCCATGAATATCAGAAATCTTTTACATTTGGCAAATAAACAAGCGTGTCTCTTGCTGTCAGCTCCAAAAATGAAATGTGTATGTTGTTAACTCCACATTGTTACAGAGTAACTGCCCTTCAGTATTAATGAAACTGGCGTCTGTTGTTGTGTGTTGGCCTCATCTGGGTGCAGTGACTCTGTGTGTGTGTGTGTGTGTAGCACGCACGTGAAGCTCCCATCCTCTCCAGAGGTGCTCTGTGGGTTCTGCCGTGGCAGCGGGTGAAAGGAAGAGCAAGCCTGGCTGATACTTTCAGATTCACTGTGCTGAAGAGATAAATGGAATTGCCAGAGGGTTACTAATACCCTTTAAAAGAAGAAATATTCTCTTTCCCAGAAGGATGTAGAAAAAATTAGAGCAATTACATTTGTATCATGAACCTCTGTACCAAAGGGAACAGGGAAGGGGAATGGGGAATGCAGTGGAAGGAACAGTACACGGAGTTCCCATTCTGCACTCCGCGCTAAATAGCTGGGCTTAAAACTGGGACAGGAGAGAATGGTTTTATCAGTATTTTTCTTAAATATGTTTTCTCACAAGTGTAGAGATGAGCAGGGGCTGACTTTCCAGTATCACTGGGGTGCAGAATCTGTTAGAGCTGCATATTCTGACACAGTACAGCGCTGCTCCTGTGCAGCATTATTTGTGTGCACAAAGAGAGCCATCTCTCTCTAGCACCCTGTGTTGATAGAGCAGCACTTCCCAAATTCAGAGTCAAAGTAAAGGTGGCTTTTTTTCCCCTAGGTTAACGCCAATTGATTTTTCCTTATTAAACTGAGTTCTCTCTGCTGCAGCCTCTGCCATAGTGTAACTGGAGATGCCCTGCTTGCAAATGTCTGGGAAGTCAGTCTATTTTCCATCTGTAAGTAATGTTTTAGTGTTGAATGCAATTTATCTTCACTCACATCGCAAAAGATGTCAACACTAAAACATTTGCCACAGACATCATAAACTCAAGACATTGGCAGGCACTGCTGAACAGAGCAGAAACAGTGGCAGCGAATACATATTTTTAAACCATCTGGTCTGCCACTGCTATTGGATCAAAAATGACATGGTGTAAAAAACTCGCCACTGTTTGTCAGATGACCTTTGGGCAGTCAACAGAGAAGTCAGTACTGCATGTAAATGCACTTGAAACAGTACGGTCTGTCTCAGTTCATACTTCTGGGCCTTGTTCCCTCACTTGCCAGGTTTCAGAAACTAATAGGCTTATTTAGTAACGTTTAGAAGCAGCTCAGATAAACCAGTGCCTTGAGGGCTTTGTGCACCACTCAGCTCTCTGCATACGCACTTCCTTCCCTCCGAGTCCTGCAGGGAAGCGGAGTTTCGAGAGCTGTGGGTGGGAAAGATCCCTTTTCATTTTTCTCCCCTCGTGTGTTTTGATGTTTTGCTTTCTGTGCAGTTTTCCCTTTGTCAGGAGCAGCTTGCATAGGTAGTATATACATGTGAACATGTGCACACAAACACAGGAGCCACTGTGTATTTTGTCTTTGTGGTATATGCCTGTAGTGGGAGGAGGACTCATGGGGCTCTTCATGTTTTGGTGGAGAAGCCCCTTGAAAACAAGTAGCCTTGTTGTTGCCAGTCTTTGGCTAAGGGTACCTTATACTTCAGCAGGGACATCTCTGCAGACAGCTGTTCCTGAAATAAATGCTCCAAAGTCTGTAGATTTTTCCCCTTTCCTTCCCAGAGGATATTTAGCTCATTTCTGACCGTGCATTAGATGAATGTGTGTTTACTGCTGCCTATAAGCAGCAGCCAGCACGAGAAATTGTAAAATTTCTCAGCTACCCCCTAAAGCACGACTGAAAGTAGGGACCATACAAGATAAAAGTCTGAAAGGCTGAGTGTGTGCAGTCTTCCTGGGTTACAGGTAGCTCAAAATGGCCCCAGAGAAAAGTGGCCCATAGCGTTCTTCCATGAAAAAGCCAGCTACTACGAAAGCCTGGCCACCCCCACACAGAGCAACCACAATTCTCCCTTTAATGGTTAAATTAGGCTTTAAAATACACCGTGCAACAAAGATTATTTGGAATTCAAAACAATGGTAAAAAACAATAAAAGGAAAATGAAGGTACCATCTTTCTGAAGTAGTGATGGGTTGTCCTACTCCTGGCTCAAAATGCAAGTTAAACATTGTGGCCACAACAGGCTTTTGAGAAAAACACCCCTTTACTGCACAGGTGTATGAAGAAATCTGCAGTACCCTCACACTTCCTTTTGCTGCAGCTTTACTTTTTTTTCCTTAAGGAGATAATTTCTAGATTAATGCTGTCTCTCTGTGAACAGACTTAACTAGGTTGCTCTATATCTCTTTGTCTTGGAGGCTGAATAATACACAAATGATAGCAATAGGAGTCATTTGCTCCATTAAAAGTAGCTGATGCTACATTTTCATTAGGCAAAAATGAAGAGGCTCAGTATGGATTAAAGACCTGAGTTTTATGGTCGTTGCCCTGTAGGTTTATGTGTACAGGAAAGACAGCCACATCTCCTGGAAGCTGAGGTTGCCCTGAATTTACTGTCATCATTTGGAAAGCTCTTCTGTGGACAGATACTCCTTGCTGAAAGGGAGCATTACTCAATTGCAGACTAAGAGGGATGGGGTGCCCAGGAGTCTTTGGGATTATGAATGGGTTATGCTTAAATGAAACTTCTTCCAGAACCCTTTGTATTGAGTGGACAGGGAGATAAGCCAATAAACCAAGGAGTGGACTTCCCTCCTGCCCACATCCACTAGCAACTTCTGGATTTTCCTAAGTCTCTTGACAGAATTGCACATGAATTACACATTCTGGGGCTACTGAATCAAGTGGGGAGGTGGCATAGGATGTGCTGAGGCATTCTTAGATATTGCTGTCCTTATTCCCATAAGAAAGATACTGATATCTCAGAGATCTCTAGTTTAGGCTTTAAATGAGCTAGAATGAAAATACAATCCTATTTTTAGGTGACTTTAAAATATCCTGACATGTTTACCAAGCTGGCTTTGAACCAGCTAAAATGTGTAAACAATTAATACAATATATTGCTGAGACAGAGAATTTCTGTTTTCTTACAGTGTGGGCTAGTAAGTGCTTTTCTTCACCACACAAATACTGAAATGGAAGGAAGATACAAATGTAAGCAACAATGACACTTGACACAGTGTCAGTCTCCAAACATCCTCTTGATGTGTGCTAGCACCACAATACCTTCTCCAAAGTCACATTTTGTATTCAGGCACACATAAAAAAAAATAAGACAAAACTACAATGCACAGCCTTTCGTCTAGCTTTCTAATGCTGTATTGCTTAATAATTTAAGGACAGTGATAGCCTAAAAATTGCAGTCTTAGCAGCTTCACATAACCTACATTAGACAGAGGGGAATATCATATTTATTACGTACTCAAGATGTCTGACTTTATCAGGAAAAAAATCTTCTGTGTGTTTGGCACTATATCACTTAGAAGGGCTCAGCTATATATTCTGTATTACTAACAAATCCATCTATAATCATTTTAAGAGGCTGGTGTTCATGGTCTCTGCTTCCCCCAGTGCTATTTGTGAGACCTCACTGGAATAAACAGCAGCTCTTCTGGGACAGCACAGAGTGGGAGAGTGGAACCAACTTGATTATTGCAAACACTACAGTTGTGCTATCATGGTGTCTTCCTCCTGATAGCTTTCCTGTTCCCCACGAAGGTGCCTGTCCTCAGCAGATCCCTCTGCCAGCAGCTCTGGCACCAGGAGTAGGGCAGCTGTACTGCCACCAGCCTGGCTGGCTCTGCTGGCTGGGTGGTGTGGTTTGCAGACAAAGGTGGTGTTTTCTGGTGTGATGCTTTTAGAAATGGTGTGTTTCCAGTTATGAGGTTGTTTTTTCTCTTTAGAAAAGTGTGACATCAGTGTAGGACTAAAAGGTCAAGGGAATCGCTTTTTAGCAAGGTAATTTCTGAGTTCAGGGGACATTGAATTCAAATTATAATGTATCTTAATGGTATGTTCATACACTGTTAAAGTTTTATCAGTACTAAACCAGAAAAATGTATTCATCCCTTGAGAATGCAGATGCTTCATAGGGCCTGCTATTGACTGTAGCAGAGAAGGAATTTGATTTCTGGGCTTAGATCTGTAGAGGGAACTTATTTCCTTGGGAGATTACAGTATTTCCATAAATATGGCAGGGAATATTGTGATACCGGCAATGACAAACACAAAAATCTGTGTTCTTCCTCTCATACTGGTTTCTTCTTGCAGGCTTTGTGACTAGCTAGGTTTTGTTTTTCGACTGACAGTCATCCTACAATCTTCAGCTCAGCTGGAGTTACCTGCTTGGATTCCTCTTGATTTTCTCAAAAGATTCTCAGTGTCCTGGATTTTGGCATTACTGTTAAATGTTTGCCACCTATCTCTCTGAGCTCTGGATTATGCTGCTGGCTGGCTGAGTTGGAAGAGTCTGTTCCCCTTTTGTACTTGTGATGATTAGCTGTTAATTCAGGTGCACTGTGCAGCTTCCAGATGCCTTCTTTGAAAAGGCCTCTGTTTTTTCACGAAGGATTGAATTGCTTCTGCTCTGAAGTGTTACATCTCCACTGTTCTGTGCTGCAGGGGGGGCAGCAGCTTTTATTTCCACCAGGATGGTGTGAGAGTTGGCTATCACAGTGCAGTTACAATACAGTCACCAGCCCCAGTAAATCAGCACAGCCAGTGCTTCCTGGGTTGATGTCTAATTCAGTATATAACTCCTTTCACTGCAAAACTCATTCCTGAAATGTGGCATTGGTCAGCTGAATTTGCAGGATCAGAGATCAGCTAAATGTCACCGTACCATGATAGCTCACATTGCTTTGTAATGTGGCAGCAGTGACAGGGTTATTAATAGGTGTAGGTACCTGTTCTGGATGCTTTATGGGAGCACAGTGGGCATAAATGGCAGTGAAGGGATTTGTTTGTGGGTTGAGTGACTTCTCAGGATAACAAATGTTATCGGCTGCCTCGCTGTCAAGGACACAATTAATTCTGGTTGCACCGTACAGTTAATTTGGTATGCATCTCAAATGTTTTCAATGAGCTTTGCATGCAGATTCAGTGGACCATAAGAAAAGTTTCTTTTTAGCCCTCAAATCTGCCTCATCTATTTTAAAGTGATTCTAAAGGGACCTGACAGTGTCCCTTTATGTGAAACAGAGCTGCTGGTTGAAGTCAGAGGCACTCTGCTCTGTGCTCTCCCTCTCTCTCCCTGGGGGCACTTGGGCTGATTGCCTTTTTGTAAGACTCCAAACTCTGCCGTATCAGCCTCCTAATCAGCTCCTAGAGCCCTCTGGGTGCAAGGCCATCACCCACGAGTGGCCATCTGTAGCCTTCCAGGAGCTGCAGTTAAAGGGTGATGCTGGCCCTTGAAAGGAAATGAAAGCACGGTTTAACCATTCTGTTCAAATCTCTTGTGTATCTGTAGAGCATCAAATTTAAAGTTGAAGTGCCTAACACAAGAACTCAGCTTTGTACGTGTTGGAAGAGTATGCTGATTTATTTATTACTATTCGTATTTAATTCATAATAAGGAAATAGTAACACAGAGAGTAACAGATTTTTAATTACCGTTCTTCCTAGCCACCTTCTGTGTCTTGTGTTTTCCACTTAGGTTGATGAAAGTCAAGTTTGTTGTTAAAATAGAAAACTTTGTAGTAATGGGAGCAAAGAAAGAATGAACTCTGTTTAGGAACTCAAGTGTGGAGAGGGGAAAAAAATCCTCCTAAAATAAAAAAAAAAGGAAGACAGGGAAGGGGCAGTCTCTTAAATGCAGCTATTAAGCGATATTATTGGGACGCTGGATTCGTTCTGAATGGAGGGAAATTAGCAATGCAAATATTTCTAGTCACCAATTATCCATGATATAAATAGGTCGGAAATTTGCACTGTTAATACCAGCCGTGTTGAAACCTTTTCTCAGCAGTTCATCAGGAGAGAGATTTTGGTTTTTTTTTCTGATTTGTATTCCTGCGGCTTGTTAAAGGCTTGAAGAGGGGGAGGAGAACAGGAGTAGGAGAAAAACAGGTTTAATGGGCTGTAAGGAGTAAAACTCTCTTCTCTTACTTCTACTGTAAACAAAACAATCAGCTGAAGCCTGGCTTTGTTTAAAAAAGAGAAAAAATGTAAATAACAGTGATTCTCCTGTGCTATTGCTCTTACATACTTTATGTGCCTTCCTTAGAGGGTTTTATCCTTTAAATATAAACAAGGAGGCATTACAGACACGTAACTGCCAGAACAACTTTCCCCAGCCAGTATTTCTGCAGAGGATATAATTAATCCAGGCTGTGGTGAGAGATGTGGGGAGGCTGGGGTGCCATGCTGGTGGGCACCATGCATGCATCAGTCACTGAAACTCTGCCTTTGTAAGTCTTTAGAGCTTTTCAAGGCACCCAAATAGTTTAGAAACTGATTTACCCAGCAGATTTTGCTGAATGAAATATCTTATTCAGGGACCAGATGTTTCTGTTGAAAACTGAATACACACAGACACATGGAGATGCGCCTGCTTTCCTGTCTGCTGTTTAATTTTTAATTATGTGAATTGAATGATTGTAGGTTGCATGTTTTGTTCCAGTCTGCTCTTTCATGTTGCATCCCCACTAAGAAACAGCAGCTTTTCTGGTGCAGAAGATCATGAGCTAACCCAACACAGTAGTACTGACAGAAAATGACGTTTGTGAATCTGGCATTCATATTATGGCACACAGTAGCTCAGGCTCTGAAATAGCTCTGCCATCCTATAACATACTTGCTACATCTCACAGAAGAGGGGTACTAAGGCCTGGGTAATTTTTGGAGCAGCCATACATTTAGAATTTAAAAAGTAAATGCATGGGAAGGTAAAGGAATTTTTAGGATTGTATTGACTATCTTCTTCTGGAGACTATAAGTCACTGGCTTACCCATGGGAGGAGGTAAGCCCTAAGCCTCTGCTGGGACCTCTGTTGTATTAGCAACACTCCCCAAGGCTTTATGATGGGCCACAACTTCCCAGTGAACTAGGAGAATGGGATTAAAGACTGGCTGGACAGGTTGGTTGTGTGCTTTATCCCTCTTGGAGATTCCTGGCACATTGGCAGAATAGTGCATGTGCTTTACCTGCATAGCTATGAGATGGGCGTCAGTGCATTCTACCACTAATGCATTGGGAATGGTGCTGTTCCTGAGGTCTGTGAGGAGACACTGTCTGAATGCAGGCTTAAAGGTAGTAAACTTCATTTATCCTCTGTTTCATTCCAGCAACTAGACCTCGCTGTTGAACCCAGGCACACAGAGTGGTATAACTCTATTGTGGATCGTTCAGTGGGCAGTTCCTTGGCTTGCAAAGGAAGTGTTCTAGGTGAAGGATTCACTGATACTTTTTTATTGCCAGACTGGGGCCAGATGTGTGTTGCTCTCTATCAGTTAAGACTTCTCTGCAAGGAGAGATGGTGCTATTCGCTCGGCACGTTTTACCACATTGGCTTATGTGGATTCAGCAGGGACTCTCGCAGAAGTTTGTCTGTGATGCTGGCATTGGAAAGTCAATAAGCATTGCACTGCACGATCCTGTTTCAATGTTGCACAGAGTATAAAGTGTTTGTAAGGGCTTTTTAGTAGTGTTTGGATGTATTAGTGGGCCAGGACAGGCTGTGATCCCTGCCTGCAACTTGTCTGGTCCCATGCAAGACAAATGTCTTGGTGAGGGTGTGAGTCTGTGCATGTTGTGAGTCTGCTCCTTTGTCTGAAGCAGGGCAAAGTGGTCCTTTTTGCTGGTTATATTAGCCTTGTAGTTAAAATATTCTGCAGCAATGATTAACCACATTCATGCATGGAGGAGGTAACTGAAGGCTTGGGGCTTATGCTCCTGGTCAGTAGCTGTGTCATCTGTGTATCTATCTATGTATGGATCATGGAGTTTTACACAGAAACAGTTTTAGCTTGATCTTAATATACTGTTTCATCAAAATTCACCCTTTAAAGGGGCAGCACACAGGGTGATGGGAGAGTGGTGTTCACAAAGGCTTCGGCTCCTCAGACTTTCCCAAGAAGAGCCGTAGCATCTGCTTGTCTCCACTGGCTGCTCACTGTAGGATTGTGCTGCTCTCATTACTCTCTGTTCTCAGCTGCTGTGTCAGATCACACCATCAGTCCATCTACTCCAGGGCTGTGCCTGCTCATCTTTGAGAGCTCATGCACACCTGCACTTAACTCAGTAACTAGCACCAAATACATGCAAGGAAGATGAATTTCTCCTGTCTTCCCATCCTATCTCCTGGCATCTGCTTGTGCCTCAAAGCACTTACCCTTCAGTAGGAGTTGAGCATGACGAGCTGCGTGCTACCACAGTGCTTCTGCTGACACAGAGTCCTAAGACTCTGGTGTTGTCCTGTCATCATCTTTGGAGAATTCATGATATGGTCTATGTGCACCTGTATCCTGGAGAACTCAGGAACCCTTGAGAACGTACCTTGAGAACATTTTATTTTAGGGATTTAGAAGGGAGCATTATCATCACTTGTCAAAAACAAGTTATGAAAGCAGCTTGTCTCCACATGCTTAACCTGATGAGGAATAGTAGCTCTCAAGGGATAGCAGTTCCTATTTAAAGCTAAAGAATTATAATTTTCTTTCAAATATCATCAGAGATTTACATGTCATTAGCCCATGCTCTCGAAGCTGGCAGACCCCAAAACACTGAAAACTGAACTAGAGCACTAATTCCTTCTTGAAAGCAAAAGTGACAGAGATCCTCCCTCACGCTTGGAGGTTAGTGAAAAGCACAAGATTGTTGGGGAAAGCTAAGCAATTGCATTGTGCTCCTAGGAAGGACAGCTTTCCCCTTGTGTGCTGTGCGCTATGGAGCCCTGTGTGCAGTTCAAGGGATAACCTGTAATGAAACAATTAATAATTGGATCTTGCATGCTTAAAGGAAAATTATGTCTCAAGATTGTTGCAGCAGGAGTTGGGAAGGATACCCTACTTGAGATGAAACAAGCCTGTGATGGCACTGCTAGGCTTGAGTTCTGCTGACTTTGGGACAACTCATGGCAAGCAACAAGAACATGAAGAAAGAAACCACAGATCAGCACAGAAGCAAACTTTGTGTTAAGTTCTACAACTCTTGGCTCTTCAGTCCTTGATTTGGTGTTTGTTTGGGGGTTTTCCCATATGCTTGTGTGATAGGATGCAGATGTCTGGCATGTAGGTGGCTGATTCCATGTGGCCAATTCCAATGTTAAACACTGGAGGAGACAATGATAATGGTATCTTCAAACCATTCAAGTCATGCACTTCTGCAGAGAGAAAGTGATACTGCTATGATAGTTCACTTTGTTTGGGAAACCAGGGAAGTTTGGATAGCCCCCATGCCAGGAGGGCTTATTGTGGAAGCACTGCCAAGCGATGCTTTCGGCACACTTTGTTGTCATGGCAGCATGACAAACTTCTGGAAAGGGCAGAAGTGAAGAAGAAAGAAATTGCCAAGCCCATGTGTATTGGGAAAAGTGTGTGTGTATGTGAATTCACACACAGAATATTGATAACATCTGTTTCCAGCATGCTGAGCCAGTTGTCTCTGTATGCCAGTCCATGAATTTCGTATGTTGCTTTCTTTGTCTAGCAAGCTTGGATGTATCATCCTTACTTTTGAGGCTTGCATCTTGGTGCTTTTGTCTGTCTGGCATTGTCTCTTCCTATCTCCTTAAAGCTGCTTTTGTTGTCTTCTTTTCACCCACAACTTCACGTTGTTCATATCACTTATATAATGGTGAGGCTGGACTACCCATGCTTGAATGCCCTGGATGCCTTGGTGGGAAAAGCCCACTGTACTACAAAGTGGTGATGGAGGAAAAGCCTTCAACGTTCAGTCACTGCTTCAGTTGCTGTTGATAAGGGTACAGGAGGACCTGGGTTTGTGTTGTGTGCAAATATTGATAGGTGCTGGTTTCTTGAAATGAAGGATGCTGGAAATCACATACAAAGGTTGTGCATTTTTAAATCATAAGCCCTAAAAGTTGGAGGGTCCTGTTAAAAAAAAAGTGAAAACACTGGGGAAGCCCTAGATAGAAATGTCATAGTCTCTTGCTAATATTTTTAAAAACCGAGTGGTTGGCCTAATATTTGCATTAAACAAAAATATTTTGATTTTGTGGCAAAATTTTGTCTAGAAAGACCTAGGGTGTTACTAAGCCAATTCCAGTTAGTGTGGATTTAGGGAAGGTGCTTCCATTTTTTTTGACACTGCAAGTTTAATTTATAAAGATAACTGTGCAGTAGTGATATACTAACTTTTGTTAGGCATTCGACTTAATGCATCTGATTGGAATTTGTGGTGCTGAAAGGTAGAATGTCACATTTGATCAGTGACCTGAACTCAGAAGTGGTTCTTGTTGGACAGTTATCAGACAGGGATGTTTCTAGTGGGACTTGGCAGAGACTGGCACTGACTGCAGTGCTAGGCAATGCCTCAATTGGAGAGAGAGATGGCAAATAAATCTTCTAATATTTGTGAATGACAAATGTAAGCAGATGACTGGTGCAGAGGGCAAGAGTTTTTTAACATAGCTTTAAAACTAAGAGCTTTTCCAGAGCCATGCACAAGGTTGCACAGTCTTTGGGCAGAGTAATCCAGCTTTCCATCATACAGAAGCAGGCCTTTTTTGATGCAGTGCATGCAGCTACAGTTTCCTTGTGACTTGCTTAGCCCTTCAGCCTGGCAAAATGGACTACAGTGTGTCCTTGGACCAAGACAGAAGTTGAAGTTAAGGAAAATCCCTTACTTTGGCAGTGGGAAGAGCAAAAGAACATCTACTTTGCAGTGTTTTAAGAGGAGTATTAAATTGGGGGTGAGAGAGGTGCAAAAGTAATCTAAGGTCAAGAAAAATGTGATATAACGGTAGACTGAAGGAGATCAATTTCTTTCCTTATTAATATGAAGATGGTGAGGAATTTGATTATGGTTTATAAATCATTTCATGGGGAGAAGAAAGGCTTTTTAAGGGTTTCTTAATCAAGTGAAAAAACATATTAGAAGGACTTAATAGCTGGAAACTTTAAATTGTAGTGAATTGAAATGGAAGCAAGGCATAGGTTTCTAGCTGACAAGGTGGGCAAGGTGGAACAATCCAGCACTGAAAGTGACAAGTTCTCCATCTTCATGTGACTTTAATGATGCCTGGGTGATATTCTTGGAGATCTTTTAAAGCATACGTTTTCTGTATGAAAAGGAAGACTGTGCTGCTTTATAGGCTGTGATGAAACAAGGCATCAGACTGATGATCTCATGTTCCCTCAAGACCTTAAAATCTCTTTTTGCATCTGGCTACACAGCTCTTCTTTGTATTCCTTGGCTGGTATATTGAATAAACTGGGAAAGAAAAGCCCTGAATCTGGCACCGTTTCCAGTTCAAGGAGGTTCAACAAGGGCCAGCATGCGGAAATACGCAGGTGACAGCCTTAGGCAGAGCTTTGCAGGCAAGTTTGAAAATCCTAAATGTGTGGGGGTGGGAAAAGCAGAAAATGGTGGAGGGGTTCCTGTGGGAAGGAGCTGAAGCAGAGCTCATGCAACATCAGCTGAACAGCCATTAAGGAAGATGGTTAGTTGCTGATTTCTTGGGTGGATTTAGAGGGTCAGAGGGCAGAAAGGGAGCTACTGTACTCGTCAAGAGACAGAGTTACCACCCTGTGGTAAACTCACAGGGTGAGAGAAAAATTGGGGAATTTTAATGTAATGCAGGACAGGAAGAGTGCACAGCAGTCTGGAAGGCCAAGGAAAAGGGCAGAACAACAGGGACAACACTAATACTGCCAACTGCCGAGGAAACTGAAAGGAGAAAAGGGAGAACTGGAGGAGATGGGAGATGACAGCAAGGCAAAACGTTGTGAAGAAGGATGTTGAAGGGAGTCTGGCCATGTGATGCAGGGAGAAGTTTGAGATTTCTCTCAAGGCAGGCCCTCTGCCCTCCCTGCTACGTTGTTGGTCTCTTCTGAAGGGGGTGCATGGGGATGCTGTTACAGAAGATGGATAAATACGGTACAATATAATGCCCATAATGGTGGCTGCTAGTTAATAGGGATATTGCACTATTGTAATATGTTTACACCACAGTTATCAGAAACTGAATTGCCAGGGATGAAGAGAATACTCTGCCAGTAATCTTGGCTGCTGCTTAGCTGAATGACAGATACAAATCCTGAACCCAAAAAAGGAAAAGCGATCTGGGGAAACAGCAGTAATGTGTCTGTAGATTTATTTTACAGCTAATCAAAGTTGGAAATAACAAGCTTGTAGCATCTGGCAGCCCGTAAATGATATGATGAAACCTTTAACTCTTTGACTTTCTGACAATATTGCTATGATTTAAACAACTCTTATGTTAAACACTGGAGGAGTGAGAGGGAGGACAGAAAAGAGAAAATTTTTCAGTTGTGGGGCCTTACATCTTTTGAAGAAGAGACTGTGGTCCTTTCGTCCATGGAGTAGAACTCTAATCTTTTGCAAGACCTCTATGTTCTACAAATACTAAAAATCTACAGCTGTAGTTCTTGCCCATGAAGCTCATAGAGGCAGAAAACATCTTGGAAACAGATTTTCATCTTTAGAAATTCAGTTTGTGTCAAATAACTGTTAAGGTAAGAAGACCTCAAATTATATGAAATACTGTAAGACTGGCTGCTTTGTTGCTTTAAAAAAAGTCCTTGACCCAAAGGGTCACCATATCCTAACATCCAGAAAGTTACAGTGTAAATACCTAAGGAGTCAAGTTCAAAAGGGTTCTCTATTTCTTCTGAGGGAATTCTGCTGGATGAGTCTTAGGTGCATTGCATGCAGCATGAATGCCACTGGGAACTGTGTCATTTCATTGTTTCTTAATGCAGAAGTCTGAATAGAAAGGAGTGGAACCTCTCAGAAGGAGTGACCTAAAATTAGAAACAGTATTTTAGGGCTAAACAATGTTTTGCTTGGAACAGTAGTTTGAGGCTGTTGGTACACATTATGCCTGTATGGATTTGCAACTAACCTGATAGCAGGAAGGATTCAGGAGGATATACAGTGCTTGTTCTTGCCCATTTTTTATTAATTCTCTTTGTGGGTAGTCCTGTTTCTCCTTGATGGATGCAGAACTTTTCAACAAGGGTTTCCTTGGTGGTGTTTGTAACTACTCTACACTTCTTACTCCTAAAATCTTATCAGATGAAGTTCTTTGAAATTCTGATGCTGTTTTAATGTGGCTCTTAATCTCAACTTTGCCTTGTCCATATGTAATCATCAATCATTATTATAGCTTGTTAAGCACTGGTAATGTGCTTGGCCTTGTACATCGCAAAAAAGGAGAATGACTGCTGGCAAGATGAACTGATAGGCTGTGGATACACTGGAAACGTGAGAGGAGGGAGAAGTGTGGAGGTCTTTAGTTTTATATATGATTGTTACTATTGACTCCCTTTTTCTGAGCACTCTGAGTGAGATTTGAAGTCCTGCCTTTTCTCATCTGTCTGTCCAATTTGTTTTCATTCTATTCCGTATTTTAAATTCTGGCAAACTAAGGTGGAAGAGGTTTTTGTGATGCATTTCTGCAGCTTTTTCTAATGCATCCCTGTACCTCTATATGTCTGGCTATGCCCCAGCACCTATTTGTGCAGAGAATTTGGAAGCTGTTCATCGAGGTCTTCCAACTGTCCACCTGTGGAGCATCATTTGTGTAGCTGCGAGCAGAGCAGACTGTATCTCAGGGGAGGACGAGGACCAAGGCTTGTATTCAGAATGATTGGCAGGGAACCTCATTCTTAGAAATGTTGTAGGAATGTCACACCAGAACACTTGGGAAGATGGAGATATAGTTAGAACTCCCCTTTATTCAGCTGTTTTCTGAGGGAGTTTCTGCCTATTACCTGAAGTGAGGGAGTGTATTCATTATCTACTGCATAATGTGGTTGATTGCAGGCTTTGAAGTAGGCAATTGTGTTTATAAATCAACAAAAGTTGGTCAGAATTAAAGCTGAAGTTTCAGTAATAATGTGTAATCAGCTATTAGGAACAGTTTTAACAGCAGTCCTCTGTCAGCTTCCCCTAAAACAAGGCACGTAATGCTGGTAATAATGATAAATGTCCGTAGAGATGTTATGAATCGAACCTCAGTACTTCCAGTAATATTTATTGAAGACTCCATGACCTGTTCAGTGTCCCCTTATGTACCGCTTATCTTCCATTGCTCTTTGTATCTGTGATCTGCTTTGAATTTTTACAGAATACTTACTTCAGCCGTATTCTTGAAAGGGAACATGACATCCAGTCCCCTGGAGTCCTCTGAATGAACATTTTATCAGTGAATCAGCCTTGAAATGTTACAATGCTGTTTTAGTATTTGTCAACGTCTGTATAAAACATGCACAAAGCCAAACCATAAAGAACTCAACGCTTAAACAAAGAATAGTAAGCATCTGAATTGCCCTGAGAGCTTGAGAGCTTACTCGAGTTCCAAAGATTGCCGTGGGCATTTGTTTCAGTGGTTTTCCCTGGCTCTTGGTGTAGCTTGCACCTTTGCTTCTAGGCAGAAAGCCAGTGCCCTTCTGTCAGAATAGTCCAGAAATGTTTTACTGGGGGACTGCAGCTTTTCCTAGTCACACAAGAGTACACTGAATTGGTAAAACTGCTAAATACAAGGCTGAACTATCTTAGCTAACAATAGTTTCTCTGATAGAGCGCTTGATTCTGATCCTGTTGAGTTGATGTCCTTTCTGGCCTCTCTTAAAAGTAACGGTTAGAGTGGATGTCATCTTGTTTGCTTGAAATACGGAGATTTACTCCCACCTCCATTTCATCTAGCTGTAAGCTTTCTTCCAGCTGGAACAAAGCACTCCTTAAGTTTGGGCAGCGATATCTTGAGCTACTGGAAAGGGGCCAGTCCAAAGCACTTGATGTCAAGGAGATTTAATATAAAGTTTCTTCTCAGAAGAATGTGAACTTGGTGCCAAAGGCCTTGATTAAGACCATTTCTAAGCCTGTTGGACATTGTCAGATGCCTTTCCTGGTGATTTAATTAGCTTTGTAGGAAGGTTTAGTGTCAGCTCAGAAAACAAATGGGGAGAGAGGGTATTGCTGGCTGTCAACAGTAAGTTAAAGTGTTATGTGAGAATTCAGCCTTAAAAGCATTTTTCTCAAGTATTAACCACAGTTCTCATGAATCATGGAGTAACAGTTTCAAAATTATCTATACAGGCCATGCTGAAGAAATCTTAATTATCTGAAAACTTACGTTAAATGGTGACTTGAGGTTTGCCCCAGCTGGAAGGACTGTGTGGCCAGTACATGCAGGGGCATAGCAAAGCAGATCATGGATTTTTCACAAGGGTAAAACAAATAAGAAAGACAGAGAAGCTGGTTGACAATCATAAATGCAGTTGCCAAATATCATCTCTGTTAAGCAGAAGGCAGGGTGGTCTGTTCTTAGGTGTCGTTTTGTAAGAGGAGCCCTTGGTAGAGCTGTTCTGCAGCAGGCAGGGTGCTGCTCTATCATTTCTTCCCCGCTCTCAGCATGCCAGCTTTATAAGCACAAAGTGGAAATCAGTGCACAGTCCTGCCTTGGTATGGGACAAAACCCAACCTGTCTTGCACTCCGTTGATGGGAAATATGTGATGCTAGTCTGGACATCCCGATGGTCACAGGGATTGAGTGTACTGTGGGATCCAGCGGTGCTGTGCACGGGTTAGGATGGAATAAAATGGGAAATTCTAGTAGGCGAAGCACAGTGGTTAACGCACGTAAAGCTCTGGCTAGTGCTGCGTGCTGTGCCAGTGTCAGAGATTGTGGGAGTGTTGGCAGATAGTTGGAGGGCTCAGGAGATGCTGGGGGCAAGAGCAGCTTTATCATTACTTCAAATCCCAACATAGTAGTTTTTCAGCTGGTTTCTAAATGGAAAAGCTGAATTGCAGAGGTGCAGGAGGCAGTCTCTCACTCCTGTCTGACTGTAGCCAGCAGCAGGAGGGCTGTCATTGCCAGCTACCTGCTTTGTTGTTGTGGTCCTATGTTTTGCTGTCCACCTTGGGCAGGGAAACTCACCTTTTCTAATGTGTGCATCTTCCAGAAGTGGAAGTACTGTGGGGTGCTGTCTTGGGTGCTAGAGAGCAGAGCACAAAATGAGGTACCTTGCTGTATGGGTTAGGGGACACCAAACCAAAATGTAGTTGTAGATCAGAAAGCTGAAATCACTCTGTCACCTCACCACATCGGCTTCTTACCTCCATGGAGTAGTTGTGTGCACCACTGCAGCATGAGCTGTGCACACTTATTGTGGGATAGGATTATAACCAATGGTCAGAGATTGTTGTTTTCTAGATCCCCTCGAATCTTTAAGGCTTACATCTCTTTTTCGTGATTCTTTCTAGGCAAGGCAGACTTTTTTTCACACAGAAAAGATTAAAATCTAGGTTTCCATTTCAGAAACGTAGATTATGGTGATTTCTTCGTCATCTGAAATGTGCTGTTTTCAAGTATAACAGCTTGGCTTGGAGGAGGCAGCAGGGAGGATCCCACCTGCAGCATGTCTGCACACTTGCACGCGGTCTTTACCAAACGCTGACTCCATCTGTCATGACAGAGTAAAAATAATTCCATAACACTGTATGCTCTGCAGTCTTACTAATATAGAGTCATGCTTAGTAATAAATCAAATGCTTAGGTGTCATGTTTCATCCCATACAATTAAACTTGGTAAAACCTCTGAAAAATGTATTTTAACATAAGTAGGAGTTCACTGTGAGAACCTCTAATGTGTGTTTGTCATGGTCAATTCAAAAATTCATGTGATGCACTGAGTGTGACAGTGATTAGAAGATTGTCATTTCAGTATTCATGCAGCTTCTTTATTATTTAACTAAGTTCCAGGTTAGCTGTATGGAAATATGAATCCAAGCTATTCTGTATGTGAAGTAAATATGCAATTAAGCCCATGTCAGATCAGCTGGGGTCAGGATGCACTCACTTTTCTGTGGAAGTATATCATGACATTTATGGTAGTGGACTGCAATGCCTCAACCCTTACCTAGGTTTCCTGAATAAAGTCTTAGTAAAGCCTTGCTCATGCAGGCAAGGTAACTCCTGTTCAGTGTTACTTAACCTTATTGCCTGCTTTGGAATGCTGGCTGTTTAACAAAAACCTGATGTAATTTGTACCAATGTCCTACCCTCTCACCAAATTCTCAAGAGCTTTTTCTGTACTCCTTACTGCCTTAAGTCACAAAGGGTCTTTGTGATTTTTGACTTCTCTGATGGAGCACTAAGTAGTATACATTTGAGGTCATGAGGGAAAATAAAAATAAAATTTGCGTGCAATTCCAGCAATTTCATAGCTGGTGAATAAGCTGTGGCATTAGGATGTAGTTGTGATTCACTCAAGTAAAAGGTCATCAGCAGATCAAAATGAGAGCTAAATACCTTCACAAAAATACCTACCATGGGTAATTTTTTTTACTACTTCTGTGAGCTTTCCTTCAAGAAAGCGTTATAATATTCTCTAACATGTAATGTTTTACAATGAACAAGAGCTCTCTTACCAGGGCTGTGAAAACTGGCTTGCTGCTGAAATGTTCTGTAGTAGGGAGAACCCCAACAGTGTGCTTTTTCTTAACAAAAACAGAATTAAAGCATTTGAAGGACTTTCCTAATTATTATTTTTGTGTAGTCATATAAAAAAATAATTTCACGTTTTACAGTAAAATACAGTGTAGTCTGTGGAGTTACTATTTCTGATACTCTGTAAATAAAATATTTTGACACAGTTGTGATGTGGAGTATCAAAGCTGTCTGCCTCACATGGGCACTGTGTAATTACCCATCCTAATCACAATTATGTAATCTAGTATGTTGCTGAAAGATTAGGGTATCTATTTATGTAGTTGAATCCCTGAAACATTCAAAGCACTGAAAATTACTATGGGGGAAAAAAGAGAACATAAACATTTGAAAATTCCATTTAGGAAAGGCTGTTAGGGTTAGAATACATGCTGACAAAATCAAGGATATTTGAAATCAGAGGGGAGGCAGCACATGTAGCCACAAAGCATGGCTGTGGAGGTGCCAACCATGCTCTTGCAAGTCAGGCAGGCTCCTGTCTTGCAGGGAGCTGTACAGTGATCAGTGCCTTTTGGGCCACCCAAAAGCTGTTGTGCTCACAGGGCTCTGGTGGTTCACGGCTCTGCCCTGGAACTGGGCATCTCTGGGAGGAAGCCTCAGCTTTCTCTTTGCCACCACTAAGGAGTAGCTCAGGATGGCTGCAACTTGAAAGCTTGGAGGTTATTCCTTCCTCTCTAGCTGTCTGCCTCATCAAGTGAAGCTGTTCACTCTAGGTCAAAACTTGGTGCTATTTTCAAATTAAAGTTCATTGTTGAAGGCTCAAGTCTGAGTTTTCTTCTTCTGTGACAGTTTTTCAGTTAGAAGTGCTGTGACTTATTCTCTTGCTGCTTCCCTTGCCAGATAGGGAGTGAATAGATTACTCAGGGTTCAGCCTTTCTGCTGAGAACAGAAGCTTTTCACTCAAAGGGAGACTGGTCATTGTGTGCCTCGACCCAGCCCATCATGTTGGGCCATTTCACTGAGTACAGAGGAGACACGTGGAGAGAATTCAGCAAGTAAAAGTGTTTTGTGCTTTAGAGAGAAAGCCCTATAGCAGACTGGGAGAAAAAGCAAAAGAATTATTCACAGTGCTTATAACTCTAGAGGTCTCAGAAGAATAGAAGTCTTAGACTGAAGGCTTTCATCATGACTGTGGATTTGAAAACAAGACCAGATTTTTGACCTAACTTAAGCAATCCGCACAGGAAAGATACCCTTGCAGAAGTGGTTAATGCAAGCAGAGGGAATGATTAAATGAATTAGACCTTGTAAAAGGATCCGTTTATCAAGGCTGTGTACCAGGGGAGCTGCCATCCTCGGGAGGCTACCAGGGGGATTTGCAGAGTGTTCCTTTGTAGGTCATGGCTTCCAGTTTGTCTTAACTTGCTACTGATTAAAAGTTAGCAGCAGATCTCCCCATATTAGCTGTCTGAAATGAACTTTTTACCTCAATCTTGCTCCAGCAAGTGCTTCCTTTTGCAGTGTAAGAGTTGCCATCACGGTGGCCCCCTTCCCAGCAGACTCAGCAGACAGGTAGAGACACAAAACGCTGTTTGTCTCTACTGAGGTTGGGATTGAGTCCCCAGAGGCCATAAAGGGTATTCGTGGCTCCACAAGAGATATCTCAGGTGACTATACAAAATTATTACCTTTTACAGGGCTCCAGGTCTGTCTGTCAAAGGGGTCTATAGTACATCCTCTTTGTGAAACAACTGGTTTATGTTGAAGAATAGTGCCATGGGAGAAATGTGAAGGTAGTGGTGAGGGTTTCCTGGGGTGCAGGGACAGTGCACAAGTCAAACTGTATGACATGCCCTTTTTGTGTATTTCCTACCTTTTTTTTGTATCTCGTCCCCAGCACCTGTCACTTGTGAAATGGCCCTTACAAGGAGCATATTCCCCATGGATGGGAGAGGGAGGGCTAACAACTTCTATTGAATGCTTATTACTTCTACTTATTAATACTTCATCATTAATACCAGAGCTCATGCATCCAGAGCAAAAAGAGGTGCCTTGGAAACAACAACACAAGAGTGGAGACCAATAAGAATATTGACAATAGCCAGTCTCTTGGCCAGAGCTTTTTTGTTCTTTCATGGTCTCTGTGCCCTTTTTTTTTTTTTTTTTTTTTATGATGTACACAATATTTCACAACTAAACCAAATGCAAGTATGCATTAATACCAGTCAAGACTTGCTGTGGAGTTTTCGAATGAGACTCTTCTGCTGAGTCAGATAGATGATACATCCACCTTCTCATGTTACATTGCCTAAAATAGAGATCTTTTTAAAAGTAAAATTAGAGTGTATCTTGTCTCACTTCATTCTGCATGCTTGCATGGGGATGCCAAAAAGCTACTTGTCAGGCCACAAAGTGATTTTGCTGCAGATTCAAACATCTCCTATTTTAATAATATATCTTATATGAGTGACTTATTTCAGGTGTTGAAAGGGTAGATAACAATAGTTTAGAGGAAGACTTTCCCAAAGGCTCCAATAGCAGTTTGGTACTTATCTCCCCAGTAGATTTTAATGGGAATTAAGCACCTACAAGTCTTTTTTTTTGCTGTAGAAAATCTTCCCTGCAGGCTATAGAAGAAGATTGGTAGCATTAAAAATGATGACATTTATCCAAGAAATGGCAAAAGGGAGCACAATAACCCTGCACTTCACAGGTGCTTTTCATCAAAAAAGAAGCCCCACATCTTCGCAAATCCAAGATACAAATGTTGCTGCATCCTGACGTTTGACCAATTCGGTGAACTCTTTAAGACCTTGTATCAATGCTACGTGCCAGCTAAAGACATGAAGTGAAGTATGTGTGCTGCCTTATTTCTCACTGCAGTATATTTTGACAGTAGAAGTCAGAGCTGTGATCAGAGCAAGCAGGGTGAAAATATGGTATATTCTGAAGCATCTTAAGATCTTAAGGACAACGTAAGTGATGTGTAGGTTACCAGATAGAAGACTGTGATGCTTCCACCTCCCATCAGTCTCTGAGTGGGTTAGTGGTTAATTATAACCTGCCACTTGGGTTTTCCCCATGTGACTAGCAATGATTTCCCTATTCCTAGATTAATTAAAATGTTAAATAAGATCTGTCCCTAACACCAGTCTCAGAGGTAGCATGTTATCATTTATCTTTACCCTTTAGTTATGGACATTTAGTAAGTTTTCAGACATCTCCACCAGGATTTAATTCCCATCAGCTTCAGTTTTGCGGATGGCTTTAATGAAGTGCTGTAGCACACTTTTCTTCTGTTGACTCTGTAATCCAACCAGAAGGAAAAGCTTGGGTTTACTGCTTCTCACCTGCTGTTTCTGTATCCCAAATGAGTCCTAGGTTCCTGCTGGCACTTCAGTGGAGGCAGGTTTGTCACTCACATTTGTTGTTACTGTTTTGGCATTAGAGGACAGCGATTCCCCCATCACTCTTTCTGCCTCTTCTTGCAGGAGGTTCTTTTGCTTTCTGGATTCTCAGATGACTTAGCTCTCCACAGATTTTAAAATAATTGCAACTGATATAGTAAATTTGTTAGCTAATTCCCATAACATGTTGGCATTAAAACTAAAAACTGAGTTTTCTTTCCTATATTTTTTTTTTTTGAAAATGTGCTGAGCAGCTCAAGCACTTGAATCCAAAATGATGCTCCATGCTGCCTTATTTACCAGACCTACTCTTCTGTTATTTAGTTCTGCTATCTCCTCATTTCCCAGAACTTTCACGGCAGCATTAAGTTATTCTGGATTTTCCACTTTCTTGACTTGTTTGTGCTGCTTTTTCTTGTTTTGATCTGTCATGCTTTGGAGTTTTTTTTAACTGCTTGTTTTGTAGTGGAGCCATGCTGTTCTCCCCTTTCCCACAGACCAGGCTGGCTGAGTTGGTGGGAGAGTCTGTCTACGCAGAGCAGATGTATAACAAATTTATCTATTAATAAATGACTGTATGACAGTTACTATTTCTGTACCACTTCCTTTTGAGGGAGCTGCATGTCAAAATCTGCACATTAACAGAATTCTCTTTAATTTCATTTTTCTTATGACTCAGTGGCAATAGCATTTACTCTTTTATTTGGCCATCACAGGGGAATGGTAATAGATTTTCTTTGAAACCATTTTCCCACATCATTTCCCATTACAGCAGTATACTTTGGCTTATAAGGATCTGCTCATAGCCTTCTGCTAAAATAGTTTCTTGTACAGCAAAAGTGGTGTAGAAGAGCTACATTTGCCTTGAAACTGAGTGAAGATTTTCATACTACTTTTTAAAGTCTAAATTCCATTTTAACAAATATAAAGGAAAACCTGGAAAGAGGCAGAGGAAGGTGGTTTATTTCCTGTGATCCCAAATGGACATTCCTCCATTGTCTCACACACCAATATTTTGGATGCTATAAAATGTTTTGAGTTGAAATGCAGGGGGGAATGTGAACACACATTTAATCTGGTTTCCCCCTAGAACTGCGGCAATCATGTACTGGTGGTTTTGAAAATGGAGGATTGCAGTAAAAACTAATTCCACCCTGTGATGCAGTGCTTTGAGATTCTGCTTGTGTAACAAATGATGGGCTGGTGAGATTTAAGAGCAGAAAGATGCAAGCATCTAAGAATACAAATAAAAGTATTTCTGACCTCACCTTAATAATTGTGATAAAAATATATCCTGGAATTGATAACTAAAGCAAAAGAGCCGCTGACAGAAGTCAGCTGGAAAGCACAAGGATTAGCTGGTGACATTCTGATCTGTACAATTAGGTAGATGCTATTAACATTTAAATAGTTTAAAAATCAGCTCACTGAAATATGGAATTGTGTGCTTGAACTGTAAAAATGCTGTCATTCTACCTGACTCAGTGATAATTGCCTAGTAAGTGCTAAACGTAGTGAAATTGCAGCAAAGGCTCAGAAATGCAGTCTAGGAACCAGTGATGGGAATGAAAGCAACATTCATCTTAAAACAAATTCAAAATAGCACTGAGTTGAAAGAAAGAATAAAAAAACTCCCAAAAACCAAACAAACAAAAAAATGCTTTTAAAATGCCAAGTTTGATGTAACCAAAAAAGAAAATAAGTGGTGGTGGTTTTCAGCTGAAGAAATTTGGGATAAAATCTTCACTGTAAGTATAACTGTTTTCTCACTGTAACACACACATGCACTCACGTCTGCTCATCCTCATGCTGGAACCAAAGAATCTTCCCCCCGCCCCCTTGCTCCCCTTACACTCAGCTAAAGTCTGTACAGATAGAGTTTGCCTGTGTGAAGACAGGTTTGCTGGATAAATCCCAGTTCTGTTTGGCAACAAGTTGCTGCTGTTGTTAGCACACCTGAAAACTCACTTCTTTGCATCTTTGCTTCTCAAGTTTGGTTTTATGTATCTTAGTGATGCTGATCTGCCTCACTGAGTGGTTCCTTGGAGCTGAGCTGTCCTCTCTGTGCATTTTAGACCACAGCCCTGCAGAGCTTGTCCCCTCTGGTGGCTTTGCGTGCCATGCAGAACCTCCTCCTAGAAATGAAAGGCTCATTTGCTCCAGGGACCAGCTGCCAGAGAACAGACACAAGAGGTGGAGGCAATCCAAAGGGTTTCACAGAAGTACAGGAGATGGGACCTGACGGTGACCTTTCCAAGTTATCTCCCTGTGCTGCTCAGGTATGATGCAGCTCAGAGGGGCAGGCAGGACACAGCAGAGGCATATGCTGCCTGTTCAGGCTGACTGAGGAATTGCTTTAGGGATCCTAACAAGGTAAATAGCAGCACTTTTTTCTTCCTTAATAAGAAAGGAAGCAGGTATGTGCAGCTGTAACTATCTCTGTTTCAGAGCTATAAGTCTCTGTCAGCTTCAGTGCCTGGTGCATTTGTACAGTTAATGCAGCAGCACCTGGGAGAAAATATGGTCGAAGTCACCCACAGGCTCAGCCAAAATAAACTGAATCAAGAACCATCCTGCTGTCACCCCTGGCAGCTGCCTCAGTGTGTGAACACCTTGGTAGGAAGCTGCTTCAGAGAAACTGTCATTTCAGTGTGCTTGGAGATGTGTCTGGATTCAGAATGCATCTTCCTAAATCCATTGGCTCTATTTAAAGCATTTTGCTTGAACATACATGCCAACTCTTTAGAAAAGCTTGCTTTTTTACTGTCATATTTCTACAGAGCTCATCTTATTTGGAAGGGTGGGGGATGATTGTTATTTCCATCTTTCATTCCAGACAGTGAAAAAAGAAAGGCTTTTGACTCCAGAATGAGAAGTTTGCTGGTGGTAGTCTTTCTACTACCAGCACTGCAGGCTCAGTGGAAAATAGGGAGGAAAACTGGGATATTAGTTCAGTGATACAGCAATTCCAAATTTTGCATATAATTCTATTAATGATGTATGAGCCAGAATAGATGCCAGCTTTCTCTCCTAGAGCAACATTTATTTTGCAAAACAATAGGATGAGAAGATGTTTAGCTTCATTTTTGTTAATATAGTGAGCAGACAATGACTGATTACACACAGGGAACAGACAGTTCTGTTAAAAAAATGATGCAGTCATTTTCGTGCCTATAGCCACATTTCAAAACCACAAAGGATTATTTGTAGATCACTGAGAAGTGTTAAATGAGTTCATTGAATATTCTGTTAATATGCAGAGATGCAAAAACAAAAGATGCAAAGGTAAGAATTTCTTTGCATCTGTACTTTTTCATCAGAGAATACGGAAGACAAACAACAAATTTAAAATAAAAAAATCCTAACCATCTCTTAGAGGTTTGGGTAAGGGAGGAATTAGAACTGTTCCAGAGGGGGAGAAGAAAATTTAGATAAAATAGTGTTGGGGTTTTTTTGCTTATAGCAATAGGCATTGACTAGTCTTAGCAGGCTGGCCAGGACTGGGGAGGTCAGCTCCAACACAGAGGGTCTTTTTGCAAGAGTCGCCTCAGCAGCAGGTCCCCAGGCAAGGAAATCCTTGATCCACATTCAGTAGATGTATTTCTGCTGTGGACAATGCATCATCTCTCTTGTGCCAGTGAAAAAGTGAGGTATGCTTTGGTACACTGCCTAGCACAGATGGGAAGATCCTGTGATCCTCACATGTGTTCTGTATTTCTGCATATCTGGAAAGGCTAAATCCTACTGCTGGTTTTGTCAAGAGATTTTGTAGTGATTAATATTTGACCAGCTCTTAAGAGGTAATGGAAGCTCGTTGTGTTGTCTTCCCTGTTCAACTCCTGCCACACACATCTGAATTTATTTTCTTCCTGATTGACTTTAAAGGTGTGTAATCATGCGAGGCTTAGACTGTTGACAGCACAATTTTAATTCTTAGCAGCCACCCAACAGACAGTCGGTGCAGCAGGAGCAGAGTCAGGTCCCCTGACTTTAATAGATGCACTGCTATCTCAGTTTCATTAGTCGTCTCACCTCTGAATGCAGCATTGAAATGTTATCAGCTTCTCTCTTGGTCTTTCATATTCTTGCCACGCTTGTATGTGACTGGAAGCAAGCTGGCTGTATCCTTGAAAAGCTGAGGATGCACCTACACCACATGATGCCCCTCAGTATACAAGTGCTTGTGCTGGCTCTCAAAAAGGATCTTGCTTTGATGGTGTAGAGATGAGCAGGGGCTAATTTGCCTTGCTTGTGAGTTACCTCAATTAATCAGCAGTGTACCTGAGCTATCTGCTATCGCTTTAGGACAGGGGTTCAACTTTGATAGGCTTGGGGTATGCTGCTCCAGAATGAACAGGAGATGTTGTGCAGGGGCAAATTTTACATCACTGGCACTTGTATGTGTAGCAGGAACATTGTAACTCTTTCTCCTGACAGTAAATAGTCCGTGTGTCACAGCTCAGGAGCGCAGTGTTGTAACTGAAGTGGAGCTGCCCAGTGCCCTGAAGCTTCTTTTTGCTGCTTGCATTAACTAATGTTTCTTTATTTTCTTCAATTACTTCTCAACTGCAAAATACCAACAATGTCTTTTCTTTTTTTCTTTTATTTCCTTTTATAGCACTTTGAGTGCCTCTAGCTCTTTGGCTTGAGCCATATATCTATCACCAGGAAGGTTGTTTTAGATCTGCGTACATTTAGCCCAATGCATAAAGAGAAGTATTACTGCTGATCTCATTTTGAAATGTTACTAAGAGGGAAAGTGAGATTACTGCAGGTCGTTTTGAAGCAGGAACAGGGTTTGTAGTCAGAAGCAATGTTTCAGTGTTATTGGGGAGAAGTGAACTGATGACAAAACCAACAGTGAGGAAGAGGCCTTTCATGCTTTGAACAGTACCCTGTGCCATCTACCTGTGCTGCCTGGCCTCTCCAGTGACAGGCATCACTGTGTTCTTAAAGCGTCCTGGGCAAGCTGAGCTTTATTTTGAAGGATCATCCTTGAGATATGTTGATTATCAATATTTAAAAGGGCTCAATTAGAAGTTCAGGCATATTACAGAGTGCAACTAATAAGAGCCATGGTGTGAAATACAATAGCACTCTGGTGACACTGTTACAGCATCACGGTTAATGACCAAAATATTAAAGAACTTATTGAAGTTCAATCATCAATCAAGGTAAATTGATTCTTCTGGCAAAGAATGCAAATGCATTCCTTTGATACTGTGTGAATACCAACTACCCAGGCTTGGCTCACACTCATTTCTGTGGTTATCAGTTTATGAACAGCTGGATGAGCCATAGTGAAAGGAAGAGGGGAGTAGCAATAATTAACATTTCATTTACTAATTACTGGCTGAAGTTGTCACCATAATCCTGATCGCTAGATTTTTGCACAGAGTTTTCCTTCCTCCTCTTTGCATGTTGTCTCCATCATTGTCTGTTGAACCTGGGGCTAATTTCAACAGAATTTGGAGGGGGGAGGAACAGTTTAAGTATTTCTGCAATCAGTGTTTCCTTCAGACACTAAATATGTGTGAAAGTGAGACTGAGAGTCTGTCTTGGTCAAAGTTGCCATTATAATCAAGATATCACTGGAGCAGAGGCTTGTTCCCCTGCTGTCTGGAGGTCATCAGTGCCTCTTCAGATCCTGCTCTAGTTCTTTTTCACCTTTCTCATCCAGTTTGCTTTGTTGGGCTCTGCACTCAAGTCTTGCACAACTTCTTCTCTCCAGTAGTTTGTTCCTTTTACTTCCTTAGTTTTTTGACTGTGCCAGTACCATCAGCCATTGCTTTTTTCACTGGTGGAAATCTTGCCTGCAGCTCTGCTGCCCTGGACACAGGGCTTCCCTGTCATCCCTAGACCCTGCATACCTGGGGTGCTCTTCCCATCTCCATCTGAAACATATCAACACAAATACAAAGCCTGCTATTTTAGTATTATCCCTCCTTCTCCCAAGCATGCTGTGTTACTGTCACGTGAGGTACATTATATTCCATGGGAAGTAAGCTTCAGGACAACATGAAAATCATCAGAGGCTGCAGTTGGTTTCCAACAGTGTGACACACTGCAGGTCAAGCGTGGAGGTTTCAAACATGCCCATGCTTGAATGTTGCCTCTCACCAGCACTACTACCAGTATGCCTCAAGCTGTGCGACCTCACAGCTGCCTTTGGCATCCCATGTGGGCTCCAGTTTGGGCAACAGGCAGACTGTCCTCTCACCTGAGCCATCACGGGAGCAGCAGAGCTCTAATGGGCGCTAATGATAAACACTAATCTCCTCTCATGCTGCTTATACAAATGCCAACATTATGCTCTTATAATGTAAAGCAAGAACAAGCCATTCCTCACCTCAAGGACAAACAGTTGGCACCATGACCATGGCCAGCAACTCCTGAAATCTTGCCAGGACTGATAATATAAAAACCAAAATTGCTGTAGTAAGACTTACATTTGTTATATTCCATAAAAAATACCCTCATTAAACATTTTCTGTGAAAGACCAAACTGTCAGGAATAGACCTATGTTTATAATTGATTTTTCCTGCGTGGACTGCTCCCCATCCCAGCCTTCAAGTGAGCTCATTTATATGTGAAGTGCGTGTTGAGTAAGGGTAGGAGTTGTAGAAGGCAAGGATAGAAAAGCAGAGTTGTTGCTGGGAAGGAAGGAAGGAGATATGAATGAGAGAGAGGGCAGCCATTCTGCTTAGGAATACAGATTTTTTTTTTTGAGAGAGATGGTTCTTGTCTTTTGTTCCACTGCCCAATGTTACCCTAAGGACAAGTGCAGTAACACATGTTTCACATGCCCGTTTTTTTTTCCTGATGATGAGGAATGCAGGCCCAAACTACAATATGGGTACATAAAAAGCCACAAGAAGTAATCTGCAAATGGAAAAATATTCCATGCAACAAAAGACTTGAAGTACTGTGTGCTGCACTTAGCAGAAAGAGGAGCAAGAGGTGAAATATTTGTGGAGTATGAGTGCCTAAAGTGAGAGAAGGTGCTAGCTGCAAAGAATGACTGTTTAATTCGTCAGACAGAGGCAGAACAAGAATCAATAACTGGAGGCTGAAACCAGAGAAATTCAAGAAAAAATAAGGCTCAAATCTCCAACAGTGGGCTGATTTGCCACTGGAAGTGTCAGTTTCTTTCTCTCTTGATGTTATCTAACACTGGACACCTTTCAGCAAGACCTTCCAGCCCATCATATGTGGAAATAGAGCACGAGGCAAGTGTGAAGGGCTGCTGCATGAAATTTGTCACAGCAGGTCAGGTGAGGTGACCAAGTACTCTTACTGGTCTTAAAATTTTTACCTGGAAATCTAGTTAATTTCTGAATTAACTCAGATTTGCAGTTCTCGTTAGATCTTTTTCTTGAAAGCAGCAAAGAACTGATTTTCATCTGGGTTGCTTTGAAATGTGAATGAAATTAAATGAAGTTTTTACTTGTTAGTAAGTAAGGTCCTCCATGAGGTGGCAAAGAGAAAAATCCAGAAAGCATTCATATAGTTAGCAGTAAATCTTGCTCTGTCTTTGCAAGCACGCTGCTTCAATCACGAGGTTAACTAGGTCCTTCCATCTTGCAATTTCATTTCTGCATCAGATGGCAATCTAAATTCCTCTACAGGAAAGTGCAAGTCCTCGCTATGGGGTCTCAAAGATGGTAACTGTGCTAAAACTCACACTGCTGGATCAGCATGCCATGAATCCTAGTGGGATATCCAGAGTGGATGTTTCTCTTTCAAGTGGGAGCAAGTCATGGCATTGGCTCAGCTGTGGTCCTGGGAGGTTGCTGTAAGGCAGTGTGTGCAGAGCTGGTTTGGGATTTTCCAATAAAGTCAGAGTAAGTGGGAGAGCTGAGTTTTTAGAATGTATTCTCCTGGTGATCGACCACTAACAACAAACCCCCATTCTCATCCCATTAGCATGGAACACAACTAAAACCAGCTTTCAGGAAATGAGAGTGGGATAGATGGAATACATACATGCAGGGCTCACATGTCATCAGTTTCCCAGAAAAGGAATCTTTCTTGAGGCTACTGAAGAGAAATTGGCAGCCCTGAGATTAGGAAACAGTGTAGCTGCAATGCTACAGCTGGTAGAAAATGCTGTCAAGTTTCCTCAACTGTCAGGAGTAAGAGAAGATGTAGCACAGAGCTGCCAGCACATCTGGCATAAACTAAAGGTTTAACTAAAGCATCCATCCTCCAGCTTGGACAGTTACACACTACCCAAGAACAAACTCTGTGGAAAAGCTGACAGGTAACAGATGGTGGAAGCAACCGAACTTTGTCCACTGACTCCTGCCAGTCATGCTCCATTAATGGAAGCACCTCTATATACCTGAGTTAGGTGGCCTGTAGGAGCACTGCTGTGGGCTAAGCTAGGAGTGTGCCAGCAGGATTGTTTTCAGGTTGTTTGACAGTGACTGCCTTGTTTGATATGTCAGTAACCACCATTGTCAGGTGTGGATTTTGATATGTCCTTTTCCCCTCTGGTAATGGCTCTTAACTACCATGTTGCTTTTTTTTTAGACAAGAACACAAAGTTCACCCTTAAGAAGTTATTTTCATTAAATTGTTGTATGTCTCTATTATTTGTAACTATAGCTAGAAAACACAGAAATTACTAAAGTCATTTTCACACATGGTGGAATCAAGACCCCAATCCCAGTGGTCCCATGATCTGAGCTTGCCACAATGTTTAGGGTCACTTGTCTGTAGTCCAGGAGGAGCAATATCTGCTGCACTGAGCAGGAAACAGCTAGTTAAGAATAAATGGAGCACTCAGAGATGAGAAGCAGAAATACTCGTCCTCTTATCATCACCATCTGCTTTTTTCCCATGGAGGCATGTGGCATACTTCACTTCAGCCTAATGCCAGCTTTGCCCAGAGGGGTTTAGATGAAACAAATAAAATTCCTTTCTTCGTTCTACTGTCCTTGAAAAATTGCCTGACCATAAGTCTTTACCCTTTTCCCCCAAGGTTAAAACCAAAACAAAATAAAAAAAGCTAGTGGTGAGGTCTGTATTACTTTCTGCCTCTATCTATATTTTCATCACTGCTTAATGCTTTCTGGTATTGGGGTGTGATAAGTGTAGTTTTGGGGAGAATGAGGATGGTTGCATTTGTATCGAGATCTCCTTCCTCATTGCTGGCATCACTATCAGCTTATCTGTGCATAGTCATTGGGATGGTGTAGCTGCTGAGTTACTTCAGCTTGGTGTCTAGTTAGACTCTTTCTCTCCAGAAAGATGTTTAAAGACTTGGCCAAACCAGTCCAGTCAGTTGTGCTCCTATCCACTAGTCTAGTCTAGTCCCACTGAGGAGAGTGGAGGGAGCAAACTGGCAGCTATGACCATTTCCACCTTCTGAAGTGAAGAGCATCTTTCAGACTCTTGTGGACTTTAAGCCCATAGGAGCCACCTGTGGACGTCCTTATGAGTTCTTCTTTAAATTGCTGCCTTGCCTAGACCTTCTACATATTTTCTCCTTTCCGTCCTGCTCCCATGTGAAATGATACAGTGCATTGGCACATTTCCTCATTAGCACAAATTTCTTTGGTGACTGAATTGTGTGCAGTATTAAAATCTGGACTATGGTTGTCAAAGCTAGGATGCTTAGAAAAGAATGGCTTTTTACAGAGCCATATGCAGCTCAAGCAAAATGTGAGAAAGAAAATCTGTCTATAGAGACAGCACGCACTTAACTGACTTTTTTTTTAATATATATTAGAGAGCCACATAACAGTTGAAAATATCTTCTGTAACCACAGCCCCAGCTTCTTTATGAGCATGCATAGTAGGCATTAGTTTTCCCTGGGCATTTGAAGATATGCTGCATGGGGAGAAGGCAGCAGCTTTGTTGTAGACGCCCAGCAGTGATGCACTAGGCAGTAGCATGTACTAAAATCCGGTTCATACAGAGCTGTGCATTGCTCAGGACTGGCAGTCCTGCCCACTCTCTTTGGATCTGCAGGGTTTGATATGATGTATCTGCTACCTTAGCACAGCAGCTTTCCCGCTCCTGCACTGTGAACTCTGCAAGCTTTCTCCATGTCCCCACTGCAGTTTATAAGCTCTGTCTGCCAGGGATGCTGTGGAGCACCTTCAGCTTCATAAAAAGGATTGTAGAAATATTTTTAAGTATAGCAGGCCAGTCTCTTAAGAAGTACTCAAATATAGATAGTAGAGAATTCAGCTAGAATGCTTTGAGATAGTTTTCTAGGAAAGCTGTGAGTTTACAACCTTCCCTCTGCTATCTCCAAGACATATTTATTTGACTTGAGAATCCCTTCAAAATTCCTCCTTAGTACCCAGTCTTAGGTGGTTCTTCTGCTTGAAAACAGGGCAGTTAATTAGTCATAGATATGCAGTCAATGGCCAGTCTCCCTGGGTAGATACATACCACTGAAATATGATTTGGGGAATTTGGGATTGCTGTAGGTGCTATAGAACATTCAAAATTAATATCCTCAAAAGAGTACCCCATGGGAGGTTATGGCAATACTGATGTCCTCTTAAAACTCAGGATTGTTGAAAACACACATGAAATAATGGGTAATAAGAATTCATATAATCATCTCTGAAAAGGTAAAATGAATCAGCAAGAACTGATTGCTTTAAAAGACAGAAGTTTAATGATCCAAAGAGCAGCAGTAGCAGTACCGTTCTGTTCCTCAGTATGTAGCCCTGCAGAAAGAATTACCATGGTGCCATATAACAAAAATGTTAGAAAATCTAGTACAACTGTTAAAAACACCCATTTCAATAGGTTTTTGATTATTACAAAATGAATTGCACCAGATTTCTGCTAACGCAAAAAGTGCCTCTATAGTACAATAAGTGGAACTGTGTGAACTGTGAAGCCTTAGGATTGCAGCTTCATAGAAGGAGGTACATGCCATGCTTCCTACTATATTACGTATTCCCTGTGGAGTACTTCCTTCTTGCAGAGTTTCAGGTATGGAAAAGATGAGCTGTTACATTAGCAAAAATCATTGCCTGCAATTGGGTAGCATTCCAAGAGCTAAGCCTTTGTAATTAGCAAAGGGAGCAAAGCACTTGCTGTGTTGCTCTGGTACAGAACTGGTATTAGGCAAATCAAAGCTGGACAGTGGGGGTTTTGGACTGTGTGTACATGGGACTGCTGCAGGTAGTGTTGCAATTAAATGTGTCTGGTACCACATGGTATCCCTCCTCTTCAGAGTGTTTTGTGCTGTGCTTTTGTTGGTGTTGCTTTTGCTGTCTCAGAGATGTTTACAGGCAACCATTGCTGTACAACCAGTAGGTGCAGCTGCCAGTTCTGTGCAAAGACAGACAAATAGGGCAGATCCCTGCAGTCTTCCTTTGGTTTTAGTACTTGTGCACATCCCCAGTGTGGCCAAGATGGGCCGTGTGCTCACTTGCAGCTGGCTGGGCTTAGTCTTTCGTCATCAGTAGCCATCCCATCATAGGGCTGTGAGGCTTCCTGCGGGGCTGGACACAGACTTACTCCAAGGCTCCCATCCACTGCTTGGAAGCAGCACAAAAGGGCTTGTTTAGGTGAGATGTCTGTCAAAGAGGCATTCAGCGACCCATCTTCCTTTCCCCCTACAGGCTGGCTTAATTCAGAGACTGCCACCTACGGAGAGGGGTATCATTCAGAGTGAAATTACAGACAACTGACACAGTCCCTGTCCTCGTAAATCCCCAATAATTGTGACAAATGTCTGGAGCGCCGCAGGCTTGCAGTGCTCTGCCAGCTGCCCTGCCAGCCCAGCAGCAGCCGCAGCGACAGGGCCAGCACCGTGTGAGTCTGCGGCAGCGTGACCCTGAACCAGGGCTGCCGTCACCCCCGCTCAGGTTTTTAACTGTTTTCTGGCAGGCACACAGGATCAGATCTGGTTAAAGCAGCCCGAATGGCAGCAGTTGTTTCCTACTGCCTGATTCATTCTTATTGATTACAGACCCTAGTGGAAACCCACAGCAGAAATAGCAGAATTTGCTGTCAGTTTTGCTGTGTTAGCAGAATCCTGAGATTTCAGTAGCATGAGCTCAGAAGGCAGATTAGGTCATCTGTCCTGATGTCCCCACATCTTAGACAGTCACCAGATAGTCCTGTGGTACACATGGGCTTCCCGTTGCACAGGAGCCCATCTCAGAAGAGTGGGAGGCTCAGGGGAACTGCTGATGCTGAGGCCCCATGATGCAAGGGGGGTGTTTGCAAGGGGCTTGCGCCATCCCTGCATGCTACACTGGTGGAGAAACAGCCTTTCCTCTCCCATGGGCCTCATCTGCTTTCTCTCCCTGGAGATCCTTTAGTAATTCCAATTCCTCAGCTTTCCACAGATTTCACGGGATCATCCCTGGTGCCACCCCCAACCATCACTCTCCAGCCCCATGATATACCCATGGGTGCTCTCTGCTGCTTGAGGGAAAGCTGGGAAGGAAGAAAAACCATGGGCATACTGCAAATAAAATGCCTCCCTAAGCAAAGCATACAGTTGTTTGAAGCCCTGGGCTACAAGAATTGATGAGAAGTTGTCTGGTTGCAGCTGTCACATGTATGCTGAGGGCAACACAAACATCTACTCCTGCTTCTGGCCCACTCAGCGATGCAAGTGATGCATTTGGCACTTTGGCTTCACAAACCAGGCATTGCTCTCTGGCCCATGAGCCCAAACTTTTTCTACACACATCTCCACTAGTGATACAGCTTCTCCAGCAGACTGAAGGAATCTTTTTTTTAATCTTCTTTAAAAGATCCCAAACAGCAGTGAATCCATTGTCCTTCCTGGTGATATGCCTCAGTTTTGACATAGTTTCCCAAGGAAGAGATGATGCCTGTCCCCAGTGTGGCGTGTGGCTCCAGGGATGGAGAGCAGCAGCAGAGCCACCCCAGCACCTGGACGGCCATCAAGTCAGCCCAGCACCTTGTCGAGGGTCTTGGGCCATGGCTGTGTGGTGGAGGGAGCTGCAGCCTCTCTGATATAATTTTCTTTCTTGCACACATATTTGACTCTGATTGTAGTAGCTGAGAAAAATACATGCTAAAAGAACATGTGGGCTTTTGTCCCAATACATTGTTCCTCCCTATTTCATGTTGCATTGAACTTGCTTACTCAGGAAATTCTTTTTTTATTTCCAAAGTAAGGATGTGAAATTTCTTTCATTTTAAGATCTTTCTGAAAAAATAATAAAAATATCTTTGGAGCTGCCACACTGAGGTTGATTCATCTGGAAAGAGTGGTATTTAAAGCTAATCCTGCTTCAGTTCGTAAATTGCTTATTATGTGTGGTGCTTAGGTCTTGAATCGCTTTTCTTGGCCAGGGTGCTCCAAGCTTTAGGGAAAGAACAGGCATGTGAAAGGTGCAGCTGGATTTAAAACTGAAGTGCTCATTTTGAAATATCTCCCTGTAGCAATGGGAATTTTTCTCCCCGAAACAAGTGTTTGATTTCAGGCTGGTTAGAGACACATCCTTGAGGAAATAAAAGGAAAAAAGAAAAAAAAAAAAGGACTGTCTGCAGATTCATTTTTCCATTACTTGGAAGTCATCTTGTATATAATTTAGATGGGTCTTAACGAGGCATAAAGTCACTTTCAGAAAATTGATGACTCTTCATTCACTTCTCTGAAATGAGGGCCTGGAGCCTTCCCTTTGTTCCTTTGGTGGGATCATCAGATCTGATTGCAGAAACCCGATGAAGCTCTTAATCCAAGCACCAAGTAACCACAGCTCTGGCCTTCTCCTCTTTATTGATCTTGTGGCTGCGCTGCATTTCTATTTCAGCCTAGTATATAGTCCGTGTTTCCTTACCTCTAGTGAAACTCATCCCTGGCCCTTTTGCATTTGTTAATTCTTTAGTCACCTAACGTTATCTGTTAGGGTTCACAGAGTCTGTGGGTATGAAGAGAGGACTTCTGCCATCTCCAACTCAACTTTGCAGTTGTGTGGACGGAGCAGGACAATGCACCCAGGGGGCTGGGGTCTGTACTAATCACAACATATTCATAACCTCCAGTTCCACTTCTTTTTATCTCTGCCCCCTCTGCAAGACAGGGTGCTGGCACAGTCCCTGTGGGCACATCATGGTGGGTCCTCAGCATTTTCAGGGTTCATGCTGATGGGTGGATTTGCCTCGGCAGCCTGGCAGGTAGGTGAGCCCAAAGAATAGCAAGGGCCCATGAGAGCTGGTGCGTGTTGTGTATTCCCTGGTTCTTGATTCATGAGTTCAAGCACACCGGAGAAGTTGGCAGGTGTGAATTTTTCATTGCAACGTCCTCCCCGTGCCTCAGCGTGCCATGAACTGCAGTTTCCAACTTGCTGCTTCCTTGCAGGAAAGGTCAGGAACCTCATAAACAAGGTGAGAAGCAGAGTGGGGTGACACGGCCTCCCGGGCTGCTGATTCCTCCTGACATTAGAGCGCTAATGAATGTTCTGTCATGGTCCCGTGAATATTGCAGGAAGCTTTCGCCTCCCGCCTCCCCTGCCTTGGAGTTACCAAGGTTACCTGATATGACTTTCCTGGGAGAGAGGAGCCATAGCTGCAGGTTGGTGGCTCCTGGGAGCATCCCGCCTGCGCAGTGGTGTGGGGAGCATGGCCAGTGCAGTCTTGCCATCCTCCTTCTCCCTTTGGCTGCTGCTGCTCCCCTCGCTCCCACCCCACGCTGCCTAAGGAGTCATCAGTGTTGTTTTATTTTAGGGTTTTTTGAGTAAGGATCATATTAATTTTGTTTTGCTTGCATAACCCGGACAGTTATCATCCGACTAATTACTCACATTTTCCTTCAGACAGCAAATGGGAGAGATAAAGCTGCAGCAGGTTTATGTGATTTCTGCTTATCAAATTACTGTAATTATTTGAAGAATGGTTTAAAATTGTATGGAGTAATGAATTTAATTATGAGTTTGCAGCGATGCCTCATGCGGCATGCGGCTTGCAAATGGGCAAGTTTATGAGAAGCTCTTCACAAAGTGGCAGCAGACAGGATTGCAGCACACTGCTGCAAAGAGAGCCTCCAGCACCTCCATCCCACAGCAAGGGGGGGTGAGGCATGCTTTGCAGGTTGACTTGACAAATGGTACTCATCATTCAACTGATCAGCTCACTTAGTCCAATTCTAATACAAACCCAGGCAAGACAAAGTGCCGGCAGCCACCTGGTTGTGGCTGTGGCATGCTGCAGCTGGTTGGCTGTGCTGATCTCCTCAGCCCCCGGGCATGTGGGGGACCTCCACACCTCCTCCTGTTCAGATCAGCCTGCAGGTAGCTGTCAGAGAAGGCAGGTCAGGCAGTGCTGACAAACCTGTCCCACCAGAGCCATAGCCTGTTGCAACCTGCTCCACACATTCAGAGTAGTGTTTGCCACCTCTTCACTCTGCTCTAGGAAGAGCAGATTTTTTTCACCACAGCTGGGAGATGCCTGACCCCTGTGAGCTGTGTAGCATGCAGTCTCTTCCCAGGATGTCCCCAAACCCTCCAAAGCAATTAATTTGTCCCTGCCTGCTAACACTTTTCTTTACACTCCTGCTTAGCTTCAGGTGCTGTAAAATCTTGTGTTCTGCACTCCACCAAAGGGCTCCAGCCCCTCTTGGAATTGGCAAACAGGAACATGGCAGCTCTTCATGCCCACAGCCATAGGGCCAGTTTAACAGCTCAGGACACATCTCTGTGGGCTGCTCTCTGCCTCCTTTGCACAGGTGTTGTGCAAACACACATTTTGTGTTTCCTGTCAGTTGAGGTAGAGACAGTATATGGTATTTCAGTCATAAAGGACTATTGGCTCATCTGGTACAACCTGTTTGCTTGTTCTCTGTGGTATCCCTTATAACCGGGTGGATTGTTCAGGCTTAACTACTTAAACTATCAGATATGAAAGGCAAAAGAGTAAGTGGCCAACAGCCATCCAATGTCTGAAACTTTTGCAATGATGAAATGTCTTAGAGAGGATGGTAACGAATGGTTCATGGTCTACAGCGCAGTGATTACACTGTATTAATTGGGGGGGGATTAAATTAAAACAAAGGTGGCTACCTTAAGGGGTTACCAAATTTTGGAAGCACAAGCCTGCCCTAATTTAAGATTTAGGCAAATCTGGCCTCACATGCAAAGAGAAGAAGGCATCAGCAGTCAAAGCCTTTGTCTTTCTTGATGCATGAATAAAGGGAGTTTGTGTGCAGGATGGAGTTGTACATGATATGTCTGTCTAAATGCAAGGTCAAAGCAGATTCTAGATGACTTTTAAAAGAGCTTGTCACAAGACAGACATGAATTCTGCATAATCTTTGCAGTTTCATGTAAGTGAGGAAGAAGCAAAGTACAATGAGATCGCCGAAAAGAAATGTTGTTGTTGAAGCCATAAACCAGGTGCAATTTTTGGCAGTCTTTCCATAAACCTGCTTAAGCCAGGAAGGAAGAAAAGCCCGCTTTCATTTGGAAAACGAATGCTATAATTGTTACTGTGTTGATGGCGGTCGTAAATACAGCTGAGTGAGAGAAGACTGCAGGGCGTAGCAGCTCGCCCTGAATGTGGCTGCCTGTGACTGTGAGACCCTGACCTCCAGCTGTAGCCAATCCTGTGGATGTCTCCAAGGAGAATGTGTTTTCTCCTTCCCATACTGACATGAACTGTCTCCATGGTTCAGCATGTGGAACACAGGGAAGAGAATACCTTAAGCGCCAGGGCATGAGATTTCATTACCCTTAGTGTTTTTAGCCTTTATAGCTACAAATGTTATTAAATACCATAAAATTGTTCAAGTTTCTTTAAGTTCAGCTACAGCACTTTTCCCAATTTGTGCTTAGAGGAAAAAAAGAAGACAGCAAGACTTGTCTATGAAAAAATGAGAAAATAAGAGTAATTTTAGATTCTTAAAAGCAGTTCGAAAACATGAAATAAAATTAGCAAAAATATTTTGCACACAAAGCTGTCTTCAGGAAGGATCTGTATCAGAGCAAATAACAGTGGCTAATGTTTTCTTCTCTCAATCATTTTTAAAGGTCACTTCATGATCAAAAATCTACTTGCTAATTTAATTTCTATTCTCAGTGTAAATGTAAGATGATGCTGTTATTCTGTTTGCAGGTGGTTTGCTGGAGAGAATTAACCTTTGTGCTCAGTGTGTTAGGATCTGGGTCCAAAGCTTGTGCCTGTGGTGGCCCAGCTTCATGGGCTGGTAGGGCCATATTTCCCAACCCAGAGTTTCTCAGGTGATTTAATCCAAGGGCTCTCTGACCTCTCTGAAAAAAAAATCTAGTCTCTCCTGTGTAATGTTGCCTCATGGTACCAAATAAAAATTGTATTTTCACTTGTTCATTTATTTTTCTGGTTTTGTTAGCTGCCTGCACACGTGGGAAGGCAAACTTGTGTTCATTTGCCATTCTTTAGCAGACCAAGGTTGTTCGTGAGCCACAAGTTGAGGGACAGCTTTCTTACTGTCCCTGCCTCGCATTACCTTAGAGATTTCCTTTCCCTAACACTTTCCATTCTGTTACAATGCACCTTTCTGTCACAAGGCTTGGAATCAGGTATGTCACTGAGCAGAGTTCATCAGAAAGAGAGAAGGAAAAGAAACTAAGGAGTCAAATGCTTTGAATAATCATATTAGCCTTAGGTCAGGGACTCAACAGGCAATATGAAACTTGGATTTTCAGCTCTCACTTGGCAACATTCATGGCTTTGTTTGGGATATTCCCTTCCTTCTTTGTCACAAGGTACGATTTCCTCTGTATGGGCTCCATAGAGATCTGCCTCAGGTCTGCTGTTGGGGAGATGTGGTGAAAATCCCAACAGCTGACTTTGTGTCTGCCAGAGAGCCCATCTGTGGTATGAAAGCCTCAGGAGCAAGGAGCTCAGATTGCATGGGTCTGTGGTTTTCCTGCCATTTCTGTCTCCTAGAGAAACCCCTGAGATTTTCCTCCAGCTACTGAGCCACGGGCCTGGTCACGAGGAACTGGGCGCCGTCTGGAGAAGACGAGGATTGTGTTGGTTTCCACAGATAGCATAAGAACTTGCTTTATTTTCCCTCAGGCAGGTCATGGGTCTAAAAACCGCTGTCTGGAAGAGAAGATGAATTTTTCCCAAGAAGTCTGAGGCCTCTGTGATCATCTCCAAATCAGAGACTCATTGTACAGGGTGTCTTGTCTTGGCACTTTGTATTAGTTGTCATCTCAGTAAAAGCGAGCAGCTGAGATTCAGCTAATTCCACTTCTGTCCTCGACAAAGATGTCATCTTGTGTCTCAGGTAGGCTTGAGGTTGGAGCCCCATCAGTTCTGAAAATTACATCTGTGTCTTCAAGGCCTCAGTAGAGCGTGCCCTGCTCAGAGTTTGCTGTTGACAATCTGAAAAGAGACACATGGTCTTGTTTACTTTGTGCATGAGGGATGCCTAGGCAGGAGTGCCAGCACTTTTCCTCTGGCTGAATTGTCCTGACACCGGTGGCCTGTGCACTGTATAGTGAGCTGGGGAAATAAGGATTTGCAGTATTCTTATCTGAAAAGGAGATACCTGCCTCTTACATCCTCTAGGAAAGACTTAGAGCAGCCTCTGCTTAGCACAAAGTTTTCTTTTCTGTTAGTGTTGCAGCTGGGAAAGCCGTGCCTCATCTCTTGCTTGTAATTACATCAGTATAGTGTCTTGGGAGAAGGTTAAATAGTCTTTTGTACATCAAATAAAGCCAGTGAACTTCACTGAAATCATTTAATGAAAACAGTCCTGATTATCTGTATATACTGCTGTGTGGTATTTTAAAAGAACTTCTGAAAGGGAAACATGGAATTGTTTAAGGCCTCTAAAGACTATAGTGCAGAGGCTATCCAGCAAATGCCTTTATAATCTAGGATCTGAAGTAGGCTTTGAATCCAATTGTGTTTTTCACTGTTGTAAAACATGAGAGATTTTGATACAGTGACTCGGATTTGATTCAGAACTTTCTTATTAACCATTCTTCATGCACATCAAATTTTAGAGACTGAGCTAAAGAGCTTTGCACATCAAGGATGGAACTGACTCAAGGACGGAACTATTAAGGTGTGTAATAATCAAGAGAGGAGAATTAATTGTCTTTAATTTGGCATAAATCCCAGGGACCATAACTTAGGTTATTAGGAATTCAGGGCCTATTTCCAATTAGTTATACCCAAGCATGCTCACATATCCAACTTTGGGAGTCTAATCCATGAGTGTGTTAGCACAGCAATCGTTGACATGCTAATAAAGGACAGCACTGTCTGACCTCTCTGTGTGTGGTCACTGCCAGATGGTGTTTGCCCAGCAGTAAATCAAACCATGCTATTGCTTTATCGTTTCTGACACCTTGCAGTGAGCAGCTCGGTGCGTGTCAGCTGCTTGGGCAGTCTGTGCAGACAGAATCACCTGGGCCATGCTGGAGCAGGTCAGAGAGGCCGCTGTGGCTTTTACATGCTTTTTTAGTCTTTGAGCTTCCTTCTAAGACATGTGCTCCAGTAAAGCCAGGGTGTCTGCCCTTTAGGTGTATGAAATGTAAATAGTGCAATTGTTATCTGTACCGGAAAATCTGGTTTAACCTGAGCTGAGTTAAAGAAAGATGTGGCAGCGGTTTCCTGAGTTGGCAGCAGCAGCAAAAGCACATAGTGCGACTGCGTGTCTCCAAATGCAACAACTCCATGCTGAAAATGAGGGACTGCTCAGCCATGGCCAGCCAGCTCCCCCTGCACGTACCTGTGGAGCAGGGCAGAGGTGCCACGTCCCATTACACAGCAGAGTTGGCTACTTCATACACACCAGGAAATGGAAAACACAGTAACATCACCCATACTGTAAAGCTCTCAGTGTAAGCATCTGAGAGTTTTAAGGAAATGTGGGCCTGAAGAGAGACCTGTAGAACTTGTAAGCTCTTGTAAGCCAGGCTGTGTGTACCTTGCATTGAAACACTGAAAGTTGTAGCCATGTGTGTATGTGAGGGGCAGAAGGAAAGATGGTTCAAGCAAGGGAGACAAACCAATTTATGCACTCAATTCCCCTATAATCATTTTCTGAGACCTGCAACCCCATAGAGCTTTAGCTCCTGTCTGTCAAATGCTGCCTGGCAGTCAGTCAGGAATGAAACAATACTCGTATAGGGCAAGAGCACAACCTCCCTTTATAGCTGTTCTCAATTCTGTTTATCTTGAACCTTGACTTCATTGCACGAGTAGATCCTGGGCAGTCCATAGTGGTGACCCTTTCACCCCACCCTGTTGTGGGGGGTGATTTCCCATTTGAAAAAGAATAAGAATTAAGGAAACCTCAACAGCTACTGTGGAGACTGTTCCTTCCAACCACTAGTTAGTGGAGCTAGTGCAGGGATCTTCCTAAAGAAAGCTGGACTTACATTGGAGGGAAAAATAGCCAATCGTCCTTAAGACTTCAAGGCAAACAATCCTCCCATTTTCAAGAGAGGGAAAAACCTTTTTAACGCTTTCCTTAATTTAATTTTCCAGCGCAGTGAAGCTGAAGCTTGCCAAATCCAGGTGTCTGTTTAGCTTTCTTGGTCTGTATCTGGCAGATGTCACGTTTAGGGGGAAAATGTTGGGGGAAAACACATCCTTCTAACTGGGAAGTAGGAGTCCCATGCCACCGAACTGTGCAGCCCTCCTTGCTTGCCAGGACAAAGAGGAGGAGTAATCTACAATTTCTGTAATAGTAATTTCATAAAATGAACTTTTGACTAACAGCAAATATGTCTAAAGTTTGGGGATACAATTTCCCTGAACAGCAAAGGAATTTCAGCTGATTTCCTGGATTTGGTTATACTAAGATGACTACCATGGTGCTGGTTTTTTTCTCTGCTCGGTCCTGATGTGGTTTCACTGCCAGCTTTCCATTTATCTGTTGCATACTCTTTAATTCATGAGGGCTGGCACTGGGGATTTGTTTAAAGCCTTGGCTGAAATTGTTGGCCACTCCTTTTATTGCACATCTTTCTGAAAAGATGGGTGCTGTGGTAAAGCAGTAAATAGGATATTGAGCCTCTGCAACACTTGCTATCTGTAAAAAGAAGAGTATGTCCTCTGTTAAACTCTGAGCAATTACATCATCCTGGCATTAAAAACCATCATTTGTCTGGCAACAATGTCTCATTTGTGTTTGCATGTAGCCATTGACTTTCTGCGGGGCTTTGGTTGGAGACTTTTCTACATCCCACTGTCTCTGAAAGACTGTTAAGGTAACCAGAGTCTCCATCTAAAGTGATGTTGGAGCCAGTGCAATTAATGGATCTTATAGAAAGTGATGGCTTAACATAAGACATAAAACTCATGGTAAGAGAATATTTCTGTCCTTTACTCTGGTCAAATCTTGATGTGTTTTCCTCTTCATAAAAAGTCATTCCCCCACCAAGTAAATAAAGTTGGTTACCCTCTAGTTCAAAATGTTTTCTGTGAGTATTTAAAAACTTCTGAATGGAAAGCAGTGATTTGCCATATTGTTGATCTGTCTGGTGTTCACATTAAATTAAAGTCATTCTTAAAAATCTTGAGTGATTTCCATGCCAGCACCCTCTGTGCCTGAGCTGGCTGCAATAGAACAAGTGCACTGAAACTTCACCTTTGTTGTTTGATTTGCAAATAGAAATTCTCCGAAAGAAGGATACCTGTGAAACTTTCACAGTGAGTCACAGAGCTACCTGATGTCAATATGTGAATATTTTCTAGAGGTTTTTAAAGGTGGTTTTCTTTCTGAATACTGTGAATTAATAATGCCTTGGACTTCAAATTTAATTTGTGTTTTACTGTATTGGCCTTTATTGGGGCTAGTTCTATGTACTGTTTTTGCTAACTATTAAAAATATTTTTATATGATTTATGAGCATTTGCTCAAAACAGTTTGCTGCAATTAAGGAAATAGCAGACAGACCCATGTGTGTGAGAATTACTGATAGTAACAGGAAAGGATGGTGTTGGAGAAAAGGTGTAGAGTGAGGGAAAAGACAATATGGGGAGGTAGAAGAGCAGGCTGTTGAGCACTGGGGCTGGTGCTTTTCAGCTTGTTTGCTGCAGAGGAGCCTTGTTTTTGTAAGAATTGTGTTAATTCTCCTTTCCCACGCCCACTCACCTTGATTGCTGGCTCTGGGATTCAAACTCTCATGGCATCATAGGGGAACTCTATCCTAGAGCTTGGCAATTTTGGAGGTTGACTCCACAAAGTTTCAGTTTAGTTTTTGAGAGGAGAGAACAAAAAGGTGTTTCAGGGGGACATTCTTTGGGAGCAGAGGGAATCCTTGTTTTCCTTTCAAATCACTGGCTGGTTGTGAATCCCAGAAGTAGAACATTCTTGTGCTTTCTCTAAAAGCTTTCCTCCCAAAGACAAGTCTAAGGTTTCAATTTCCAAGCTGGGCAGCTTTCCAGCCACTCTGCCCTCAGCCTGTAGCACTGCATGGGATTGTTGTGACCCAGGTGCAGGACCCAGCACTTGGCCTTGTTGAACCTCATACCATTGGCCTGAGCCCATCAGTCCAGCCTGTCCAGATCCCACTGCAGAGCCTTCCTGTTCTCCAGCAGTTTGACACTCCTGCCCACCTTGGTGTGGTCTACGAGCTGACTGAGAGTGCCCTCAATCTCCTCATTGTTTGCAAACTTACAGTCACCTGGTACCTCAAGAGTTTTTCTTTGTGGGTTTTGGGAAGGGTGAAAGATAGAAAAGAGTGAGGTCTTTCTCCTCTTAAAAAGTCAACAGTCACTGCTCATCCATGTTGTCTGAATACCTTCCTTTTTCAGTAGCTTAGATGCAAGGAAAGGCAATGCTTTTCATTTTCCATATTGGAACAGTTACTAGGGAAAAAAAGACTTTTCAGCAGGGTATTTTTTCAAAATGTACAACTTTTTCCCGTCCCTAATCAAAGTTCTTGTCTGAGACTTTCTGACCAGTGATGGTTTGACAGGATGTAATGTTCCCCACAGGAGGAGAAGCCACTGGATTGACAATGATGCAGACAAGCTGCAGAAGCTAAACAGAAATCAGACTTTAGCATGATCTACCCCTTTCAGTGGGAGTTTAGTGACCGAAAATCTTGCATTCTGGCCTGTGAAGTGGAAATGAACAGATTTAGTATTCCAGCTGAGTGGCAACAGGAATGCTTCACTTTAATCTGAAACTTGATGTTAGAAAGCGTGGGAGAGCTCTGCTGTCAGATTGACTCTATGCTCATGCACTTTTTCCTGCACTGAGCTGCAACCAAACATACATGGATCAAAAGTCAAATGCTCCATTAATTTAACCACACGTTAGATTTAATGGCATATGGTAATGCATTATTGATTGCACATCTTAAACATGAAAATCTCTATGCTAATAACATCTCACATCAGTGCAGGTAGTATGAAAAATGCAGTGTATTAATAAATTACTTGGAATACAAGTAAGAGCTGTTTCCATGCTTTTCCTTGAAAAGATTGAAGTTTTGGGTGTGTTCTAGTGGGAGTCTGTTTATATATTCTGTCACGAGGAAACGTGCAGTAGCAATAATTATATTGTATTTCTCAGTATAAAATATTAAAAAGCAACAATGGTTTGAAAACCATTCTACAGGCAGTTATATTCAACAGCTGGTACCAACAAATGGCACAGTCCTGCCTGAAAGCACAGCATGGTCGCCTTTTACTGGTTCTCTACTATGGGGTCTTAATAGCTGGCTGCAAAACCCTTCTGAATTCATGTGTTTGAAGAACTTTTTTGAGTTTTTTGAATGCATACTTCCAGCTGATGACTTTTTTTTGTAATAGTTGTTGAAAGAGCCTAGCCTTATTTATCAGCTGTTGGATATGACCCACAAAACTCTATTTTTATCTACTTGAAATTATACTCTAATTTTGAGTGAGGAAATAAATATTTTTTTTTCCTCACCAAACAAGGATTATAAAAAGGGATGCTTGCTCAAGCAGGGGATCTTGCAGATACGATCTGCTTTATTTGTGTGTAATATTTTCCTCACGCACTTCTTTGACATTCCTTGATGTAGTTTTTGCTGCACTGTACGTTGAACCCTTAAATGACTTACAGTGCCATACAGTCTAAGCCCTTTGTAGTACTTAATTAGCATGAGTGACTGGTTGCTCTGGTCTCTCAGGAAAATGCTTGATTTTATGTGTTTTTGGCTTTAAGTTGTTTGCAGACATCGCTTGACACTCATGGAACAGTAGTGGGTTGGGATTCAGAGCAGGAGGTCTGGGTTGTCCCTCTCATCTTAAGGCTTTATATCACACTTCCCGCCACTCTGTGAGGCTGTGTCATCAGCTTGGAGAGGCTCTGCCCTGTGGTATAGAGCTTGTTTAGCCTGAGCAAATAAGCTTCTGCTATAATCTTCCTTCTTGAGTTTTTTAATTTTATTAGATGTATTCAATGTCAGTCTTAGAAAAACTTAAGTTTAGGACCAAGGCTCCAAATGTGACTCATTATGAGGAAGCCAGAATGGAGAGCCAAAAGAGGTAGCCAGCTTGACAGAAGGATGTGGTAGTAGGGATTCTGTGAATGCTGTCTTTCTCTGTTGCAATCTAAGCTGATAAAGGTGTCCAGGATGAATTGAGGTCTCCTAGTCGGTAGCAGACTCCACAGCTAACACATACAGAGCAGAAGTTGTTATTACTTAGGAAGATCCCTAAGCTAAGAACTGAAACAGTGGATTGTGGGTACATTACTTTAATTTGGCCAGGTTTGTAAGTAAATACTTCTGCTCTGAGTCAGCTTCAGTAGCTGTTAATCACCCTTTGTGTTGCCTCTCAAGTACAAGGTTATCTCTGAAGAAGAGAGGAATTGTTTGTTCACCACAGAAGCTGTGGTTAGGCTCAGTCATCTCAGTAGATCTTACAGTGCTTATGAAGACCCTGGATCAGAGGAGTGGAGCCATGGCAGTGGATGGAACTTTGTCCCCAGGGGGACCTTTCTCTTGCTTTCCCTTGGGCTATGCTTAAGGGACAGCCATGCTGGAGAGTGACAATTGTTGCCTCATCAGTGCCCCTAGAACTGAGTTTTTTTCTGTGCCCAGCCTGAATCTAGAGTGAGCTACCCTGTGAGAATCTTGTGAGAATCATATCAGCTATCGCTGATACGTTACTATGTCTGGTGAATCCTGGAGGGCTTTGGTAGTGGCATGCTGTGGTGCTTCTCAAAGGGAAGCAGGACATATTTCCTAATGGAAATTTCCTAATTTCCTGCATCTGTGGCATGACCTTTTGTCCCAGCCAGTTCCTTGGAGCAGGTCAAGAGGCATCATGAGGGTCTAAGGAAGGGAAGGTTCTTCAGATGACAGCAGCATCTCTAGGTACTGGGAGAAACAATTTTTCATCCCATTAGGATGCAGTGCCCCCTGGAGCCTGGAGCACCTACGTTGCCCCTAGATGGGAGGGTGCACTGGATGCCAGTGCAATGCAGGGTGCTCAGCCCTGGGAGGTGACAGGTTGGTGCAGTGACAGTGTGTTACCTTGCCACTGTGCATGTGGGAGCATGGAGAGCAATAGTGCAGGGACTTGGCAGGAGCACAGCCTGATTCCTCATCAGAGCAAGTTGGGAGGCGCTGCTTTGTCTTACTCCTGGGAGCACTCACCTCTGCAAAGCCATCCTGCTCCCATCTAAGATATACAGGTGCTTGGGAATGACCTGCTACACTAATGAGAAGGTATCGGTAGCTTGCCAATGGAGATAATTGCTGTCCACTCATGAAAGGACAATGTTAGGAGCACTCTTCTGGCTGTTGAAGGGTAGCACTGTCTCCATCAGGTGTTTTTTAACTCATAACCTCTAGAAAAGCAGGTCCCGTGAGCTCCCTTACTGTGAGCCCCTGGAGCAGGAATCTGTCTGACAGTCTATCCTCTTCTGCCATGTCTAGTCTCGTATTTTCTTGAATTTTCCTTACAGTACTTTCTTTGTTTTGAACTGACTCAGATTCTTGCTTCTGTGAACTGTTTTGCTGCTGCTGTGATCTTTCTAAGAGATAGCAAATACTTTGTTTACTGTAAGCTCTTGTGCAGTAATTCATGTGGTTACACTGTGACACAGAGAAGTCCTTCTGGAGCTTATTTCCACACCCACCCATTCATCTGCACCCTTCTCCACATTTTCAGTAAACGGCTTCAGCATGTCATGTTGGCATGATGTCATACAAAGCCAGCAGATTTGTCATTAAAAGCCTTGTCATCAATAGATGACTGTTTGTATTTTCTGCCTGCCTGAAACTGTTTCATACTTACTAACCCAGTAATTAAGACTTAGCTGCCTTTGAAACAGGTTGGTTTCGCTGCCCCACCTTTTCCGTAGGCAATTACAAGGCTGTGCCAATGTCGATGGGGGTGTTCATTAGCCTTCATGAGACTTGGCTCGTGCAGCAGCACACACAAATGCTCTCCTCGCTCTGCTCCCCACATGGGCAGTAGCCCAACACTGGGCAGCCTTTGGAGACCATGACTTCGGATAATATTTGTGGTGCACCTCTTAGGGGACTTTGTCAAGAAGAAGGATGCAGAAAGAGAATGTTGCCTCAAAATGGATGGTAAAATAAATGGTCATTGTGCAGCTTCAGTTGAACCCGAACAAAATGATTGTCAGGGTTTTCTTATCATGTAAAGTGATGCCGTTCTTCTGGGCCGCTGGATTGCTTGACTGCTTTTGATTGTCTTGCGGTAATTGAATAGCCATGCTGTGTAACCTGTGCTGAAGGAATCAGGGCTGTTTGTTCAGCAAACAGATGTCCTGCTTTGTGATGTGCTTACGATGTTACTGACTTGCATCTTTCATTAGTTAATATTGCCGACTACTCAGGCTATCGTCCTTGCACTGATAATTTTGCATTTCTTAATGTGTTTCAGTGTCTCAAAAGGAGATTTAGAAGCTTGTAAAATTTGCAAAGTAATTCCGTTGATCCATCAAATACGAATCTGTCAATAGACAAGGGTTACCCCTGCAACTTCCTGTGTTGTAGTACATCGAGCCACTGCCTCTGAGCAGGATCGGTTCAGCCCTGATGAGGTAACTGGGTGAGATCCCAGCCTGCCTCAACGGATAGGTACAGAACGTGTGAAATAGCTTTTGGTGTGTGTATCCTGCTTCTGTGCAATGCTGACCACAGTCAAACACATTTATCAGAGATCTCTCTGCCCTCAATCCATTTCCTGCCTTGTCCCTAGCACCACACACTCCTGAGTGGTTTCAGATAGCTGGCAGAATTGAAAACAAAGCAGCTTTGTGTTTTAATCATCCCTCCTGAGACCCTAAAATGGATGTTAGACTGGAAGTTCTTCAGCTGATGTGGGCTGGCGGCAGCCAGCAGCCCAGATAAGCCATTTCCAGCCCTGTGTGGGGATAACGCCCAATATCTCACTTGAACTGAGCTGAGAACACTCCTTCCAGTGGGGTGATGGTTTTGATAGATTGTAAGAAATTTAACCTCACAGCTGTAGCTGTAATGTATGGGAAAACTACTTTTTGCTATTTCCAAATTATATTTGGTATCATTTTTTTTCTCTCCCCTAGCAGTCTGAACAATTGGACTCATGGTAGTAAGCAGGCCTGGCTTTTATAGGAAGAAGAATGTGACAAATAGCTCCCATAAACGTGTTTACAGTTTGCACTATCATTTCTAAAATACCATTTCCTATGCTGACACAGAGGAAATTCACAGTGGTAAGGGGAAAGTTTTACAGGTGCCTAGTCAGGATATGATCCCCAAAACACAATTGCTTGGCTGCAAGACCAGTGAATGCTGCACAGTGTTTGTGCTGGTAGGAACCTGATATCCAACTCCTCCAACTTTTCTGTTCTGTGAGAGATTACAAGTTTGGAGCAAAATCGTGAGCATAATCCTGCAGGATTCAGCTGTCAACAGCTGTGCTCACCACAGACTCCTCTGCAGGCGTTTTTTGTAAGCAGCTGTTATCCGCACACTATTCCATGTTGGGGCTGATCTGTGCTTCTAGTAAGATGTAAATTGCATTTGCCTCTGTGTCCGTTATCATCACTTGATATTTGGAGCAATGCAGAAAATAAGGACACACCAAGGGATATGTGTCTCATGGCAGCATGTCCAAGAAAGGTAGTTTTCTGGGGAGGTGGAGAATGAGCCGTATAATTGCAGCTGCTCTAAAGGAGGTCTCACCTCCAGTTCAGGGCTGTGGGAAAGGTTTTTTGCCTTAGCTTTTCCTTTGAAGATGAAGAAATGTGTGGCACAAAGGAGCTGTATGAGAGCAGGCATTAGATTTCTGTCACCTTGGAAAGATTAGCAAAGGGAGCTGTCAAGTGAGCAGGAGATATCCTCTGCCCGTGCTGTCACACTAGATGCCAGAGGGACATTCCTGGCTCCTTGGTGACCGCTTCTAGCAAGACCTCAGCCTGGCTGTGGATCTTCCACGTTTCACTTTGTAACTGCAAAACCCATTTGGTTGGTTTTTTTCTCTCTTGCTGTTTCCCTCTCTTTTCTTCCTGCTTCTATCCTCTTTTCCTGCTTTCCTCTGTCATTTCTGCTGCTGCCGTTCATGCAGGGAATTTGAGCTTTCAGTGCCCCAAAAATTCCTGTTTTGCCTAGATTTTGCTTGCTCTAACCTAATGCTTTCAGGTACTTCTGAAAGTACCTGAAACTGAGAAAGAAAAACTGGTTTAGATGGTGTGCACTTGAAAGCAGAATCATAGCCTGTTCTAATGTGCACTGAAGGCACACTGGCTCTCCTCGAGTAAAACCAAGTGCTGACACACTCATTTTCTAGAATAAGAGTATCCACATATTGGCTGGAATAGGTTGTCTATTACTGACAAACTCCGTGTGCAGACAAGTTAGTACAGCTAGCAAGGCCTGAAAGGAGCCGAGACATGACTGAGCCTCATAATTAGACATAGATTAGACTTTTGCCTGCGGGGAAGGCAAGGCAAGAACAGCTCTGAACTCCTAATGTCGCCTGTGGTGTTTGAACACAGAGACATCTCTCGCCCTCCCAATGAAGTCAGCAATGCCAAAAGTTGGGCTGGAACAAAGCCCTGTTATCTCTACAGGAGTGTTGCTGGCAAGGCAGGTGCGGGCTCGTTCTGGACTGTGCTCTATGGTGCGACCAGTTTGGGTTTTCTCCAAAACCACTCTTTTGCAGGAGGGTTCTGGGGGGCTGCCGGAGCCACATAGTATGGAGGAGATATGAAGTAGTTGACGTTCCCTATTTCTGATGGTACAGGCAGCTGAGGCCTTGAACTGCCTCTGGAGAAGATGCTTGTCCTCCCCTTGAGCTAGAGCCCCCAGACACTCTGGCCTTATCCCAGTGCATGTCCCCTGAAATAACCCCAGAACTATTACAGCAGGTGAACTCAGGTGTCTGCGGTGTCATGAGAGACAGGCTGTCGGATTTCCCCTGCCATTTCATCACACAGGGATGCGACCTTGGACTGCAGCCTCCTGGAGGCACATTGCTGCTCTTAAACACTAGTGCTGCCTCTGCATTTGTTTGACAGTGGGTCAAGCAAGTCCGTGCTGCATGTGTGTTTTGGTAGATGCAGGCATGCCAGCACTGCTTGCTGAGGTTTTAGTGGCTTCAGGCTCCAGGTATGCATGTAAACTGGGCTGTACTGGTACCAGTGCTAGCTCAGGGAACCAGCTGTGACTGACTATAAAGGATGCACCATTTCTCTGCTATTGTCATTTACCACAATAGTTTTGGCACTTGATTGCAGTTAAGAGGGAGAAGACAGTGCACTACATGAGTCCTGCATGCCTGCCTGTGCCTGTATGTCCAGCTCTGTGTAGGGTCTGGGTACTGGGGGTCTTCACGTGGTAGTAATGTGGGTGCTTTGTGCAGGTGTTGAGTTCCCAGCATTTTCAGCTGGGCTTTGTAATGGCATAGATGGTATGGGAGCAGCGCTGTATGTAGCTTTGGAGTCTAGAGAAGGCTGGGGCTAAGAGTTACAGTTCAGCAGAGATAGCTTTGCTGCTGGGTGTTTGTAATCAGCATCTCTGTTGTACTCAGTGAAGTCAAGGGTAGATCATGTAATTTCTACCGGTCTGTGACTCATCACAAACTGCTAATTTTGATTGAACAGTCACCTCCAGTGCAGCAGGCTGGTCATGTACCTGTGGATCAGACACTGTGTAGAACACTCTGATCACTCTCAAGTCTGTGGGCCGAGGATCATTGCAGATGGGAACAGATTTCCTACACAGGTGCTGGTTTCAGGTTTGCTTTTAGCTATGTGCTGAGCCTCCACACACAGACTTTGGATGGAGTTAACTGGATGATACTTTGCTCAGTGCATTCTCTGTAAAATCTTGTACAAACTAGAAAAGATTGTCAATGGTAATCATGGTGATTAGATTAGATCGTTTCAGGGTTTCAGCCTCCCCACAGCAAACATCTGCTTTCAATACCCTAAATAGCAAGGTGCTGCACTTTAGGCAAACTTGGCCTCAATCCAAGGGACTGTCATTGTTTACTGCTTTTCCTGTGTATCTTCCTTGGCTTTTCAGTCTATACTGTGTTGTACTTCTATGCATACCCTTTATATGTTTCTTTTCAGCCATGTAGGAGTATGCATTGTGGTTGCTCAGTATTGAGTGCTTCTGTTGCTTGCCATTGAAAGCTGGTGCTGGTGTCGTTCCAGTTAAGCTCTATGTACCTTTAGTCTTCGAAAATCAATGGAGAGCAAATATAAAAAGAACTAGTTTTTGTGGTACCTTTCATTTAAAAAAAAAAAATAATTCCATTTATGTTTGCTCATGATGAGAGAGGTTTCTCAGGAGGCCGATCTGGAAGACAAAATACAGTTTGTGCTTTTAATAAACATTGGGAACGTTTTTTCCTGTTGAAAAGCTCGGATGCTTCATAGCCACTCTCATGTAAACAATATTATCAGGCACTTTTTGTTTTCAGCAGATGTTGCTGTGTGCTACAGAGTCTTGATTTGCGAACAAGCAAGGGTCTTGGAAATTCTCTTGAGATCTTAGAGAGAGATGTAAGATTAGCCGTGACAGGTTGTCTTTGTGCTGCAGGTGTGGCAGTACAGGTAGAAGGAAGCACCTGAGGTGGCCTATTGCTAGTACCTTCCTGTGAGGAGTGAGCAATATGGTTCCAGATGTGCAGTGATAGCAGGAAAAATTAGATTGCAGCAAGTTCAGACTCCTCTGGGACTGGGAAGATGCTGAGGTCTTGTTTAAACACTGCAGTGAGCTGGGAGTCTTGCAGAATTGGATTTGCCAAAGAAGACATCTTGCTTAAATTCCCTTAAAACGGGGGGAAAAAAGAAACATACTGAAAATAATTGAGTTTCTGGTGCTTTAAAAGCTTCTTAATGTTCTTCAAGTTCTTTTTTTCTGCGAAAGTATGTCCTTTTGATTGCAGTTCAGGCTTAGGATAGTACAGTACATCTTGCCACAGAATGAATAAATGAGCTCAGTTCTGCAGCTGCTATTGAATGACGATGTTGGAGCATGCCTTGGCTTATCAGTGAAGGCTGCCTAATGTATTCCACCCAGCCTACCTGAGTGAGCTCTGCAGCAGCAAACCCAATTAACTATTTTTGTACCTGCTGTATGAATGATTTTAGCAGTTACGGAGGGTGCTTCATTTCATAGTATTGCAGTAAGATGTGCCAGAACATGCACTGGCCATTTCTCACACACCTCTGTTGCTCTCTACTGCCCAGAAAATGCACCAGGAGCTTGCCATGGCACAGTCCGGCCAGGCGGCTCATGAGCAGCGTGGCTCATTAGCTTTACTTTCATTAGTTTCTGAAAGCCTTCTGAAGCAGATTTGGGGGCACGAGGAAGAGATTTACATTCTATCTTAACACTGTGACAGAATGTTTCTAGTCAAAAAAAAAAAAAAAGGGAGTCTCTGGACCTTTCTAAGGGGTTTTATTGTTTAGTTGTTGTGTTCAAGATGCCTCAAACTATTTGGCTTTGTGTTTGTCTGTTATCTTCAACTCAGTGCTCCCACAAAAAGGCAAATACCTGCTTTTACTGAATTATTAACAACAATAGATGGAGCTTACGTATCAATGAAAATTATGGACATTTCCCAAGGCAATTGATTTAAATGGAGTTAAATTTAGTGGAAGCTTCTATTGGTGTAATGAATGCTCATTATAGAGCCTAATGTGCTTTAAGGGCTTGATAACCTTCTCAGTAGGGAAGTCAGGCTGCTGTTTTTCAGCAGAGGCACAGATGCCGTACCATAGCACTGCTGTCACTGCAACTGCATCCCATCAGTATGCCCAAGTGTTTCTCTTTAACCTTGTGTGTTTTTTTCCTCTTGCAGAAGACCACCTCCCAGCTGGCTTCCCAACCATTGACATGGGCCCTCAGCTAAAGGTGGTGGAAAAGGCCCGCACAGCCACAATGCTCTGTGCTGCAAGTGGTAACCCTGATCCCGAAATCTCCTGGTTTAAGGACTTCCTGCCAGTTGACACCGCAACTAGCAATGGGCGAATCAAGCAACTCCGCTCGGGTAAGGTAGCAAAGCAAGTAAGCCTTCCCTGCCTGCTCACTCTTCCTCCCTTTTCTCTTCACACGCTGCTGTTATTTTTCCCCTGAAATGCAATTCTAAACCCAAATGTCAGTTTGCTTTGAGCTTGTTTCTTTTACAATGTAAAAACAGTTTTTGGAGCTGATCCTCTCTGGCAGGACATCGTGGCTTGTTAAAAGGAGACATTAGAATGGACACGCCTTTTGGAACATCACCTGGATTTCTTCTTCGGTAGACCGTCTTGACATTGCCCCAAATCCTTGGTAGGCTCAGAAATTTCACTACCAACTCAATGGGTCTCACATATTTTTAATAGGAGCACAGTGCAAATCAGGATGAGATACTGGTTGGGATTTTACAATCAGTGGTCACAGGCGACTTTACTCCTTACAAAGACTCTGCAAGACAGTGCTCTGCTTTCTGTTCCGCTCATTACCATCCTTGCTATGTGATACCATAAGAATGAAGAAAAATCCAAAAACCAGCAGTTCTATGGATTTCAAAGGGAGGTGGACACAGTTTTGAAATATACCATTTCTTTTTGGTTCATTAGTTTGGCAAGCCAAATACTAGGTTTTGAAATACAGTTAGTTCTTGTGGGTGGCTAAGAATGCACTCATTTTAGCAAGGAACTCGTGTTGTTCTGCTGTGCTGTTTGGTCTCCCAGGACTATAAGACCCATTAGAGAATTAAGGAAAATAAAACATTGCATTATTCACTGATGAAGTAGAGCTCTCTAGTGAGAATTAGAGTGGCTGTTTAACCACACACAGCACCACTACCCAGCAGCTTTAGTATGGGGAAAAAAGCCCCCGGTACCCTACACAAAGTACAGATGAAAACAGCAGAAACAACTTTGGTCTAGAGAGGTCTCATGCTCGAAGAAGAGGCACACTGCCTTGCCTGGCCACAGTGTATCTCTGGGCACTCAAATGCCATTTGCTATGAGTGTTGCTGCCAGGACACCACCATCTTCTTCCTGACAAGATGGATGTCTTGACACATTTCCCCATAGCTGGAGCCCTGTCCATACATCTGTTGATGCTTGGATGATAAGAAGTAGGTTTATACTTGGGGGGGTGGGTAATGAGACATCACTCTCATCAAAAATAGAACCCAGCCTGACACTCCTGATCACACCTTGATGTACCAGTGAGTGCTAATTATACTAATGCATTTATAGCTTATGAAATTTCTCAGTGACCTTTAGCTTATCTCCCCCACAACATGGTTTAATCTTGATCTGTTTGTGCTGAAAGAAAATACCAGACTTGTTAATTATTCTGAGAAGCTCTAGGAAGCAGCAATAGGAAAGTGCACATGGGTGTGTTTCACTTCATAGCTGACTAAATCAGCATCAGAAATTACCATAAATGAGCAGCAAGGCAGCCTCTGATGCACTCTCTGTATGTTCTCCAGCCTCCTTTTCACAGGCACTTGGCTGCCTCTTTACCAGCTGCTTTGCAAATTTAGTGAGATAGAAAGTTTAAAAACAAACTAGTAAACCCTGTCACAGGGTCCAAGTTTTGATACCTATTCTCTGTTCTTAAGCAACATCTCAATTGAATATTTCACCTGGGATTCAAACTCTAAAGCTGGCTGCTTGCTGAAGACAAAGTAATTACCAAGGGAGGTGTCAAGGGAACCTTTTAGAAATCAATGAGCAGCACACATCCTCAGACTCACAAAAGGAATTGATTAGCTCTCTAATCTAGTAAGGGAAGTTTCCACAGTTCAATACAAGAGACTTCCAAATATGAGTTTGTAGTTTTGTTTTCAGGGACCTGGTGATATGGTGCCAATATTCACCAAGGCTTGGCTCCACCCTGCATGAGTTTATAGTTTCTCATGGTCCAGAGGTTCAACCCCTGCCTGTATTTGTGGCTTTTTCTGTATTTGTAGTGGACATAAAGTAGGGCCTGCGCTTTGAAGTCCCAATTACGTGACTGCAGTCACCCTGTGTGAGCAGTGATGGGTTGGGCAGTTTCTGATTCACTCTGCAAGGTGCTAATTGAGCTCTCCAGCACTACACCGTAGTGGGGCAGAGTTGTTTTTCAAAGAAAAGTGTATTTAAATAGATACCTCATTATATGGGAGAGTTTAATAGTTTGCAAAGTCTCTGCTCCATTAAGATCATATCTTACAGTCGGCCTGGCATATCTGCATGAATGTCAGTTTATACTATCTCAATCTAAATATACGCTCATTTAATTTCATTTAATTAAAACCCAATAAAAGCTAGACAGATGTAATATAGTTAAAATAGCTCCAGCACATTGTGAGCTCAGTATTGTGTATATAGAGTGTTCGACCTTCAATGAGTACATGATATATTAGTATTCAGATGTATGAAATATAGGTCATGAAGGTCAAAGCAGCTTTGGAGACTTAGAGAGGGGGTTGAGGGATTATTTTGTTTTTCAGGCTCTTCATATGGAATAAATAGCTAGAGGTAAAGAAGTAGCATATTTGGGAAAGGTGCTCTCGTCTGACACAGTTATGTGGGCTGGCAGTGCTTTGGGGGCTTCAGGCAGGTCTTTGAACTTGCGTGCAGTCAGATCATGTGCCCAAGGGGGCTTCGAACATCATTTTCTAGAGTTCTGTTCATCTTCTCTCAAGGTACTAGAGTTTGTGGTTTAAGACATCCAAGCCATCATCTTGGGCTCTTTTAACCTTAGAGGATTGGTGTCTTTGTCAGGAGCAAATAAACAGTTTATAAATCCATCCCTCATTTACTAATTACATCTCGTATCTGTGTGTGCATGTGCATTTTTTTCATTGCACCTTGTGACAGCTTAACTCTTTACATTTAGAGGGCTTTTTTAAACGTTCTCACCAATACATAGATCTTTCCTCCTGTGTAAAGCTTAATTTTTTTAAAGCCCAGCTCTCGGGTAGTTTTGCCAGTAAATGTTAGGTTTATAGTTCCAGGGATGAGAGCACAAATAAATACAGGGTTTCATCTCTGTTATCACAGATGAAGGCAAAAGCACAGTCTCTGACTCATGCTGGTTGTAGCAAAATTCTCCCTTGCTCATCTTGCTGATATTTCCCACCTCTTGCAGAGAGGTTGCTTTTCTGCAAATGCAGTGACTCAGGACAACTCCCTGTTCTCCCTGAGGGTGCGTAGCTTCACTCGTTGCTTCTCAGTCACTGACACATGATCTCAGGCCAGCTCTGGGCTGGGAAACCTCCCCAGCATGCTAACATGTTTAAAACCTGTTTGGCTGAACTAATTTTAAAACTGTTGAGACATTGTATTATTGCAAGTGATACACATATGAGTTCTGGCAGCGAGGATCCGTGCTGCACCTCTAACCATGTTTTAAAAGTAGTTCATCCTGTGGCAGAAACTCTCTCAGTATAGATGAGATTATGCTGGTGCTTCACAGTTCCTCTGTAGAGATTCTTACATCACAAGCTCCTGAGGACTTCAAAACAACTCAAATGAAATTCATACTCTCAAAGCTCTTGAATGTGTCCAGTGAGTTTCATAGCTGAAGAATTGCTCTTCCGCATTGCTCTTCAGAAAACTTAGGAACAAAATGTCAAATTAGAATATTCTGAATGTTAACATACAAATATCTTTGCCGTGTAAGGAAACTCCAAAAATTCAGGAAGCGTAATCTTTCATTTAATAAAGAACTCAATGTTACAAAAAGTATCATTCTCTTTTAATCACCATCAATTAACTGAGTTAAGGAATGGTGCCCTAGACCCTAGTGTGGCTTTCACGCAATTAACTCCAAGTAAAATATCAAGAGAGGACTTTGCAGGTGACTTCAGTCACTCTCTGGAAAAGTGTAGGTGCCTCTGACAAAGAAGTGTGGGAGCCAGATCACCACATCATCTTGCTGCATTTCTGCACTCAGAGTTACCAGCAAGTGTTTTCATTTTAGTCTTGATCCTATCAAGTAGAAGCACCACTTACTTAGAAATTAAAGGGATACCCAACAAACGTGTGAAAAAGAAGTGATGCCTGTCTCAGTGAAGGAGGCATGTGTGATATCCATATCCTGCTTCAATGGTGATAGTCAGCAGTTAGTACCCAGCAGAATATGTTCAACTCCTGGCAAGGAACAACTTCAAGTCCAGACATCAGATGGACATTGACTTGGGACAAGGTGTGTAAGGACAGCCCAAAGGAATGGGGTTTGGCTAGTATTATCCAAAAGGATGAGAGAACCCACACAAGGATGGATGCTGTCTCAGAAAGGACTGACTGGATGAGGGTTGAAGCAATGTCATGGCCAACCAGTTGACAGCTGAAGTTTTGTGTTCTGCAAGAACCTATACTGCAAACCTGGGTCTTACTGTGTGAGGTAAACACAGTAGTTATAGGATCCATTCAGACTCCCTGTAACAACTGGTGGCAAATAATCTTTTCTGTAGTACTTCCACTTTTATGTTAGGAACTAGCCAAAAGCACTGTTGGACCTCTTTGGGATTCAGGGTTGCACTGCCCCTGGTGCTCAGCTGCAGCCAGCAAAAGCCTTTGTTTCTCTGTTGATGTTGCCTTGAAGTGATTTTTTGGTGGTTTAGGTTCCTAAAAGGAAGTGGTATGTTGGTAAGTATGTGGTAAGTTTGTCAGTGGAGGGAAGTCCCTTCTCCAGCAGAGCTTCTTCTCCGCACTGGGAAATACTGATGCAGATAACTCCATGGGGTCTTCCTGTGTATCATCTTACGTTTTGCCTTGCTTTAGGTGCCTGACTCTATGTTCTCAGTACACAGAGGATGTCAGGGTCAACACTCATTCCTGACTGAGATGAATGTATGGGGTGTTACTCAGTGTGTGTTATCATGAAGGTGAAATAAACTTCCTTATGAGTGTTTCAGACATTTCAAACACAAGGAATCTGTTTTGGATTTTGATCTTGGAGTGCCCTTTGCATAAAGCAGCCTGGTGATCACAGGGCACAGGTTGGCCTAAGTAACCATTTGAGTGATGACACCTCCATTGTTTGATGGACTCTCTTATTTTGGCACTCTGTGGCCTGTGTGTTGTGGTTTGGTACCTTTGAGGGACACCATGGAAGGACAACAGCCAGAGATGAATCATCGTGTGATGTGAAGAACAAAGGGAAACTTCTGTTCCTTTTGGATGAGGATATTTGAGGTCCAACAGAAAGTGTTGTGCACTCTGTGTAATGGTGTCCTCTGAGTGAAGAGTGAATGTCTTAACTTTGCAAAGGTGAGAGAGACACAGAATAAACACTAAATACAGTAAGCATCTGTGTTACTCCCACAGGAGTTGGCTTACATTTGGAAGCCAGGAGAATTTGGATTGAACGCATGAAAAAATGAGCTGGCCATACTTAATGTTTTAGGGAATGTCCTTCAAGTAAGCAGTTGCTTCTAAAGCTCTGTGTAGACAATTGCATATTAGAGAAAGGGGTTAGCATCTACAGGGAGTAGATTTAAAGATTTGCTGCAAATCTTTTCAGTTCTAGGACAGAGCAACAAGCCCTCTTTCAGCTGGATGAGAGATGAGAAAGTCCTGTTTTCTACCCCTTGGGCTTGTGCTCAAAGTCATTGCAGCACTCCCATGGGAGGTGACACAGTGTGGTGATGCTTTTCTTAACTCTGAAAATTGTGGAAGGGATGGTGCAGGGGACACACCATATACCAGAGGAGGAAGGCCCTAGGCCAAACAGAACAAAAATATCACTTGGCAAACTTTCCAAACAGGCAAAGAGAAATAACCCTGTTTTCCATGGCTGTGCTATTCCATGCAAGTATCTCTGGGTATAACTGTTCTGTCAAGGGTAGCAGTAGTTACTAAGATAAATAAGTAAGCAGCAGATTTATTATTGCAAGAGAGAGATTACCCACAACTTCAGTCACTGCAAAATTTTTCCTGATGCTTCAGTCATCTGTGGATAGAAAACGTCAGAAAATATAACAAGACATAAAGTTAAAATGGGGTAATGTCGTCTTGGCAGAGGAAAATGCTAAAATGAGTAGTTTGAATTGCTGCTCTTGCTTCAAAATAGGACTCTGCCTAAAGGAAGGATAGTCTGGAAAGAAAAAGAATAAGTATAAATATTGTAATTACTTTTTAAGAGGCAAGTTAAATGTGCTTAAAATATGCCTTCTTTGTATTTACAGAAATTCTTTTCTATCTTTCTTTCCCATTGGGTGATCATTGTTGTGGATAATGGAATGAGCTGTAAATCTGAGATACACGACACTCTTGTATGCATACTGGTATTTATTAATCAATACACTGAACATGATTTGACACACTGTCCTGTTTAACCCTGTTTTTCTGTCTGTTTAAACTCCTCAGTTTTCTTTGGTAAGTGCTTGGTATTCAGATCCTACAAATCTGCATAAAACCAACACATACCATGAACTGCCTACAGATTCAATCTGCATGAATCTCTCCCTTATACTAACAACCTTCATATGTGCAAATTAAGACCAAGGGGACAAAAGTGGGCATTAGAAGGATTCCCTGCCAATTTGCCCAGCTGGAGCTTCACCTTCATGCTTTGGTATTGATTGTACACTGAACTCAAGACAGTGACCAGTGGATCCTCCACTTGCTAAATACATTGACCTCATAAAACAAACCTTTAAAGATCGTTGCAACAGGATAATTTAACCTCATTCCCAGAGAAGCCCTCCTTATAAGATACTCTTCATTACAGCATGTAAAATTACCTCCAGTGCCTTATAAAGAGGGTAGGGATTCCTTTCTCCAGCTAAGATCCAAATTAGGCAGGAACAACAGAGGTCTGGCTAGCGTGCCACTGTTACATTACCAGAAACTACTTCGTTTCGAAATATTTTGGTATGTAAAGTTAATTCTGCGTGACACCAATTTCTTTGCCAGAGGGAACCTGATCCAAGGGTTATGTGAATGTGGAGAATGACTCAAAACTGATTTATTACACTCTCCCCTTAGTTTAATGTCTTTAAGTGAGCAGATTTTGTCCCACTGGTCATTCTAACCTCAAAGCAAAATTGCTCTTAGTGCCCGCAACCATGCGCTTTCCACCCCTCCTGCCCAGCCCACTCACAGTCACACAGCCCCCAGACACACCCTTCTTGTTCTGTTTGAGTAATAAAGGGGCACTGCACCATCTTCCCAAAGTGTCCTCCATCTCAACTGCTTGAACAGTGGTATGGGTGAATGCAAATGGTGAGGCCAGCCAGCAATACCACCTCAACAGCTTAGTTCAGCCCTGTCCATTAGGGTGGGGCTTTAATGGTGATGCAGGGCTGGATGCTGCACTCCTGGAAGCAATGAGCTTTACTAACCTCCTGAGAGTGTCACTCTGACTTTTATTGCACATCAGTTTCTTTTTGTTTATTCCTGTCGCGCTAATACAAATTCTAGCTTTAAAAAAACTTTCTGCTTTTTAGTTATAATTTTCTTCCTTTCCTCTTTGTACTAATGCTTCTCTCTAATCTTATTTGCATTCAAATTACCTCACCAGGTGGTACACCGATCAGAGGTAAGAATGCTGAAATGTGCCTCCAGTTGTCACGTCACTCCATCTCCTGTCTGCGTTGTCCCTCCTCCTCCGGTGTTTCTCATTCCAGCTTTTACTCTCAGCCCTAACTCTGCCAGCGCTCTTGCTCATCTGCACTCTCCCACTAGTGTGTTTATTTTGGTTGGGTTTTAGCGTGGTTTCTTGTAGACTCATCCATTGCAATTTTGCACTGTTGAAAGGGGGTTATTCATCGGAAAGTTTGCAAAAGTTTGGAAAATGGTCCCAGGCTGCCACCACAGGAGAGTTGACGTCTCCTGCAGCTCCTTCAAGTCTCTGAACTTCCCACACAGTTGTGGCCTCTGAGCTCTTGTGTCTTGGGGGTTTTAGATGGATTGCTTTGGTGTAAGTGTGTAGAGGTAACATTTTCACAAGAGAACAGTCAAATTCTTCTCTGCTGTTGCTGATGGACATGAAACTCAAATCAGAAGGAGAAAAATTCCTGAAAGGTTGAGCAAATAGGACTCTGGGATAAGGAGCACCTTTGTTTGTGTTCCTCATGTTTGACTTCCAAGCGTACTAACCCTCTAATGTGGCGGCAGAGTGGAGAACCACTGCCTATTTCTGAGCTGGACATGCCAGTGTTGCTTTGCGGCACAAAGATTTGTTTTAAATAGATTAATCAGAAGCACATCTGGCTGTTTAAGCCTTCATTAATTAAACCCACCCCTGGTTTGACAGCCCAGCCCAGCTTGGTGCACAGTCCCAGCTAGGTTTCACAGCCTGTATGCACCAGTAATGACTTTCCAATGGGAGTGTTGTTTTTTCTAGCCTAAACACTCAAAGCTGTCTCTTTAGATTAACTTTAGCATGTTAATCAGTGTTATATGCTAAGGCTCCTCTGAATTCTCTTGTGATTTTGGTTACCCCTCGTGATTGACCTCTGGATTTCTCGACAGAATGACTACTACATATAAATCAACACGACCTCGTTTGTTCAGTTTTCCTCCTTCCCTTTCCTCCTACTTTTCCCTGAATCACGGCTGGAAGTTAATAATCTGACTCTTGGAACTGGTTCTGTTGCTGGGGTTTAATGTTTTCAGCTCCTGTTAAGTGATTTTTCAGTAAATGTGAATTGCCATTTGGTACGTATTTGCATTAAGTTGCCTCTGTAGCAAATCTGGGTCAGGGAAAAAGACAGCAAACCTTATTTTTATGTGAATGGGCTTATATATCTGTCATTCCTCCCTTTGGAACACTGGAGATTGACAGCTGTGATGTTACAAGCTCCTTAAAACTATTTCTTCATCTTGTATTTCTACTGCAAATCCTAAAATGAAATGACAGATGGAATGCTAACTAGCCGACTGCTCTGAGCTCTGGACGAGCACGCTGAGTGTGCAGCCATCCCAGGGCCTCCCTGCACGCTTTGCTGCACACCTGCCCTATCTGATGACATTAGTGACTCAGCACCAGAACCACATGGATGCTCCATACGTCCTGCTTGGGAACTGATCGCATCTCTGTGAAAAGAACCATCCATCTCATAAAACATAAGTTCCCCACACCCCCACCCCCTTCCCACCCCTGTTTGAGTCCTGATGAGGTATTTTAAGAATGTTCTTGACATTATTTAAAATATATGTGTCCTGTTTGAATGTCAAAGATGACATTTCTGTGAGAGCAAACAGAAGCCACGTGCTGCTCTCTGGCTTCTCCTAGAGGATTTCTGTCAGCCTGATGCCTTTTTTGTAAAACGGAGGTCATTGAATTTCTAAAGATAACGACAGATTAGATGAAAGTGCTTTTATGATGGTGAGGTTGTGTCCATGTAGAAGTGACTGTTCTGCCATGTTCTATACCCAGCTGCACTCTTGTTCCTCATTAAGGTAAGTTTGATGCTTTGGAATCCATTAATTTGGTCTGAAAGGAAGGGTGAACTAATTACTCTTAATGAACCTTTTTGGTAATAATGTTGGGGGAGGAAGGGGTGGTTTTGGTTTGATTTGATTGCTGCTGTGTCTGTGTCATTAGGAGTTGTGTGTTTGGAGTACTTGGGATGTTACCTAAGACAGTTGTGCCAGAGCAATGGCAAACCCACTCACGGCGAGTAGTGTGTGGTTAGCCAGAGGACAACCTGAGAAACTGTACTATGCACCCCTCCAAACAGGAGTAGATTTTTGTCTCTAACATCTCATTTGACCATATCCCCACATTTCTGTCCAAGAGGTGTCTGGCTTCCCTGAAATGGGAGGAGCTCCCATCTATCATTCAGAATTTCTGTTCGTAGTTTAACTCTTTACCTCTCTGGGACTGCCCCAGATAGTAATTTAATCTTGAAATCCCTGTTTGTTCATCAGAAAGACATAGAGTTGATAAATGCCTTTTTGATTAAGCAATAGCTGGCTTTTTAAGGTGACCCACAGATAATATCAGCAAATCCGTGTTTAAGCAAGTTCTGCCCCATTTGTATTTTTGAAGTAGAATATAAGATGTTCATCGTTTTGCTGCCCTGGGCTGTAAGAGAGAGCAGAGTACAGTTATGTTTCTGTTGGGTGCTGGACTGAACAGCCACTAGATCGGATGCACATGAGGAGGTAAAGAAATATCATCATCTCAGGCATTATCCCTCTCCAGTCAGATTTATTTGTTACTTTTTTGTCACCACAGGAAATATCAGAGGTTCCTATACATAAGAGTATTTCTTCCCTGCAGACGTCAGCGTAGCAGAGGTCTGTCTGAATTAACTTTAGATCAGCTCACATGGGTGTCAGAAGCTGTCTGGGAAGCCAGGTAAACACCTGCACCAACTTCTGTATAGCTGTAGCTAAACCTTTTCCAGTCCCAGGCGAACTGGTTTAAATATAGCTCCAGTATTTTGACGCTATCCTGCGAGCTGGAGCGTAAAGCTATCCAAAGGGATTAGAGGAAGCTAAAAGAATTTTGCTGTCTCTTTTTGAGCATGTGTTTGTACATTTGATTGCACTTTGTGTATGATAGGAGTTTTTTTCCTGCTTCCTCAGCTTTTCTAGTCACCTAAAAAAGGCAGAAGGAAAACAGTTTAAAATTGAGAAGATCCGCTTGCAGGAGCAGTGTCAGGGGGAGTTTGGGTGGAGTAGTGCCTGGAAACGTTTGTACTGCCATGTTTCTTACTGTTGGAATTCAGATTGACTCATGTCCCTTTAGAAGCACACAGAGGTGTTACTGTGCATTTGACAGTGCTGTAGTTTTGCTTCTGACACAGAGTCCCTTGAGATTTCCTGTAACTACTAGTGAGAGATCAGAGCATCCTGAAACTCTGCAGTCTGAGAGGAGGCCTCATGCTGCCAAGCACATTGAGTCCCCTTTACTCCCTCTCTACCCAAGTCCAGCTTGTGGCAGCAGTCGAGTGCTATCAGCTGCTGCCTCTGCTGCACAGAAGATTTCTCAGCAGTGCTGCCATCCAGAACAGGCCCCTCGGATGCCAATCACCAGCCTCTCAGGCATAACAACCATTACAAACACTAACAATGAAAATATATTTGTAGTTACCTTGGTTTGTGTATTTGGCAGCACCGATGGCTGGCGGAATCTAGGTACAATCCTCTGTAACAGATGGGGGATGCCGCTGTTATAAATTTACCAAAAATAGTGAATATGGGAAATGCTTATTTTCATTATTAGTGACTTTTGGTGATTTTTTTTACAACAAGTGTTGTTGTCTTAGGCAACAGCCAGGGTATCAAAGTCCAGCTCCCTCATTGTCAGGGATTCACAGTGTCTCTTTCTCCACCATATTCACATTTATGGGTCCTTATTAGGTCTGGGTTTGCCTCTGACCCTGCTCCACAGCTCACTGGATTTTGTTAGAAGAATTCACCTTCTCTAGGAGGGAAATTTTAGCAGAAGGGATTGGGACCCACACGTGAGCACTGGCTGAAGAGGAGGCTAAGAGTACTGCTGCGGGAGCAGTCAATATTTATGTGAAGGAAGCAGGTGGGAGGTAAGGGGAAAGAAAAAGAAGGGGTTTAGGGATAGCCATGTGCTCTAGTGTTCAGGGTGGGCAAAATTTACCTCTTCACTGAAGAGCCCTGATCAGATAACTGAGTTCATTACATCTGCATTGCAAGTCCTTTCCTTAGATGAGTGCTGTAACTGCAGCCTGGTTCCTCTGACTCTTAAGTACTTACTTAAGAGAGAGCATTTCATTCCATCTTCTATTTTGCAACCAGGGCAGACAGTCAGCCCCAATGTTGTGAGCCAGGAGGACTGAGGCTGTGAATGCTCTGATTGAGAAAAAGAGCTTCTTCCACCACTGGGGATGGAGCTCCAAGCTGAATAGATACAAAAGAGTGTCGCCTCAGGATCTGCTGTGTTTAGCTCCATGCTCTCTGAGAGAAGAGAGCACGAGCACCTGATGAGCTACGGAGCAGGATTTCAGAGATCAGTTTGTATGGCAGCTCAGAGTCTTTTACATTTGGTTTGTCACTTAGAGGAGAGAGTGACAAGCCCTCCATGGCACAACAGTACCCAGCACTGCCAAGAAGCATCCCTTATCAGGATCTGCCTTTCCCATGCTTTCCCTGTGCAATGCACTTTTTAAAGGCTTCTTTTAACCACTGTCACTGCAACTAATGATTCTGCCTGGGCACGAGTATATTTGAATAGATAAGTATCTTGGAAAGCTGCTAATGGGGCTGCTGTCTGTGCAGCGAGTTAAAGAGCAAAAGAAAACCTAGGAGAGGAGAGGGACTGGCAAGGAGATACCAGCACAGAAGAGGAGTAAGGAACATGGTATAAGGAATGCTTGTCAGTCAGCAGGGCTGGCTCCTGCCCTCAGCCCCAGAAAGCTCTGCCTTGTCACCGTACTCCGTGGCACTGGAGAGCAGCCAGGGGTTTTTCTCAGGAGCTGTCAGCTCTCTGATAAGCAGAGATGTGTTATCAGGAACAGATCTGAGCTGCAAGCAAGACTGACATGACATGGCAGCATGGTGAGGAATAGCTGCCCCTCTTCTTTTTCTGGAGCCCTGCTGCGGCTCAGGTGCTTGGGAGGCAGCGAAGGTCGAGTGGTGCTCAGCAGGGAGAGGTTTCACTTTGATGCACACAAAACAGTGTGGAGCCCCATGAGCTCCAAAACATGCTCTTCACTGCTCCCCTGTGTACTTGTGTGCATGTCGTGATGGTAGATGGTCCTCATGCATCCACTGAAGTCGTGCTATCTGATTGTACATCGGGACTCAGCCATGCAAACGGGAACAAGGCACCTGGCACAGGAGCACTGGAGGAGTCCATGTGAGAAGTCTGCAGGAACATCCTGTATGAACAAGACTTTACTCAGCAACTTGTACAAAGTAATGAATAAAAGTAAATCAGCCTTCCTAGCCCTGCTTTACAGAGGCACAGAAGATTATGATATGTTGACAGTGCTAGGAATAGAAATCAGGTCCTTTCACTTGTCAAGGCAAAGAATTCACTGCACTTATGAGGGTCTTTGGATGCAGCTTCCATGAACTTCAGGGAAAGGAGCTACTCAGGACTCAGTTCTTCCTTTTCTGTACTCCTTGTATCCTGTCCAGCCTAGATGTGAACCTTCCAAGAGATGGAAGTATTGTCTTCCTCTGGAATCATTGAACTGATGCTGGGAGCATTTTATACTTAGGGAGTTTTCTTCCAGGTCTCAGATGCATTTCTGTTTCCAGCTTTCTGATCCCAGAAATGTCTGAGCTTCTTAATTCTACTCTCAGACACCCTACACATTCCTGTGTGTGTCACTTAGTTGCAGGTTGTCCTTCAAGAAGGCACTTATAGTCCTGCTGACTGCCATCAGTTTACCATGATCCTTCCAGTTTCTGCTAGCTGTCAGCTATGCTGCAGGATCTGTATGTTTGTGTAATGATGATTTATTGCACTACCTGTTTTCTTTCTGGTTCAGTTGAGAGGTTTGTGTTAACTTCCTTCTGCTCTGGGTTCTCTTTTGCTCCTGACATACCATAGTTTGAATGGTCGTGCCAACCCAGACAAAACCAGAATCCCTTGCCCAATGTCTCTGAGCAGTTTGTAGGCAGTTGGTAACACTTGTTACATGTTTATAGTATGTTTTTAGAAATTGGTCCATTTTGGCTGCAGAACTGACACGTGGTAACAGCATGTCATCTGAAACTCCCCGCTGCCTTCATTTTCTTCATCCTCTTGGGTTTTTTGCCATTGAGGTCTCTAGAGATAAAAAGTAGTTTGACTGACATTTGAGAGGCATGGTGATCACAAGTATAAAGAGTATAAATACTAGTGATATGTATTAAATGGCTAAAAGGGCTGTTGTGTTTATGCCAGAATTAGGTAGGGATCTTACTTTTTCAGGGCAGATACTCCTGCCTATGAACTGAAGCTGACTCTCCTTCCAGCCCAGCCAGTTGGGTTTTTGTTAAATTTGGGTATGTTTTACACCAGATGGCTTTTCCCAACCAAGCCTGATGCGAGCACTCGGAATGAGCTCCACAGCACGTGCATGCCCAAGGAGTAATGAGCAGAAATTACAAAGGGGGTAATATATGGTGAGTTCCAGGAAAATCTTCCTGACAGCATAACCAGGCAGTGACATCAATTCCTTGAGAAAGCGGTGAAAGACCTAATAATTGGCACATTTAAAATGGGATTGGACAGAACACAAGTACATTTACAACTGGGAGCAATCCTGCCCTGGCCCCCAGGGATGCAAAAGGTAGCCTAATAGGTCTCTTCCATTTCTAGATTCTCTAATTCTCTGTATCCTGTCAATGCTAGGAAACTTCCTCCTGCTCCACTGCCTGTCGTGCTGCCGTCTGCTTGAAGATGTTTTTCCCAGACAGTATAGAAATTCACTGCTCTCCCTGAATTAAGGAGCAGAGCTCTGGAGGCTTTGGCCTGTGGGTGTCCAGAGACTGCTGTGACTAGGCAAGCTGGGAGGTCCTTTTGTTAGTAGGTGGAAGGACTTTTGCAAACAAGCTTTCTCTGCCTAGCTGAAGCCTCATTTCTACCACTAATGCAACAATAGGGAGGGCTCTGTTCATCATTTTTATTTTATGGCAGAACCCAGGGAAGTTCATTTTTCCCCATGACATATAGGCTTATGCTACAGTCTCAATTTATCCTTCTAAATAATGTAGGTGGCAGTGGTTGATTCACATTAGTTTTTCTTCTGTAGTGATGATATGAAAAACTGAGTTTGACCTCTGTAGCTTGAACCAGCAAGAAGGGAGAAGGCAATTTCACCATTTTCAGTCAGGGTGGCTCTCAGTGGTCATTTTGAACCGTGGCAGGCAGAAATGAGTTCAAATCCTTACAAGCAAAGAGGTTAATGTTTTTAGTTCAGTATATGGTTTGTGAGCAGAGTTGCCTTCTTACAGGCAATCCTAACCAGCAGAATCTGAACACTTGGAGGCACTTCAGAAATTATTCCCACAATGCCTGGGGGGAAGCAGGCTGAGCAGCAACCACTTCAATGTGTGGCCAAGGACTGCGCACTCCTGCAGTGCCACGTTGCTGTCATATGCATCCTGCTTCTCAATTTCTCTGCATCTCCATCTTTTAATCTCCCTATCTCCCAGATAAGGGAGGTTATATGTGACCAGTTGTGCAATCATCTCTGCTAGGCAAGAAGTGCTGGACACCAGTGGAATAGGCTGAGCAGATGAGAGAAAACCACCTTAGACCATTGCTCACTTCCACATCATGGGTACTGTACAGGTTTTCCATTTAAATTGCTACTCTGTGTGCCTTGACAAGTACTGCCATGATTTAGATGTGCCCCTCATGCATCTGACACTTTAAGGATGGGATCAGATCACATTCTGAGGAACCTGCAGTCTGGGATAAGCAATTGTTCCTGACCCAAAGCTGGGGGAGCAGGCACTGCTGGGACAAAGAGAGGGTGGCTTTCACAAGAGTGCTGTGTAGCAAATTGGCTGTATTGCGTAGGTGTGTATCTTTGTTGTCTCAGACCAATTTTCTAATCTTTTTATATCATGTATAATGAAATCTGAAAGAACAAGATCACTAACATGGAGAAAGCTGACTAATGGCAAAGTGTTTTCTCAAAAAGAGATGTCTGTTGGAAGGAAGGGTGGTAAGGTGGGAGGGATGGGACTCTGCCAATTTCTTCAGGTCACAATTTGTTGGGTGTTTGCTAGGCTTTGTGTGGATCAGATAAGAAATAAACAGCTACAGTTAGTATGCTTTGTGCTTGGTTGTTTTGATTAAAGGCTTATTAAAGATCCTTTTATTAGACAGGAGTCCCATACAAAGCTATAATTAATATGTGCATATGTGTATGGTTTTTATTCCCTTTATTGAGGCAATGAATATAAGTGGTTGGGGTGGTTGGAAATACATCAGTAACTGGTTCCCTGCACATTGAAATAACAATAATCAACTTCACAAGTTTCTAACAGCGGACTGGGTACCTTTGGCTGCATGCTGGTATCCTGTGGGTCCAGGGAACATCATGAAATATTTATCCAGGAAGATACATTAAAAGCGTGGGGCATGGCCTTCCTTTTCAGAGGCTGTCAGTTTGATTACCAGATTTGCCATAACCTGAATTGTCTCTTTCATCTTGTTTGTGTACAGGAGCTCTTCAAATAGAGAACAGTGAGGAGTCAGACCAAGGCAAATACGAATGTGTTGCAACCAACAGTGCAGGAACCCGCTACTCTGCCCCAGCAAACCTTTATGTTCGAGGTAAGAGCAGCTTCCACCCAAGGAGGTCACTCTCTTCCTTCCCAAATGGCTCCATGGCTTTCAGTGAAGGAATATGTTCCCTGCCTTAGTCCCCTGATCACAATTTGTGGATTGTGTGATGGGGCTTTTTGCTCAAAACCCAGCAAGTTAAGTTCAATGATATCTTTGATCCACATTGTGTTTGACTCACATTTCTGGAAATCTGTTTTTGCTGTTTATGTGGTGTTATGTAAAATGCTGGAATATGAGCAGAATTGGAATTCCTTTCTTCCTTGAACTCCTTAACTTTGTGTCATAGTTATTTTAATTGGGATTGAGGTGTGCTTAATCCTCTTATTGTAAACTAACCTTTGGTGAAGTAGTGTAAAACTGGTCATGTTTCGATGAGCCAGAGGTTTTCAGCTGTAGTGAAACAATATTTAGGGCTCTGCTTTGGAATGTGTACCTTTAAAAGCTGAACAGCTTTTTGGAGTTGTCCTAATCCATCTTACATGCATCAATGATTGAGCCTCTGGGTATTAAGGGCTCACACTGGGAACCTGCTGGAAATTTGCCACAATTCATGTAAAGTGATTTTTCTAATGGTTATGCTATGTTGCCAATTTAAAACTGTTTTCAACATACCAAAATACCTAGGTTTATATCAGGACAGTCTCCTGGCAGTTTTGTTACTCTACATTGAATTAGCTTGGAGAGAAGCAAGGACTAAATTCTCTGTACACTTTCTTTTAATTCTGGCAAGGAAGAAAAAAGTGCTACCTCATGCAAAACTCTGTAGAACCAGAGCCACTGGTCAGGAATCCCTGAAAAATGTAGTTACAGGTTTTCCCAAGAAGAGAAATAACATTCTTTTGCTGGTGCAACCCATTGTTTGTTAGGAAGTCAGAACAGGATTTTATTTCCACATAGTAAATCAACAGTCTAATAATAAAATCTCATATTCATTTCTTCCTTCTTCTGATTTGAAGAAAGAAAATACAATCTTAAAGCTGTATATGCATTGGTTAGTATGGAAAGATGACATGAGAGTAATAAAGTCTTCTCATGCTGCGTGTTTGCTTCTAGGAGTGGCTTCTGGCATTGTTTTCATTGCTTACTATGGGGGACTGCTTTTCTATTTTGCAGCATAATTTGGATTATAAAAGTCTTTGGAAGACTGAAGTATCCAATTAAGCATACTCAGAAGATGAAGCTATATCTATGCAGTGGAATCACTCATTTCACAGTCACAATGTACTTATGGATGATTTTAAACTCCCTGTATTCTTGCAATTTCATTTTTCAGGCAAGCTGTACTAAAACTCATCCCAGATTGACCCTGTGCACTCTGAGAGAAAGAATTCTGGTTATCAGGTTGGCTGTTGTTGTGTAGGTTTTTGTGGATACCCAGCTGTATTGCTGCAGTATTTGGGATGCTTTTGCTTCCTCTGTAACATGCTCAGACTGTCAATGTTCTGTTTTCTATAGAGATGTGGCTAAAAAAGGCACAGAAGCTTCAAGAGGTAGAAAAGCATCTTCTTAACAACTTCACAATTTCTTACTAATGAACACTCTTTGTTTAGCAAAAGAATCCCATAGGACTGAAGAATGTACTGAATTTTACACTTGGCTTGCTGCTCAGCAAGGTTCATCTGTGCTGTTTGAGCTAAGCATGGCCCATGGATGGTCTGCACATGTGAGAGGATCCTGATGTTCACCAAAGAAAGCACGTTCCGAGATACACGTTTTGCTGTTAACTGTCATTTTTTTGCACATAAATTTTTGGAACAAGCCTTTTATTGCACATAATCTTTGCAATATGAGTTTCCAACCTGTGTGATCCAGATAAAGTCCTGATGTGTATTCAAGACGTGATACCCTATAAATTATTATCAAATGATACTTCCTGTGCGTGCTAGGTCCTAGATGGTATTTTTGCCTACAGTTTCTGATGGCAAATGTTCTACCAAAAAAAAAAGGTCATATTTTTACTACATTAGTTAAAGACTTCAAAAAGTTATTCAAACCAAGAACAATATTGTATTACTTTAACAAGCAACAAAAAAAAATTAAATATAACTTACTTTCTTAGGTCTGGGATGCAGAATAGAAGAATCCCTTTTTCTTCATGTGATAGTCCTACAGTGTTGTCATTAGACAGACCAGTGACTTGTAGTAGAACCTTCATGAAGTGCCTGCATCTTTACTAGAGAGGATATTAATTAATGCTAAGTTGCAGTGAAAATTAAGTCTGTGGGCTGCACTGCCATTGCTTGGTGGTTTTGTAATGATTAACCTTGTTGCAGCAAATACCCAAGAAGTTGTCCACTTCCTCGGGAAGCATGGCTGAGTGCTAAGCAGCAGCACTGATTTCTGCTGTGTAGTTCTTGGGGTGCTTGTGCCTGCTCTCATTTACAGCCTATTGTTTGTCTAATAGTTCGAATGTTTGCTTGTCTCTTGACTCTTGGGATTTCTCTTTTTGATCATGTCCTCCCCTTTCCTAGCCTCCCAGGTAATCCTTTGTGAGTGGGCTGTGTTAGAAAGCACAGGCTCATTAGCATCTTTATATTTTTTCCTGCTAACAAAGGAAGAGACTGGGTGCTGAGAAGGAGTATCAAGGCACTGCTCAGGGCTTTCTATATCAATATAAAAACAGGAGGAGGAAGGAGCAGGCTACACCAGTGTCTTGTCTCTGTGAATCCTTTACAGCCAGCATTTCTGCACAGATGGACTTCATTAAAAGTTAAAACATTTCCACACCAGGGATTTGTAAAGGAAAATGGATGCATTTTCCTTGCAGCTATTATTTTCATCTTACTAAGTGTGCTGGAAAGCAACCCTCATAAGCCTTCTGCTTCTGGACTGATGGGTCTATCTGGCTGCTGCTGCCAAGCCAGGATAGGGTTGGGGCACAGCACTGAGAGCTGACTGCCTCCCACTGCTAGAGAAGAACAGGGTGAAAGCAAGATCAGGGAGCATGCCAGGGCAAGGTGGCTATATGGGGCATAGCAGGGATTTTGAAGGAGGCACAGTGGCATATTCCTATCCTGCCCTTTCAGCACAAGAATGTTTGCCAGTGCAGGTTGGGATGTTACCGTTACCACCATGAAGAAACGCTCATCCGTTTGTGGTCCATGGTTGTATCCACCACAGTATATTGTAACAGTGATTAGATTTGGGACTTGATGGTGCTGCAGGGAGAAGGGAAGGGAATAGAAACATACGAAAGATGTGATTCCTCTAATCCAGAGAGCTTACTGTCTAATTTAGCAGCAAAAGATCCAAGAAGTTGATTCAAGACATTGAAGAAATTGATTTAAGAGTAGAAGGCAGAGTGGACCTAGTGTGGAAATAAGAAAAAAAGTGTTGTCATTTCGTCATAGTATAGTATAGTATAATTGCACTGGGAGTATAGTGTAATTGCACGGATTCACCTATGCTATTGGTTTTTAATGAACACATTTCATTTTTCATTTGCCTGCAGCTTCAGGGACATCTGCACAAAGAGGAGCATTTTCAGCCAAAAGTCTGTGAAAATTAAATGCCTGTGAAGGTGGTGACCTGTATGGTGCACCCCTCAATAGAGGCACAGTTATTTGACTCTTTCCTTGTACGAAGGGGGTTTTCTGCCCTTCTCTTTCTCTACACGACATTATTTTTTTCCTACTTCAGTGAAGCAGATGAGCAGGAAAACTGTGTATAAGAATATCCTCATTGATACACTGCAGAGTTCACTAGGTGTGTTCTGCAGTGCTCCTTAGAGCAGTGAGCAATGCCTATAGAACAGTACTTATGGGAGCATTGGCTGCATACATGCCATCAAATAAGAAATCTGCTGCCCAGTTTTCACTTCTTCAGTGCTGTTTTTCAGGCCTTCAAGGCATGGCCCAGTGGGGCAAGCACAGTGAGTTCCCTGGCCCAAAATCCTACACATACTGTAAAGAAGCATCTGCGTAGCTGCTCTAAAAAAAAGACTATTTAAAACTGAATTGTTTGCTCTTTCCCCAAATCGCAAACTAGTAAATCAAGCTGCAGTAAATATAATTGGTATTGCTGCAAAAATCTGTGCTTTCTTCATCTGTTTTTTGAAAGGCCAGGCTAGTACTGCATTTGGCAGCAGAGAACCTTGCTTGAAATCTGAAGTTTTCTTTGCCAAATTTCACCAAGGAGCCATCACCCAAAATGAAATTTGAATTGTAGCTCTGTCCGTAGCAATTCTCTGGCCTCTGCAGGGTTTTACCCTTGGGAACTTGGAAGTAACTTAGGCTCAGACATGGAAGGAGCTCACTGAAATGGCTACTCATAGCTATATGATACTTACTGCAGCAGGGACCTTGTGTAAATAATAATAATTCTGAATGACTGACATGGGCCTGGAGCAACAAAACTTGACGCCTTTAAAAAGAACATTTTCTGCTTATGTAATATTAAATCAGCTAAAATAGCAACAGCAGTCAAAGCTCGAGGCTATTTCCAGGAGAGGAGTAAAAGCTGAGGACAGTGGTTGAACAGTCAGCAACCAAAACTGGGAATGTCTGAAAAAATGGCTAAACAACAAGGGAATACATTTCTTTACAACCCAGCTACATGTGCACTTCTGGCAAAGTGCTCCATTAAACCTGCCTCTCCTCAGGGCTGATGGGGATGACAATACTTGCCCAGAGAGCGACATTGCTGGTGTTTGAGGGCCTGGCAGTGATCACAGGCAAGCAGAGACTGGAGAGACTTGTGAGGGAGATGCCTGGATGACAGGAAACGTGAACTGGCAGTTGAATCAGGCTGGATGACCCAGACTGCTGCTTCGGACGGATGTCTGCTCTGGACCATCAGAAGAAGCAAAACCACAGGGTCTGCCCTCAGCAGCTGGTACGTGGCTGAGGATGGCTGCGGGTCTGAAGGGCCACGATCCCCCTACGTACGCTCTGTGCAGTCCTGACCTCAACATAACGCTGCAGCACAGCAGTGCGACAGAGAGCAGTGACACTCTGATGAAGAAAGTGCACTCTTTTTTATGGAATTTCAGTACTTTTAACTTCATTTCCTCTGCCCTGGGGTACTTCTTCATGCTGAAGCTGTGGCCATGCTGCTGTAACCCAAGTCAGAGCAGCTGTATTTTGGGCAGGTTGCACCTTGGTTGGTTGTAAGCAGGCTCACGGTAGGTGCAGCCCAAGCTGTGCTGCACACTGCACTAGCAGACACTTTCTCCTCACTCAGCACCATGGCTCATGCCGTTCTGACTGTGTCTATCCTCATGCCAGAGCTGCCTGGCTTCAGAGCCAGAGAAGCACATGGAGGCTTCTGCCAGGTTTTCTCCTCACCGTATATTACTATGAGTATTTTTGTCATATTTTCTCTTGTCAATGAAGTGTGTTCACCGTCAGCGTTTCTCTGAGCATTCTGCTATGCCATAATGATTATAATGATCATGATTTAATAAATAATAGTTCTTTGTCCTTCAGCTAGCACATTCCATCTCAAGATTTCAATGTACTTTATAGAACTCAACTAAATAAGCTCAACAGTTTTATTCCTTGTGAAGTCCTTTGATGGTTCAAAGTGCAATGCGAGGCTCAAGCCTGATTATTTGTAAAATTACCTTTATGGAAAATAGAAGGAGAGTGACTGGTGGCTCAGTGCATGACAATGCAACACAGAAATGGACTTGAAAACCTCTTTCGCCCTCCTCCCCACATGACCTGCACAGACGTCTGTGGAACAATTAGGCCTGCGTATCTGTGCCAACTAAATGTCTGTTCCCTCCCCTTCCACTTGCACAAAGGGCTAAGAAATACATCTCTGGTGCTCTGAGATTTTCTGCTCTTAATTGAATTCATGCACGCATGTGTGTGCACTATGAATGGAAAGGATGGTTGGACACCCTGAGCATCCTGTCTGTCTCTCTAGGATGGAATATACTCGTCACTGTGGCATGAGAACATTGTTCGTTGGATATAATGGGAGGTTGTCTTATTCTCATGTAATCTGGCGTAAAAAAGACAATCTGTCCTTTTGTTCCTCTATACCACTAAAAGCTGTAAAGGATAAAATTTGATTTATATGGAGTCCTTGAGACACAAGATGTGCTTTTGGAGATAAGCAGGAACAGGTTCATCGCCCTCTGGGTTTTTGTTAACCTCTCTGTTGTTTTGATTCCAAAGTGTCTGGATTGGTCTTTATATTAATGCCTTGCATAGCACCAGAGGGTTTTCGTACAGGACAGATACTGGCAGTTCCCAGCAGAATTGCAGAGCCAATTGGGATAATGAACTTTCTTGTTGCTTTCAGGAAAGTATTAGCTTCCCACTCTGAAAACCTTTCAAAATGTGTTCTTTTGTTTGAGCTAGTGATCTAAACTCTTAGACCTGTGCATTCATATCCTGGCCACAGCCCCCTGCCTTGTTTCAGGGAGCTCATGCCCAAGAATATTCAAAAGCAGAGCCTCCCCTAAGTCCAAATTCATTTTTTCTGCAACAAGCTGTTGTGGGTAGAGTACTGCTGCTGCTGCAAAGACAAGCACATCTGTGGCAAGGTAAAACCCCAACAAACCCAAATCCAATCAGCATGGGAATTTTTGCCTACAGAGCATGGGAGCCATCTGACACATCTCCGATACGGCCTTGCTTTTTGCTTCTTTGCTGTTTCAACCTAGATCTCAAAAGGAGCCCCGTTTTTACCTTGTGGAGTTTGCTATCCTCTGGTGGCTTTTCTGCTGTGACTTAACTTTCTTTGTCTTGCACTTAGATTGGCATGTTCCACTTAACTGCCAGGCAGCTCAGGTTTGTGGGAACGCGGTAGCGTGCCTAGTGAGCCCTGATATTCTGCACAGGGGACACTCTGGGTAACCCCAGTCTTAAATCCTCTGTCCCTACATGGTAGGATGGCAGATGTTATTTATTGTCACTGCTCAGAGTCATTTGTTCTGTAAAAACGTAGAAAAACTGTTGATAAAAACATGCTTCTCAGCTTAGGAGTGACATGGATAAAGAACTGGAGATAAGGGACCATGTGAATGGGATCTATAAAGAGATGAAACTTTCAATTTACCATTTATCAGGTTTATCTCAGATAAAGCAGCAGCTGTTTGAGCCTTAACTAAAGGAAAAGCAGAGAGAGAACTTTCTGCCCAGGTGTTCCCTCTCACCTTACAGCTGTTCCAAAATAGCTTGATACTAGTTTTTATTCCTTATAAACTACGCATACAAGAAGAGATAAGAGATAATGCAGCAACTAATGACAAATAGCAGGTCCTAAACTTGTTCCTGTTTTGACAAAAAGTAATCGGTTTGAATTACCGCATTTCACTTTTGTCTCCTCACCTTTCCAGCTCTAATCTGAAGAGTCAACATGTGGGGAAATCCACTGCTGGAGCCTACTCCTATCTATGCCCACTGGTGGGCATGTAATCCCTACCAGATACCCCAAAACAAAGCTCCTGGCTGTCCCCTACGTGCAGGAACACCCCTCTCTTTGTCCCCAGGCAGGCCAAGTGGCACCACAGCAAGTCCCCTTGGTATGGCTGGAGTCCATCAGTCCTTCCCAAGGGCAGGGGGTGGCTCTGCAGCTGGTGTTCTTTGGCAGCAAGGACAAGAGTTCCTGTAGCTGTTCCAGTGTCATTCCCCAGTGTACACTCTTCACCAGCTTCTTACCCTTCAGTCTCACAGTCCCAATGGGTGCAGCAGGTTGATCCATGCTGGCAACACTTGGAGTTTGTGTTGCTCTGTTGCAATGTTAGTGCTTCTTTCCAGAAATGCAGCCATTCATGAGGATGTCTGGTTTACCAGAAGCACTGTCCTTTCTGGACAAGGGCAGGAAACAAATCGTCCCTGTTGGGATGAACTGAGCAGAAGGCAGGAGCCCCTCATTGTCTGCTGAGGCCATGCAGATGTGATACGCCCCATTAGATTAGGAAATAAAGTGCTAGCTTGGGAGCAGCGATAAAAAGGTTTCCTCCCATCACAAGGTCTCACAGGATCAAATGAGCCTTATGTTAATGTTTTGTAGACCAAGAGGTAAATCCCCTGTCTGAAGGAGGCCAGAGGAAACCTGGACCTTAAGCTAGGACTGTTTGTTTTGAGGATGTCCCAGTGGGGCTTCTCGCTGGATGCGGCCCTCACTTAGGGGCCAGTTAAGGTCTGAGTTGGCCGGTTCAGGGCCCCTGGTATTAGTTTGATTGAAGAAATATAAACAAGTGTTTTACTGTTCTCCAGCAAGCTCCATTACACTTTGTAGGCCACTGTGGTAGCTGTTACTGGTAGCCCATTACCTTGCCTGTACCGTGTCAGTGTTGGTTAAAATCCTGTCCTCTGATCAGTGGACATGGCTGGCTGTACTGTTGCCCTGTGTAATGTCACATGCCATTCTCTAATTTGCAGTGTTTCTTCTGGAAAGCAAATTCCTCCCCCTACCTTCTCCTTCCCCCATCAAAAATGTGACTCATAAGCAGTTTTTAACTATCAAATCCATTTGTGTATTCTCTCAGTGAGGGTTCGATTACAGCTGATACACCACACATCTGTAGCTGGAGTGAGGTCACTCCTGCTAGAGAAATAAGATCTTCTTTGTCTATAAGGAAAATGCTACTAACCTTCTACTGTCTCTCCCGCAGGAACAAAAACTGGGACCTGCTCAATTCTCTATGGGTGTTTTGTCCTTCTGATTTCTTGTCAATCTCTCGCTTACAGCACAGTGTACCAATAAGGCTCTCCCAAAACTGAGCCCAGCTGAGACTGCGCATGTCTGTCGCTTACCTAATACCTCTCTGCTGCATTTAGCTCTTTGGAGAGGGGGAACATCTCTTCATGGTAGAAGATTTTTCCATTCACCGCTTGGAGCATTTTTTTCATAGTTTATAAAATTCAGATCTACGTATAAGCTCTTCCCAGTGTGTGATCAATGAGTTTAAAGTGCCTTTGCCATCATCTTTGTAGCTGGAGTGAGTGTGTGGGAGCACATCAGTCTGTGTGATGACTGGAGTCTTTTCCTCTGTGTGTGTGAGTGTTTTGCACGTGTAAATGTGTCTGTGCTTCCAGCATCTGGCCCAGAGCAGAGCTGTCCCTGAAGCACTCTCCATGGGAGTATGTGTAGCATGCAAGGTACCCTTGGCCCTGCCTTGAAGAGTGGTGAGTGGGTCAGAGAGGCAGAGGGGTTGGCCCTGCTCCGGGCCAGAGCAGTGTGAGTGCGGTGCACTCTTGTCCGTGATGTGGAGTGGTGTGTGTGCACGGTGGGAAGTCATGGCTGACCTCTGTAGTCTTGTCTTGTCGTTTCAGTGGTGTGCGGACAGATGAAGCTTGGCCTGTTTTTACTCTCTATGTTTTTCCTTGTCTTTTTTTATTCCCTCCTCATCTTCATCGCACTCTGCCATCAAACAAAACAAACTTTCATCTCTCAGATCAGCGAGAAGGTTGGTCCTTTTCACTTCTTATCCATCTACAGTACGCCACGTCAGATGGGACTTTTCCAGTAGGGAGAGGAGAGCCATCCCCAAGTGGGGAGAGGGCCCTGCAGATTCTGGCTCCTTTCCAGGCGCAGCCACAGTGTGCCTGATGAAATCTGCTTACTGTTTGCTGTGACTCTGGTTATGGCATTGTTACTTTGCTTGCATGCCTTTGTTGCTTGAGACTTAAAATGCACAGAATATATTTTGCATGCAAATACCAGCCAGGGCAGTTTTGTCAAAGGCAGGAAGGAGTGCATGCTGCTGTGTGTGGTGTCCTTCTCTAACCCTTTATCTGTGCTAAGTATAAGTGTAATACCTCTAAACTGCTGCTGCTTTCTGGCTGGAGATCAAGAGCAGTCTTTGGAAGCAGATATCAGAATGATCTCCAGTCACGTCACAAGCTGTTAGGGAGAGCAGGTTCCTCAAATCGTCCTGTAACTTTAAAAGTTTTAACTTTCTCTAGGGGTGAAAAGCTTACTTTTGATCTCAGTTGGAGGACATCCCAGGATGCTGCCCTTCCTTGCCACAAGGCAACAGGAGCAGCTGGCTGAGATGGAAACCTCTCATGCTGAGGCAGCTTCTCTGCTTCTCAGCAGTCCCAACACTGGCAGTGGCCCGTTCTCCATGCTTGGACAAGGGCCCTTTGCACGAGCAGGTCTGCCTCTGCTTTCTTTTCTGGGGCTGGGTCTTCCTCTTGCTGGCAGGAGAGAAGGGAGCTCTAGCAGTGGCCCCAGACATACTCAAGGTGGCTCGAGGAGGCCCGTGGTGATAGAGTGGGGAGCTTGTAGCCACACAGCAAAACCTGATTTGTATTTTGCCCTGCTCTCTCCTGTTGCTCTCAGAGAACCAGAGATGAATAAAGGACAATAGTAAAAGGCGACTCTAGCTTTTAAATTAAATCTAGCTCCAGACCTGGCTTGAGGCACTCATAGTTTCATGCTGAGGAAAGCTGGTGTTTCTGGAAGAAGTCCTGAATTAGTTTCTAGAGATGACTCCTTCGTCAAACAGGTTCTATGCAGATCTGTCCCTCCACATGCAGTGGAGGTGAGGGATGCTCACAGCAGCTCTCCAGGCCAGCACTGCTCCCAGGTGGCACAGGGAAGAGACCTTGATTCCTTTGACACATGTTAGGCAGCTGGATGAGTATAATCATCACTGGAACAAGTTTTAACAAGTTGTCATAGCAGTTGTTCCAGTACACTGAGTTCGATCCTGTTTCTCTCCCTGGAACATGCTCCCATTTAGATTGTACTGAGGCACGGGACCTTTGTTGTTTACCCTCTAAAAATAGATTTCATAGAGGATAAAATTACCTAAGCCCGAGACAATGATTAAAAGTGAGAACAGGGAAGAAAAGAGATTAAAACCAAGGCCCAAAGCCTCCCAGATTTCAGTGAATTTGGAGCGCTGCTGTGATGGCTGAGGCACCTCTGGAGAATAAACCTTTGACAGGGCACTTAAATGTTTTAGCCACATGGTTAAGCTGAGGGGAGGCAGTTGAGAATGGATATAAATGTGGAGAATTTTTCATTCTTTGTATCGACCCCTCTTTCTCACTCCACCAAAAATACCCGTGTACACAAATATTTAATGTGAAGCCAGAAATTAGTTTCTAAATATTCCACTGGGATTTGCCATGCTTGTAATTTGTTTGGCACTGATAATTACATCTTACATTTTTCCAGCTTTACTTAAAACTGTGTACTGCTAACCCATGCATTTAATTATTGCTCTGTGACTGCTACAAGGTTATTTATTAACGAGTTATTTTATCTCGATACAGTGGATCTTTTCTCTTATTCACCTTCTTAATGTTGTGTTATTTTCATCAGAGAAATTTCAGAGAGCGAATGCAAATTGCAGAGCTCCACAGTCTTGCTCTCCCTTACTTTGCTATTAGTATGTCACTATGCTGAATGCTGATGTGTCTCCAGTGCTGCACCACTGTAATGATATATCCTCTTTTATATGTGGTTGTCAGCGCAAATAATTAGACCTAAAAGTTATAGCTGAAATATAATCCAAAAATGGCAAGGCCCTGTTTTGGAAATTGTCTATAAAATGTCAGCACTCAAGGATGCATTTGGAGCATAAATAGTACAGCATTGTTTGAGCACAAGATTAGACTGTAAATGCATTTTTTCTGCCTCAAATTTTTCCTCTCCTGCTGTTGATTCTGTCAATAGATTGTGAGACTTCAGCAACTGCCTTTCTGTTTGAAGTCCTTCTTTAAAATGATAGCACTAGGGAGATATGAAAGGTGTCTACGGATGAGTAAACCATGCAGACCGATGATGTATTTGAGGTTAGCTCCTAAATTCACAGCTCTCCATCACCATGGGGCAGCACCCAGTGAGCCTGCCATGGGGTGGGGAAAGAGTTGAGTGCCAGGTAGACATGGTAAGAAGGAAACCGAGAAGTGGAAGCAGGCAAGTAGAGGTGCTTGGATCTCTGCAAGCTAAAGGGAGGGATGTTAGCATTGTCATTTGCTCAGCTGTACTGTGGACAAGACAGCCAGCAGGAAACAGCAATTTGATTTCTCCTTCCCTAGCAGCACTGCACTGTTTTGGAAGCATGGGCAGTCCTCCTGGCAGTGTTGTGTTTCCAGCAGAGCCTTGCTGGATGCCAGCAGTGTCTCAGCACATGAGAGGGGCTAACAGTGCCAGCCTGAGAGCCCTGAGCTCACAGCCTACAGCTCTTGCAAACAGCAGCAGGGAGGGAGGGGGTCTTGGTTCTCCAAGGGGAAAACGTCACCCTCAGAGGGAACCTGAGACGTTGGGAAACAGCCGCTCATGTGGTGAAAGGAGCTGGGCAATCGATTGATGCTCTTTGCTCTCAAGGCAAGGAATGTGCATGTTAATGCATGCTGAATTATTAACATTTCTCAACCTTTGTGGCTCTTGTGTTGCCTGCTCCCCTTCGTCCTCCCTGCAGTTCTCCCAGCAAGTGAGGAACCAGTCTCCACACTGTCTTTTCTTCCTGTCCTGTGAGATCCAGGGCACGGGCTCAGATCGCACTGCTCACTGCTCCAGGGTTACACTTCACTTCCCAGGGAATGCTCTCAACAGGGAGGTGTGCAGAGTGGAGCAGCACAGAGCCCTTACGATGCCTATTCTTGGGATGAATGATAATGAATCTCATTTTTGACAGTTTGCTTGTTTAACTAAACCTCTGAATTATACTGTTGTCCATTGAAATAATTTTAATATTCACAGCAATTTTCTCTGTGCTGTTCTTGCATAACCTCCACACCTTCTTCTGATCTTTATCCAAAAGAAGATTAAAAAAAATAATGCAAATTCTTGTCAAGAAAATTGTAATAAAAAGGGAAATTCTATTGCTGCAATAAATGAAGAACAACAAAATTTTCTGGAGCACTTAAGGTAGCATCATGGACTGTACTAGCCCATGTGATTTTACTTGTAAATTGGACAGAAATTCTAAGAATGCTGATTTTGAGGAGTTACACTGATTTAAATTATTACCAGACTCTTAGGCTAGAAAAGCAAGCGACTTAAATCATTGGTGTGAGCCTGAGGAATGTGTTGATGGTGCTCTGCAAGCTGCTGTGAGAGCTCTGCCAGCTCTTGCTAATGCTAACTGACAGCATCTCCCCTTCTCCCTCCACACTGACTGGGACAAGAAGCTGCCAGTTATTCCCCAAGAGGATGGGAGGCTGATGGAGCCCATCCCTTCCTTTGCTCCTGCCAGAGCATCGTCTGGGCCAGATCTCTTACCGAAGGCACTGCCCTGACCCCTTCCCACCTCCCGTGTAGAAAGCTGACCCCTACACATGGCATCCATTTTTAGCAGCTGCAGTGCCTTGGGCACTGCTGCTCTCTGGTGCGGAGCAGCAAGCCCATCTCAGCAGCTCTGCCCATGTGCTAATGAGGGAAGGACAGCTCAGCCATTCTGGGTTGCAAAAAGGCACAGCAAAGGCCTGTTTAACCACTCATCTGTTGCCAGGCTGGAGAGCTGAGGCCCCACACAACTTCCTGGCATGCCAAAAGCTGCAGTGTGCAGGAGGCAAGGCCTGTGTCAATGCTTGTGAGGCCTGTGTATGTTCCTGTACTGTGATCCACAGAAGAGTTTTCGATGCCATTTGTCCCTTCTCTAGGCACAGAAATACACCAGCCACCTCTGCTGCTCCCTTGTGTGTGGCATAGGGGAGAGTGACTTCCAAATGGGCTCAGCCCTTTGCTTCACCCTGCAGAGTGCTGCTGAGAGAGCCCCCAGCCCTTCTGAAATCACTTTTCCCTGTACTGTCCACAAGGAAGCAGGCAACAGTCAGCTATTGGCGTCCCTGGGGAGAGAGGCACAGCACCCAGAGGCCCTGCCTCTGCAGGACACATCAAGGGTGGCACAGGACTGATGGGACACATAGGAGCACTCTGAAAGCAGACACTTGACACAGGGACACGGAATGGGGTGCAGAGGAGTCTGCAACAGGCTGTACTGTCTCTGGTCTCACAGGGCTGGAAGTGAAAATCTGTTTCTGCATGCTGGACTCTGACCCTTCTGCATGGCCTTGTGTCCTTCAGTATCTTGTCTTCCCATGTCCCTGTACATGAGTTCCTGTGCACCTTCCCTCTCCCTGTCCTGCCTTTCCACCACTCTCTGATTTTATAGTGGCCTCCAGTGCCTGCCAGCCTGTTTGCCTTGTGCATGTGTGTGAGTGCTCTGTGCACACCTATGGCTTTATCCTCAAAGTTTGTGGTTTTTTGTTTTAACACAGCTTGGGTAGATGGGTGGGTTTGATCCTTTGATGGGGGCAGAATTTGAACAGCTTCTACCTGGAATAATTCGACACCATGTTCATTCGAAAATGAAACCTGACTCTAATGAATGGCGCTGGAATGCTTTCGTTGGAAATACACACCATCATGTTAAACCATTGCCATATCCATCAGGTTAAGTCTGTATTCTCATGACTGCGTAGCATTTGAGTACACTTTCAGTTCTGTCTCATCTGGGGAGTGTTGCCCCATCAGTCAGGTAACACCTCATTGGTTATTGCTCATGTAGGTATTGATCTGAGATTTAATAATTGATTAAAAGAAGCATCCAGCAAGACTTTGGATTTAGATATTCCAAAAAAAAAAGAAAAGGCAAAGGAAGTTATCCTTACCCTGGCTGGTAAGGAGCTAATGAGCCCTGTTTTGTCACTGAGACGATGTGTAGTACACACATGATGTTGACAGTATTGTCTAATTTATCACAAAGTCTTAGCTCTGTTGTACATGCTAGTGTGGGGGCTTCTGTGTTCAGTCTGTTTCTGCAAGCCTGATGGTTTGGGGATGAATCATCAAAGAGAGCACTAGTAAAATTTGATTTGGGGGGAGTCAGCTTGGCAAGTGGAGCTGACACCTCTGTGACTCACGGGGCCGTCAGCAGCTTTACTGTCTGTGGAGGTGCCATGGCAGCAGGAGCCAGGCCAGCAGAGCTGTGGCTCCCCAGACCCCCATTGCCTGTGAGGCTGTGCCTGTGGTGTGTTGTGAGCTGGCACTGCTCAGGCTCCTGCCCGATTTCCACCTGCCCCCAGCACTGTGGCAGTTTGCTGCTCTGCCAGCCTGATGCACTGATGGAGGAGCATAATTGGCAGGGAGAGGCTCCTTGGGAGCCGATCAGTCGTGAACCCGGCCAGTGCTCAGGGGCTGCCGTACTGGTGAAGGAGCCTAGAGGAGAGCAGGGCTGCTGGGCAAGACACGTTCAAGCAGTTTCCTTTTTTAACTACAGACTAAAATGAGCTTGCCCAGAGGAGACAAAGATTTACCGAGCACAGTTGTTTCTCTACCCTTGCTTAAATAGGCCCATAACACTAACCCTGAAGAAGGGGCCTCATTTCTCAGTGTCATTTTCCTGACGGGAATGCATATGGCAGGCAGCTTTAGAGGTTTATTGTAGCTGAGAGTTGCTTACAAATAAGTCTTGAATGAAATACCCAGCAAGGGATTGATATGAAGAGAAGCTGTGCAATGCAATAAGGAGGAATACATCTCCCAAAGAGCTGCCACAAAGGTGGGAAGGGTTCTGCCAGCCCAGCTCTCTTCTGTCAAAATGGATATGATCTCACATCTGTCAGGATTAGTTCTCTTCTGCCCAGAAAGGTGATCTCTTCAGGCCCTGACAATGTCATGCAGCTCTGGTGACTATTTTTTCTGAGCCAAGGTAGAACCTGAGTTACATTTTGAAAGGAATTATATTTTATTTAGCAGCACACGTGTGCTAATTCAAAAAGAAATCCTTTCTGCTGCCCCTGCTCAAACCCTGTGAGGTTTAGAGGATGGGCTGCTTTACTCTAGAGCTAATAAATTGAACAGGTAATTCCGTTTTGCAGACCTTCAATGGGCCCTGCACAGAGAGTGTGTGTGACTGGCATTTGTGCATGCTCTCTAATTAGAGGGATGTAATTTAAAGGGAGGAATGTTTCATGTTAGTAATATGATTTCAAAAGGCTATGTTTGGAGGGAATGGATTGAGCCATCCCTTAATGAGTTCTTCTAATAAGATGCCAGTGGCTAAGGAAGGAGGGCAAAGTGTGTGCAATTTCACAAAGTAGTGAACACCTTTTGCACTTCTTTTTATCTGTCCTGAGGGATAGACAGGGAAAAATGTTGAACCCCTCTCATGTACACCCACGGTGCGACTGAGTGCTCTGCTGGTTCTGTAACCCTACTAGCTCTCTCCTCCTTGTTTCAGTGCGGCGTGTTGCTCCTCGATTCTCTATCCCTCCGAGCAACCACGAGGTGATGCCTGGGGGGAGCGTGAACCTCACGTGCGTGGCAGTAGGTGCTCCAATGCCCTACGTGAAGTGGATGGCTGGTGTGGAGGAACTGACCAAAGAAGATGAGATGCCTGTTGGTAGGAATGTCCTGGAACTGAATAACATCATGCAGTCTGCCAACTACACCTGCGTGGCCATATCCTCCCTTGGCATGATTGAAGCCACAGCCCAGATCACTGTCAAAGGTAAGGAATTATTCTTTGTGGCACACCTTCGTGGGTTCCAACTGTGTAGCCCTTTACCAAGGTGTTTCTGGCTGCAGCCAACTGACTGCGGTCTTCCATCTTGCAAGGGAGGTTCCCAAACCCACAACTTTGTTTTTTCCTGCTTATGGTATGGTATTTGTTCTGAAGGTCATTTTCCCTCTCCCTATAAGTGACGTGATGGGAGACAGCTTGTGTCAGGCTGGGTCCCTGTTACTCCATGAGGGAACCTCACTGAGTTTGTGTGTATCTCAGCAATGTCTGTTTTGTTCCATACATCAGCAGGATCAGCTCAGCACAGTGGTGGGCTATGGGCTATCCTGGGGCAGAGTCTGTGGATGTCTGCAGTCAGAGGGTTGTTTGCACAAGTATGTCCTCTTGCACTAAGGGTAGGACAAGGTCAATCCCAGCAATGTCAAGTGTCCGTGGGCCTCAGTGGAATGAGATTCCTCCCCCACTGAAGGGAGGAGCTGCATGGGTTAATTTGAAAATTGTTGCAAAAAATTCTGTCAATTTTTTCCTTTACTGGTTGTAGTAGTTTGACCCTGGCTGGATGCCAGGTACCCACTATGCCATTCTCTTACTCCCCCCTGCAAACAGGCAGAAGAGAGAAAATACAATGAAAGGTTTCATTAGTTGAGATAAGGACCATGAGAGATCCCTTACTGATCACAGGCAAAACAGACTCCAGATGGGGATATTAATTCGATCTACTACTAACAGGATCAGAGCTTAAGAAGAAATAAATCTTCAAGACATCTTCCCCTACTACCCCCGTCCTTCCAAGTTCTACCTCCTTCCCTCTCAGCAGTGCAGGGAGATGAGGAATGGGGGTTATGGTCAGTTGTTTTCTGCCACTGCTCAGAGAGAGGATCCTTCCCCTGCTTCCTGTGGGGTCCCTCCCACGGGAAACAGTTGTTCATGAACTTCTCCAGCATGAGTCCATCCCCCGGGCAACAGTTCTTCACTGACTGCTGCCACATGGGGCTCTTCTCCACAGGATGCAGTCCTTCAGGCACAGGGTGCTCTAGCATTGATCCCCCACAGGCCACAAGTCCTACCAGGAAAATCCTGCTCCAATGTGGGCTCCTCTCCCCATGAGTCAGCAGGTCCCTGCCAGGACCTTGCTCCAACAGGGGCCTCCCACGGGGTCACAGCCTCCTACCAGCATCCACCTGCTCCACCATGGGCTCCTCCACAGGCTGCAGGTGGATCTCTGCACCTCTGTGGTCCTCCAGGGGCTGCAGAGGCACAGCTTTTCCACCATGTGCAAGGAAACCTCAGCTCTGGCACCTGGAGCACCTCCTCCCCCTCCTTCTGCACTGACCTTGGTGTGTGCATTGTTGTTCACATGTTCTCACTCTGCTCTTTTGTGGTGGCAATCTTCATATGTACAACAACTTCTTTCCCTCGTTCTTAAATATGTTGTCACAGTGGTGTTACTATCACTCCTGATTGGCCTGGTCTTGGCCAGCAGCAGGTCCAGCCTGGAGCTGGCTGGCATTGGCTCTGCCAGACATGGGGCAGCTTCTCAAAGAAGCCTCCCTTACAACCTCCCCACTGCTACCAAAACCGGGCCACAGAAAACCCAATACACTGCTCACTTTCTTTTTCGTGTGTTGCTGTCCTTAGGGCATGGTTCCTGCCAACATTTCACTGGTAGCTTTGCTCTAAAAAGGATGTTGTTGCTGATTACTGTCCATAGGGCAGCCCATCCAGACAGCTCCCTGATAGGAGGCTGAAGGTGTTCTGCGTTTCCCATCTGGGGCCTAGCAGGTCCCCAGTATCCCTTTCCTCCTCTCCTTGTGTTGATTTGTAGCTCGGATTTCCACAAATACGTCATCTTTTGAGTCTATTCTTGCAGGCTCCCTCCTGCACTATGGGCACCTTTAGCACAGAGTTCCTGCTGCAACAAATCACAGAATTGAGTGTTAGCCCTCTCTGACCTGAAGATAACAGCAAAGTCTCTTTGCTAGTCAGAGAATGCTTTTAACCTTCACTGCATGCTGCTCTCTTTACTCACAACACCTGCTAGTCAGTACCTTTTCCAGCCTCTTTTCGTACAGAGCACAGGGATTGCCTTGGTTATACCCAAGAGAGTATGGAAGAAAGGAGTATCATGAGGTGGTTTGAACATGGAAGGAAGAGGTGGAACTGCATTGTTACACTGATGGTTCCCAGCATTTACCTCTTCGTACCTGCCATAACTCTGCCTCATTGGCTGATGTGATGCCCCCTGCTGCCCCAGGACAGGGAGAAGTCTGCTCAGCTCCTTTAGTCCATTACCTTCCTCCTTGTTTCCCTGTCTGCCTTTTCTGCACCCTCACTCTGGGTGTCTTACTGCCTCTGTCCCAAACTCCTTCACCCAGTGTTGCTTCTCCCGTGCTTGCTGGCACGCAGACGGTTTGCAGGGCAGATGGGAGACACAAGATGACACAGAACTGATTGCACTAAGTGTGTTGAAAGTACCAGACCTGCCCCTTGTTTACATGGAGGCTGCACACCCAAAAGCTGGCAAGAGTCAAGCTTGTAGCTCTCCAAAGGAGAGGGTGGAGTAGTGTCATCTGTCCTTGAAAGCCTGAGGGAGGCTGACAGTTTCTTGGATGCTGTAGGAAGTGTGTTGCTTCAGGCCATAATACTTTGCAGGTTGGGTTTGCCCTCCCTGAATTCTCCATGGGTAGTGGTGGGGTGTTTGATTGTAGGACGTATGCCCTTCCCTCCCATGCCAGTTGAGTCCTTGCTGATTTCCTCTGTATTCTTGTGGCAGTAGCACTGGAAAAGGCATCCTCCCTGGCACTCAAAGCAGCCATGTCCTGTGCTAAAGCACCTGCCTTCCTCAGCTAAATCATGTGGAAACTAGAAACCTGATGGCTTTGCCAAAGAATGGAGCACTTGAGGATCTTAATTTGGTTTGAGCATTTTTCCTAGTTCCTTGTTAAGCACAGCTGCATTACAAGTCATTAATGACTTTAGAATGGTTTGTAGGAGATTTAAACTTACTGTAGACTTTAATTCAGTCATTGTCTTAAAGTATTTATGTACTCTGCGAATCTCTCTCACATGCACTCATTCTCTTTTTTCTTTTGGTGAAATGACTAATCTGGAAATATTTGCTTGCAGTAGTTGGGTTTTCATTAACAATTCAAAGATGTCAGTGTCACAGTATTCTTGCGTAACAGTTTATTGTCTGGTTGCAGTTTGACACACCATCAAGTGAAATAGTGGATATGAGAGTTGGTAATTTCTCTGGCTGTATATCCCCTGCATGTACTGTAATACTTACAAAGCATTCCCACATCAACCCATCTAACAGCACTGTCCATGAAGTCCCTAAGGCCTAAGATACTGTCTCTAGAAGCAGGAGCGTAACTCCAGATTACCTTTGGTGCTCTGATTGTTCTACTGTGTGCCTTTGTAAATTAGCTGTACACCTGGCTTCTGGGGCCAGCCCAGCCCAGCAAGCACCTTCCCACTGCCAGCTGAACCCCCATGACAGAAACATTCCTGCATCCCCGTTGAATTACCTTTATTTAGCCTGCTGCTGGTAAGTGCGTCAAGCACATCTAATAACATGATTGCTCTGTTTATCCTTCCATTAAGAACCACTTCAAGCAATATATGGTAATATAAAAATGCATGTTCTAGAGTATGAAATGATTTCTGCCTTTTAAAGAAGAATGTTAATGGGAGGTGGCAGCTCCATTTTTATCCCCGTGCACATTGCAGGGTTTGAGCTGACTGAATTATTTAAATCACACCTCTCTGCCTTCCAATTGCAGCACTGCCAAAACCTCCAACAGAGCCATTAGTGACTGAAACGACAGCTACCAGCGTGACCCTCACCTGGGATTCAGGCAACTCTGACCCCATTTCATATTATGTCATCCAGTACAAGCCCAAATCCTTGGAGGGTCAGTTCCAGGAGGTGGACGGTGTGGCAACAACCCGCTATAGCATAGGCGGGCTCAGCCCCTTCTCAGAGTATGAGTTCCGGGTCATCGCAGTCAATAACATTGGCAGGGGTCCCCCCAGTGAACTGGTCGAGGCCCGGACAGGAGAGCAAGCTCCTTCAAGTCCACCCCTCAAAGTCCAGGCACGGATGCTGAGTGCCAGCACCATGCTGGTCCAGTGGGAGCAGCCGGAGGAGCCAAACGGACAGATCCGAGGGTACCGTGTGTACTATACCACCGACCCACACCTGCCTTTGAGCATGTGGCAGAAACACAACACTGATGACAGCCACCTCACCACCGTGGGGAGCCTCATCACAGGCACCACCTACAGCATCCGCGTCCTGGCCTTTACTTCAGTGGGCGACGGACCCCCCTCGGACATCATCCAGGTCAAAACACAGCAAGGAGGTATGTATGGAGTGGGGGGCCATGCCGTGTCCACCCCAGTGGTGTGTGGCTCAGCTGTGTGTCTGACCTGCACCAGGCATCACAACTGCAGTTGATGCTCAAATGATTGCATGTCAGAGTGGGCATGGGGCATTCCCACAGCCATCAGATTGAAGCTGTTAGGTTGTCCTCAGCAGTTGGTATCAACCCCTGTACAAGCCCACTGTTTTGGCCGGGACACAGTGGCTGAAAATGTGCACAAGGTCCAGGATGTGGATGTCGGCACCTCTGTAACAACTTGGCCCTTCTGTGGTCTGAGTACATGTGTGGAAGGAAGGATCTGGGATGCAGCCAGGGTCTGGAAGTGAGCATGATTTCCATGGTCACATGCCTGGGTCACAGAGGTGTTTGCTTGTGGCCTGGGTTGTTCCAAGAGCACAATACAGAGGAGAGAGAAGAAGAGAGGTTCTGGGAGAAATGAAGGAGGATCCTCACAAGGTGAAACGCTGGCTCTGCAAAGCCATGCAACTCCTCTCCCCTCTCCTGACACTAACCATGTGTTTGTTTCCCAGTTCCTGCCCAGCCAGCTGATTTCCAGGCAGAAGCAGAGTCTGATACCCGCATTCTGTTGACATGGCTGCCTGCCTCCCAGGAACGCATTACCAAATATGAGCTGCTGTACTGGGAAGGGGAGGATGGCACACAGGTGAGGATCATGCCTGGCAACACTTGGGGCTGGACATCACAATACATCACCTTGGGAAAGGTGTCTGCTTGAGCTGGGGTGGTAACAGAACTGTTCCTTCATATTTCTTCTCCCTCAGTGGTGTGATAGAAGCATGGCAATCTGTGGTTTGCTTGTAAGTGACCTCAACAGTGCTTGTTGATGCCAGCAAAGTAGCTAGTGACTAGTTTGGGACTGGAAAGGCTCCAGAAAGCCATGGCAGCATCCCTGAGGCATGCTTACTTCTGATGCCTCTAAACAGTAGAGCTTCTAGGTGGGTCTGAAATGGCTTCCAATATGTGTTTCTAACCCCAGGACTGGTTACATGTAAGAACCAGATTGAAGGTAGCCTAGAGAGCCCTTCCACATTTACTGCAGGTCCCTAAAGGGAGTCCAGTTCTAAATATATCAAAAGTAGTACTGGCTTCAGGGCAGCACAGCAAGAACTGTGCCATGACAGCATCACAGTGGCCCATGGTCCTCTCCTTCTGCTGTTGCTATACTGGCATGAGAGCTCCCAGAATTAAGTGCTCTTCAGGTGAAGCGTCAGCAAAACAAGTCCTTTACTGGCACTGTTCATGTGTGGGTAACTGCTCCAGGACAAGGGCTTTACTCTGTTTCACAGGCAAGACACTGTCTCTTGGGAGGAAACAAACTCGTATGTCCTGTCCCCCTTGTCTGGACTGTACAGCTAGACCCACCATTACCACAAAGCTGTCAGGCCAGTGAGTGCAATCTGGACACCAGACAGTGTAGTCTGGCTGTTGGAGAGGTCTGCTTACAAGCAGAGTCCTGATGTGTCACCCACCCACTCCATGCCTTGGAGTTTTGTGGGACTACAGGCAGGTTTGGCTGCGTGGCTGTGACTTCTTGTGGTGCCAGAATGGATGATGTGGCTGCCTATTCCCTTGGCACTGGGAGCCGAACACCAGCTTTTCTGTATTCTCCAAGTACACCCAAGTTAGCTGTGTTTCCTTCTTTTTTTTTCCAGCAAAAGGTGGAGTTTGACCCGACCTCTTCGTATGCTGTAGAAGGTCTCAAACCAGACACGTTGTATAAGTTCCGTCTGGGTGCCCGCTCAGAGCTGGGGGTAGGAGTTTACACCCCCACAATTGAAGCCAGAACTGCCCAATCCAGTAAGTGTCTGATATCCAACACTGCTGAAGACAAAGTAGTCCAGCTTCCATTGCCTGGGCACAGAGTAGCTCAGTGCCTCTGTCCTTGTGGGTCTGCAGGAATGCTGGCATGCAGTTTGCTAAAGGGTGTAATGGGGAAAGTCAGCTGGGGTTTTGGATCAGGGCTCTTTGGCTGAGTGGGTGCACCCAAGTGGTAAGTTCTTTCTTCATGTCCCTTTGATCATGCTGTCTTTCCCTAAGGGTAGATTCATAAAAACTGATGGAGGAGTGAACCAGGCTTGGAAATTGCTTTGGAGAGATTGATTTGAGTGGGTTTGTGCATCTCTATGAATTTACTCCCATGCAGACAAGCTGTCTGGACAGGCAGCATATGAGTGAGTGCTTGGCTCTAAATGTGACTGTCTCCAAACCATTGGAGATTCACCCTTTCACTTCCCATTCCAGCCACCTTGCTTACACAGGAGTACATCCTTAGTCCATACAATTGATTGCAAGGTGAGGTATCCTTTGGGGCCAGATATGCCTGTGGCTGTCAGGCAGCTGGAGAAGTCAGTTTGAAAAAGTGGCTGTTTGCTGAGGTTGTGTGAGCAAGCGAGGCTGCTGCTTCTGGGACTGCAGTGCTAGGGGGAAACCAGAACAAGCTGCAGCTGAGTTAATAGGCTCGATAATGAGGTGGCCCAGGCAATATCACTTTCATCCTCACTCTGCCCCGTGTGATCACAGAGCGGGAGTTTGCATTGCTCTGATTGGCAGCTCAAAGTGCTGCGCATAAGCAGATTAGGGCTATCAAAGGGCCCTGCGATAAGCTCGTTTTCACTAACGATTTTTGGGCTTGCCATTATGCAAAGAGCATTAAAAGGGGGAAAAAAGACATTTCCGTTAGCACCGTCTGTCTGGGATTTACTAGCTGTGTGGGGGGAACAGTTGGCACAGGCAGCCAGCCTGCCCTGCAGGGAGGGCGGCAGCATGCACAGCAGCCGGGAGCCTGAGATGGCCATTAGAAAGGGAGCTCAGACAGGGAAGAGCAGCTCTGCTCACTTTTAGAATGACCTTCTCTTTGAGGAAAACTCAGCTTCATTAACATACTAGTCCCAGGCATTCCTCCACCTCGTTAGGTGAGCTAATGGTATCTTAGAGCTGCCTGAGAGACAGGTATGAAAATGGAGAAAGCTTCAGATCATGCAGTTATAAATATTTGAACATTGAGAACAAACTATGAATATTGGGATTTATATACCTGTTTCAGATAGCTTTTGTATTGATAGGCAAAGGTTAAAGCAACTCTCCTGCCATGTAAATTAATTCCATCAGTGGATGCTCTTATCCTTGAAAACACTTAATCAGAGACAGCTCCATGCATAAATGAGTCCTTCCAAGTCTCACAACAGTCCAAATAAGAGAAATGTTTGCTTCATGGACTCATCAAGGCAGACATCTTCCCATGTATTGTCTGCTCACAGGGGATCTCACACCAGTCTGGTTTTAAGGTTGTTGCTTCACTGGCTAGTGGAGCAGTAGCTGACTGCTTCTGGCTTGCCCAGTAGGAAAAGTGTGCATACGTTGGAAGGGATTTGGCTTTTAGCCACAGGAGTACCTGGTTTGACCAGTGAAACCCTCCTCACATTAAAAGACCTAAGAGTTCTTAGATTGATCCAAGAAATGACCTGGGTCTTGCTTTACAGGCCCTTACTTGAAAAGATTTCTGATGGTACTCTATTCTATGAGAAGTCTCCTTGGTGACAAACCGCTGTCTGAACAGTCTTAAGGCAGAGTGGATCCTTGGTAACGGGGGGGCTCAATGTCAAGTAGGTCTTTTAGAAAGCTCTGCTTTAGCTCAGCAGAAGTGTGCATGATGCACAACTTCCAGATAGAAATTCTTTGGTGCGTACTTAGCAACACGTTGTGTTAGATGGTTGGATTGGTCCCCTGTGGCCTTAAAACTTACTAATCTAGAAAGATATAGCTCCCAGCTTCATATTGGTCTCCTTCCTGCACTTTTCCATCTGGTTGCCCTGAGAAAGTCTGTTAGATGTTGGAGGTTGGTATGTTCTGATGGGACACAAACCGCAGGAGCAGACTCCTGCTTTCCAAAGAGCCTGTCTTCAGGCTCTATTCCTGGCCCTGACAAACCAGTCAAAGGTAAGGTAAGAAGCCCATTATCGCTAGTGACTCACTAATGGGCTGGAGAAGGATGTTGGTATTGCTCTTCTTGTGGCACCCCTGCTCTGGAGTGGTAGAGATGCTTGTCCAGGAAGACCAGAAGGATGCACTGCCCCTTTGAAAGTTTCCATCAGCACAGTTGAGACCTCATCTCCTGAGAAGACAGCTGTCTTCTGGGTTGTCTTTCCCACTAAGCTGCTGTTAGTTGCTGGGCACCCTGCAAAAAGTACAAAAAGTAACCCTGAGGAGCATGGGGGAGTTTTCCAGGAATCTGCAGTGCTTCAGGCAAGCGATATGATGCAAGAGAGAAGCACCCGCTCTGTGCCCATCAGGCCTCAGCATTAAAATGCTGTTCTCCCTTGAAATACGAAGGTGGGTCTTGAAGCTGCCTTTTCCCTAGCCTGAGGAGTAGGTGGGCTGGGTGGGTGCACAGGACTGCTGTGGGCCACCGGGGGAGGCTGGAGTGAGTAGCCTGGAGGCAGCAGAGGTTTGCACAATGTGCATGTGCGTACATCTGCATGTGTGGGTGCATGCTGGCCACCCAGTCTGCTCTTTGCTGGTCCCAGGAGGGACACTTCGACTCCTTGTGCATTTTAAGTTGATCCTGCTCATGTTACCAAGTTTTATTTTGCTTTCTTTAAATGTTAATCTAAGTTTTTGCCTTGCACATTGTATGTGTGACTCTTACCCAGTCAACAGCCAACATGTGACTTGCCCATGCTGCCAGCCAAAACTACCTTTGGAAAAGGGCTCACTGCTGCATCCTAAGGGAAGCTGTGGAGGTCCAGTCAAGAGCTAGTCTCTGCTGTGAAGGGCCTGTCTACAGACAGTGGCAAAGGAAAGGCTTGCCAAGCTCCTTATCTCACCTGTCCTCTCTAAGGGATGCCACCAGGTGCTGTGTCTTCCTTATGCCCTCCCTGAGTTGCTTTGGTGCTGTATCTTCCTAGTCTTCCCTGCCACTTCTCTGGTGATTAACCAAGTGAGTGTGGGAATTCACTTTTTACCCCTGTTCCCTTTCAGTATACCAAGTGATGGGGCTGATCCTGCTCTGCCTCCCTCAATGTAGGCAACTGTTTGCCTTTCTACACATCACTTTGACTTCTCTTTCCTCCAGTGTAGCTCCCATAGCAGCAGCCTGACTGCTCTTCCAGCTCCATCACTACCTATTCTCCTCCGTCTTTCATCTCTCCAGGCATCCCAGTCCAGGCATTAGGGGTGGGCCCTGCTCCCTGAGCACAGAAGTGAACACTAAGGGTTACATGCCCGCAACTGCTTCTGCAAGCACTTGTGGGCCTTATTCCCAGCAGGCAGAGGTTACCAGTGGCATTAGGAGCTCCTGCTGTCCTCAGCTTTCCCAGATCTTCTGCCACTGCCAACCTGTGCCGAGCAAAGGCACAACTGTTGAGTGCTTTAATTACCTGAGGTCCTTGCTGCCATCTGGAATGATGTAGGTTGTGTTCGCCTTTGCGCAGGCAGTGAGCAGGTAGGCTTGTCCCTGTTCCCTGGGAAGGCTGGCTCTGATGCACTGATGGCTTCAAGGACTGCAGCATGTGGAAGGGCACCAGTCCTTTTTCAGAGGTTTCTGGGTGCAGTGGAAAATGGAAGCTGCTTTTCACCTGTTATGACAAAGCAAGATCCCTTGTACTCTATTATTATTTGGCCTGACAGCTTCCTAGTCTTAGAGCAACAGTGTGCACTCTTTTGGGTGATGGTGCCCTGCACACTCTGCTTAGGGCTGTTGCCTTCTGGACAATCACCTAGGGATGACCCCTATGTCCCTTGTTCCTTCCCTGACCAGGCAGCCTCCCTTTCTTGTCCAAACTTCTGCCCCTGTCTTCTGTGCAAACACACTGTCTGCAGCATTGTGGGGCAGTGAAGCCAAATGAGAGGGGGCTGCTGCTGCCATGAGAGGGCTCCCACACTGCCGGAGCAATGTTGCAACTGAACAGCAGTTCTACAAGGCTAGAGAAGGGAATGAACCAAGCAGGTGTCCTAGAGATGCTTTGCTTTGTCCAGGTTGTCTCTCCTTTCCTGATCCCGCTCTTCCCCCCGCCAGATTTATTTCACTGCTCTTCCCCAGTGTGCCATGTGAAGGGACTGCTCCACATCCTGATGAGAAGCATCCACTGCCTGGATCTCTTCCTCTCCCTGTGGCCAGTTAGCTGGGGCTTAGAAGTTAATGCAAATTGCAGGTTCCTTTTGCCTGGGAGGGAACAAGACCTGCTTACCTTCCACTGTACAATTCCATAGGCCAGGCAGCTACTGAGGCAGGTAACCAGTTTGACAGGCATGAAGCAGTCAGTCCCAGATTCCAGGGATGCATGCAAAAAGGACCACAACCACATTATCTCCTTTTTCCACATGGTGCCTGGATTCCACCTGGGTTAGGGTGCTGCTTACAGCTGATGGTGATGATTTCACACCCCACTAGGACAAGCTCCAGCCAACCTCAGCCAACCTCACCTGCTTTCCTTATCCATTTTTGTTTCCCCTGCTTGTCTAGGAGTGAGTTTTCACAAGCCTTCCTACAATCTGGTGTGTGAGCTTCCCTTCTGCCACTTTTGCCTTCTGCAGTTTCTTACCTCTTCTGTTTCCATCTGCTTCAGATCTTCACTGAAAGCATCTTTCTTCTCCCTGTCAGTCTCTCTCTCTCACACTCCACACACACAGCCCTTCCCTTACAGTCATTTGTTGTGTTGGGTAAAGTGAGCGTCCAAAACTGCTTTGGGAAGAGGTGTTTTCTGATGTACTTGTGCACTTGTATCTCCATGCTGTTCATCCGGCCTTCAAATACAAATTGCTCGTAGTGCCATCTTTGATGATCTGTGAGGAAGGCAGGCAGTTGTCCATGTGTGTGTTCAGTGCTCTGTTGGCTGGGTAAAAGTTCCCTGTGCATTTTGGTTTGTCCTTCCACTCATTTCCCTTCATCTCCCCACTTCATTTATTTATCCCCAGCCCCCTCCGCCCCACCCCAAGAAGTCGAGTGTGTAAGCACCAGCTCCACTACCATCCGGGTAAGTTGGGTGCCACCGCCTGCCCAGAGCCGCAATGGGGTCATCACCCAGTACTCCATTGCGTACCAGGCAGTGGAAGGAGATGACAACACCAAGCATGTGGTGGATGGCATTGGACGGGAGCATTCCAGCTGGGAGATCAAGGACCTGGAGAAATGGACCGAGTACAAGGTGTGGGTAAGGGCTCACACGGACGTGGGGCCAGGACCGGAGAGCATCCCCGTGCACGTGCGCACTGACGAGGATGGTACGTGTTACTGAACAGCTCCTTCAGCTGCCGCCATGGGTTAACCAGGACTCTCCTAGCAGAGTTGCTGGGAAAAGGGGAAAGGGAGCAGGGATACTCACCTTGGAGTGCCTTTCAAGCAGGACTGGAGGCTGTCAGGAGCAGTGCTCCGGGGAGTGGGTCTCCCCAGTTGCCCTGGAGTGGGTTAGGGGAATTGCTCTGCTAGCCCTTGGTCTGCATCCAGGCTGTGTCTTAGGTATCCCAGCATGGTCCCACGGGGTTCTATTTGTGTCAGCAGTGCTTCCTGCACGCGCAAAGAGGCATTGCTCTGCTTTGTCATTGTGGTTTTGTAGTTTGTGGTGATGGTGGATTCCTTTTTACTGAAAGTAGCATGAGTTCTGCCTGCCAAAGGCTTCTCTCACATTGTGAGATCAGGACTTAAAGTTTACTTGTTGACCTGAAATCCAGCGAATTAAAGAGGGAAAAAGAAATCCATTTGAAACTTGTAGATACTGTGGGAAAGCTGCTTCCTGCCCCAGCTTCCAGGCAAGCCACAGCTTATATAAAGCTGCTCTTCCACTCGAGAGTCAGAATATCACATGTACAGAGCACTTTACTGGATACGACAGCTTTAAAAAGAAATTGCTTTGTATTAGCAGGGCTGTCAGTTATGTCATCATGATTTAAGCCATTTGCTTTGAAAGTGCCAGAGCTCAGGGTGACAGTAGGAGCTTCCATGGCTTCATGCTGACCCAAGAAAGCTGCAGATTTAATGGGAGAAGAAAGAGATGCAGCATCCAAGCAAAGAAAGCATGATCTCTGCATTGCCCAGTCAGTGTAGGAAATTGAAACCAGACATGTTACAGTTTCCTTAAATGGGCTGCCACAGTCCCCCATGTCTCCATGGCTCTGGAAGTGGCGTCTGGGAATGCTCGCTGACTGCATTCCTGGGCTGGCAAACACATCTGTATGTGTCCTGCTGCCTGTATTGTTTGCTTCAGTTCTCATTCAACAGAACTGTAGCCCAGGGGAAGCTGTTACCCCAGAAATGTCGCAACAAGCTCTCTCAGTTTTTGGGCACTGTGGTTGGACATTCCAGCTTAGCTGTCAGGAGTGATTTCATATCCCTCTGACATGCTGATGCTTGGAAGATACCCATGATGAAGGAATGAGAAATATTAAACTGTGGTTTGAAAATAAAGTGAACTTTCTGTCTTTGGATCTCAGGTGCAGCACATACTTCCCATAATGGGATAGGATAGAGTTCCTTGAAACATGATGATCTGCTCACATTCACGTCTTTTTGTGTCCCCACTACATCCCAGTGTCATGTCCTGTCGAGGCCTCCCTTGCCAGCAGAGCTTGACACACAGCTTCTGTTTGGTTTTCAGGGAGGATTTTGTTTTGCGCTTGGACTCCCAGTTGTGTGTGTGGGCAGGTGTCTTGCCAGGGCAGGAGAGCCCTGAGGCTTGTGCAAGGTCACTGCACTAAGTGAATTGTGTATTACAGCATAGGCTGCTCCAGGCAGAAGGGGATAACTGTTCAAGCACAGCCCCCTCCATTCCCATACCTTGAGCTGGCCTCGTGGTGCTAAAATGCTCCATTCCTCCTTTCTCTATTGTATTTAATTATCTACAATTAAGAAGGACATCTGGGGAAAATAATTAATTGCCCTGCAGCTTAAAAACTGTGCTTACCTGCTGGGTAGCTGTTTCTTCCCATCTAGTTGGTTGAAATAGCAATACTCATTACATCTGCTTGTCAGCTATCCATCCCTAATTGTCTAATACTGATTTCTTGCTATATTGAGACTTGGGGCGTATAAGGTTCCAAACCCCTGGATTTTCCCAGGCCAATGAAGGGTGGAAAGGGTCCTGCATTAGAGATGCTAGGATGGAGCCCAAGTCCTTCACTTGGATCCTGGCCATTTGCATAGCAGTGGTATCCTCCACAGAGAGTGCACACCTCTGCTCCCAGCTGTTCCAGCCAGAAGGAGCTTTCCAGGAGCAACTGAGAATCTAATTTTTTAAAATTGACATTTTTGTCACAGTCAATGCAAGAGCAAAAAGTAATAAGGAGGTAATTTTTCCAAATGGTAAATAGGGTATAAATACATTTTTAAACAGGCCTCACCTTGCAAGAAAATTGATATTTTCTGGGCAGTGTAATTTTTCATTTTATTATCAAAAAGCGTTCAGCTAGCCATGCATGAAATACAGTCCCTAGAGCTGTCACAATCCCCACAGGCCCCTTTATCTGGCTGAGTTCAGTAACTGCTGTCTCTGAGCTCTGGGTTATTGTTTTAGGATGGTGCTTTTCCTCCTCATTAACCTCTCGCTGTCACAAGGGAAGAGCACGTGTGTACTCTGGCTGGTGGCAGGTACCAGGGCTCTGTGCAAGACAGGCTCGACACCCAGTCACACTATCTGGGGCTGTTGGACCTTGTTTAGATGTATGCAGAGGGGTCTGAGAGCAGGTGTTGTGTCAGGCAGGATGCAAAGAATGCTTCAAAACCCATGCCTGTGCCCCAGGACACCCTGAGCTGCAAGGGGTTACTGTATTCTTTATATTCTGCTATATTCTTGCATTCTTCTTTGCTCTACTGCTGCTGGAGATGAGAGAGAGAGATGGACCTTGGGTCTGATCCAGCACAATAACTTTTATTAGGGGTGCCCCTGTGTATCAGAGTCATGTTCGTTCCTACTGAGAGTAGCAAAAGTACTTGGATGCTAGAAAAGGATCAGGGATATGGTCACACTGAAAGACTGCAGTATGATGTCCTGGGCAGGTACAGGAAACTTGTGCTAGCAGGGCTGTCCTGGCAGTGAAGTGAAGGGAAGGTAGCAAAGGAGTGAGAGGTAGTGACAGTGATCGTGTGGTACCTGCTAACTGTTGTCCCGTGTGTGTTACAGTGCCAAGTGCCCCACCACGAAAGGTGGAGGTAGAGTCTGTGAATTCAACTGCCATCCGGGTGAGCTGGAAGCTGCCCATCTCCAACAAGCAGCATGGGCAGATCCGTGGGTACCAGGTTACATACGTGAAGCTGGAAAACAACGAGCCCCGAGGGCAGCCAGTGATCAAGGACGTCATGCTGTCAGAAGCACAGGTACAATGTGGGGACCATGGGCTGGTGGGTGTGACACCTCCCCTCTCTGCAGAGGACCAGGCTGGCTGAATCCAAGTATTTCTTGGCCTCCTTGTGGCTCCAGAGCATGAAACTCAGCCTGCCTGAGTGAGGCAAACAGTTTATACCTAAACTGTGGCTTACACGTGGGTAAAAAGTTTAATCGGGAAAGGATTGCTGTAGAAAAGAAGATGTATTGGACAGCGTTCCTCTCTTACCTCTTCTCTGACATGCATCTCTCTACTTGCCACATCCTGTGCAGATGCCAGCTGAAGAAAACTGCACTTTGCCTAGTCAGTTTGTAAACAATCAGAGAGTTTTAAATAAGCCTCAAGTCTGGTTATGCTGGTTATGTTCAGGGCAAACTTCCGTCTCATCAGAGTCCACCTGGGTCCTGCATTGCTTGGGGAGTGTGGAGGTGGCTCTACAGCAGTGGGTGGGCACCACCAGGCAGGACAGCACTCCTGGCTCAGGAAAGCCTCCCTTCCTTCCTCCTTTTGCAAGGCAGGGACTTGGTGTTGCATTGCCCCTTGCAACCAAACCGTAGGTGAAGCCAACTGAGTCTGAGAAAGGCTAGGAAGGACAAAAAATGAAGTGCAGGCCCACATCACCTGTAAATGACTTTGCCTTCTGCAATCCCCATACCACAATCTATTCATACTTATGTGATGTCCTGGATACCTCACCACCTGTGAGCTGCAGCCCAGTTCCCACGCGGTGCCCAGGCATGGCTGTGAACTCTGCACAGGCCAGCAATGTGTAGTTGCCTTTTTCCCAAGGTCCAGGGAAGTTTTTGGTGCCCTGTGTGTGATGAAATACAACTCTTCTTTGGATCAAGGGTCCTTCATCCTTGATGACCCATGCTGTTCTCAACAAAGATAATCGTATAAATGAAGAACAGGATCTGCTGCTGTTGGAAGCAACTAGTAATCGATTCAGAGCTGGCGTGCTTGAATGATGCCCAATATAAATACTGGAGAGCTGCAACGATTAATTGATCTGTCTCCTGAATGCAGCTGTGAATCATTTATGTGTTTGTCAGTGGGGAGTGCAGTGCACAGAGGCAGCTTTACTCCCCATTCATATTCCAAAGGATGAAACTCAGTAATAATGTGGAACGGGAAAACTTTAAAGAGAGAAAATGTTTTGAGGGTTTTTGCAGTATTGTCTGGGGCACTTTTCTGTTTATGTTTCATATGTTGCTTTTTTTTTAATAGTTAGGAAAGCTGCTTACTGCCCTTTACTTATTCCAGGAGGATGTAATCTTCTGTGTTGTTTGAGCAATTGATGCTGTGTTGTTCAGCTGGAGTTTGGAGTTAATGGGTTGGTCCCAAGCGTAGGTGGGCAAAGTTGGCAATGTTTTTCTTGTTGGTGTTTTCAAATAATTTATGCTTGCCCAGCCAGTTCTGCTTTCACTCCTTACTTACATATTTCAGAGAGAGAAATCCCATGCTAGTGGGTAGGAATGAGGATGCCAGAGCCGGAAACTTTCAGAGGAGTGCTGGATTTTGCATTAGTTTTAATGTGCGCATCAGGGAGGCAAGTTGCTGGAAGTTTCCTGGCCTGTCAGACCATTTACCAGTCTTTCGTATTTGCTGAATTTATGTGGGAAAGTTCTTGATTTCTGTGATACTTTTTCCTGCTGTGTGTGGTGCTGAACTCATCCTCTGTAAAGTGAAGGCAAAAAGATAGTTGCAGAGGAGTGACTACTCTGAAGGAGTCATATGACTCTTGGGATAAACTAATGATGACCCTGCAGGGAAGAGGTTTTCCTGATTTGGCAGAAGAGATCCTTATTTCCTGAAAGAGTGAGAAGCCAGGCATGACCTGTAGTTGTGATGAAATACATCTGCATCAGATGCTGAAGAACCCTGTAAGAGCTACCATCTTTCAGTACAGTGGTGCATGTCTTTGCAAACAGCCAGATGAAACTTCAACAAGTAATCCTGTAAAGAGGTATTTTCTATGGAAGAAAACAGAACGATTCACTGGAAAACCTGTCCCTGAACATCACAGGATGAAGATGGCCACAGTTCAGTACTCATAAACCTTCGTAAACATTTATACCAGTGCAAAGGGATAGAATTAAGCTGATTGAAAATCTTGGGGCCAGAAAAGAAATTCTCTGGACATGTAGGCAGGGCCCTTCCTCCTGCCTAGCCAGGCTGTCTGCTGATTTTGAGTAGGTATGTACCACATAATCTGCTTCCTGCAGACAGTGTGAAGACATTGATATTAAAGCTGACTCATGATTTTTTCCTTATTGAAGATGAGAAATATAGAGAAAGTAAACGAAGATGAAAGGGAATGGAGATGTTAGCTATGCAGATAATATGGATTCTCAGCTTTCAAAACCATTTGAGCAGAAAGGACTAAAACATCAGCAGAGAAGTGGGGGTGCTGGTGCTGGAGAGATCACATTTTATTTTACAGCATCCTGCCTGGGGAGAGTAATCAGTTGTAAGGAAGGTCCTGTGATGGAGCTAAGGCTTCTCCTCCCCTCTTTGGCTGCACCTGTGACTGATTACCTCCATCAGGATTCTGTGTGCCTTCCACTCTTAAGCTTTCACCTCCTACTGACAGCCTGATGGACAAGCAAATGTGATCATACCCTGTGGAGGAGCACCCAGGGCATGTTCAGCTGCAGAGCTGGGTCAGATATCTGCACCACCTCCTGCCCGGGCCCTGCCCATCACTGCTCAGACAAGTCCTATGGTGGGTGATGGCAAAAGATTCATCTCTGTTCCTGGGTCTTATGCAAAGCACATCCAAGCATGGAGGGAGCACCTTTGAAAGGAGCCCAGTGCAGGGTCTCAGCTGCACTCCACCACTCATACAAGTCCTCACCAGCTCAAGGAAGCAAGGGATAGCAGGGCCATGGGACACAAGCATCAGGTTCTTCAGGGAGGAGCAGGGGCTCACCTGCTTTCCCTGGTTTCCAATCCCTGGGCAGCTGCACTGTGTTAGGAGGAATGGGCTTGAACACCTCCATCCCTTCCCAGGTACTAGTCCTTGTGCCCTCCAGAGCTCAGTGCTGAGCAGCACCAGGTGGCAATGGTGAGTATGGCACACAGGCCACCAAGGAGGCAGCAGGGCCCTGGGCCTTCCTGTTAGGGTTCCCATGGAGGCATGACTCATTTGCTCTTTACAAGACTGACAGCTAGACTCTGTGTGAATCTAGCTGTTGGTCAATTGTGGCCTGCTCCCAGCCTGCTCGTCATCAGCTCCAACTGAAACAGCTTCAGGGAGGACTTCTTCCCCATGCTGCAATGTGGTCTTGACAACTGCTCCTGCCTTTTGACTGTGCAGCATATTGGCCAGGGAGTCTAATGCCTGCATCACTGTAGGGATGTAGTGTGCACATTAGCCTTGCTGCCTACAGGCCTCTGCAGATCCAGCATGCCCAGAGAACTTTACAGGGCTGGCTGGGTACAGCTGGCTACAAGAAGGTCAGGCTTTGTGGAGGAGAGACACCTTTTCCTTCTGCTCTGCAAAGAGGTCGTGGCAAGGGAGAGGTGTGTGCTGCCCATGAGAAGGGCTGCAGGCTCACAGGAAGATTGTGTGGTCTCTGCAAGCAACACTTCTCCATCCAGCATGCAGACTGAGTGCACGTCCCACCAGACTTGCTCCAGAAAAGCAGGAAGAAGAAATGACAATTACTTCGAGCTGTTGGATTTAGATCAAAGGAGACAGGGGAAGCAGAGACTTCCATTCTCCCTGGGCAGTGCCCACCTCAGGCATAATACAGAGGAATTTACAGCCTCCCTCTTTTGCTGAGTGATAGTCAAGGATCTTTATCTGAATGTACTTGGAACAACTTCTTATGCACGTATACTTGTCTAGATGAGAGTCTGGCATGGGTGTGAGATGTACTCTGCTTCCTAAGTGGAACAAAACTGAAAGGTGTCATCCAAGAGGCATTTTAGTAGTACACTAAGGTGAAGTTCTGGAGCCCTCAGACCCTTCTGCATCCCACAGACTGAGCACCTGAGTTTACATCTGAAGTTTCACTGTTGCGCCACAGTCACTGGAGAAGAGAGAAGATCTGCAAGAAAACCCAATATCCACTTCCCGTATCTGGGGCTGTTCAAGAGGGCTGTCTTTTGCAAGAGCCTTGGTCAGGGAAAACAGCCATTCCCTGGTGAGACATGACTACACTATGTTGAAGTGTAAAATGAAACATTAAGGTATTGCAGCTGCCATAAATACACACTGTTAACTTTAGCACTTCCCAGAGCCATCCTGCCTCATGCACACAGCCCTCTCTGAGTTCCTTTTATGACTGCTCCTGGGCTTTTCAGATCAATTTGTCTTACTGACCAACCTTAAACAGTTAAGAAACAACTGAGCTGGTTTACGAAAGGAAATGTTTTGATCTGTAGATTATGTTTTTGTCATGAAACTGAATTTTTACCAGGGTATTTATGCACACCTGGATTTTCACTCTTACTCCTCCAGCACAAATCTCAAGGCATTTCTTTGCACTCTGATCTAATGCAAGATTAAAGCCCACTGAAACATTAGAATGAAAAGAGTTTGAATGTTAAACAGTTGGTCTAAAATCCTAGCAGGTGATAAACTCCTTGCTATGATGTGAGGGGCTCCTGAGGCCAGCTCTGCTCCACTGTTCATTCCAGTGGGGTGTCACCTTCTGCTCCTGTAGCTACATGGAGATGGGCTGGGGATTTACCATCCACGTGGCCCCAAAGGGACATGCTTTTGCAGGAGAAGTATACTTCTGTAGAAGGAGCTACCAGGCCTCCTATCCTTCCTATGGCTGGACTTCTGCCAGGTTTTAGGTCAGCAAGGAGTGTGTGGTTGTGTGGGCTGTCAGGCAGGGGTGGAACATCAACAGCAATGACTTGGGTGGAGCTAAATGTGCAACAGTAGAAGTAGCGCCAAGTTGCGTGTGGAAAGAGGGCCTTTAGAGACCATAATACTTAGTGAGGGCCTTGGCTTTATATAGGGACAACCTCACCTCTTTTCTGAAATTTAATGTTATGGTGGTGGTTTAAGGGAAAAATTGTATTGCAGTCTCATGGCATCAAGTAAGTGAACTATAATAAAATCTTAGAGGAACATTTCTCCAATAGCTTCTTTTTTCTAAATTCAGAGAATAAAATGACAAATATTTTGAAAGTATGCCATTTATTTTACTGCTAGGGAGAGTACTATGCCACTGTGAGAGGCTGCAGTCTGTGAAAGCCACCTCAAATAGCCTGAGTTCAAAAAGCAACTTGTAGCTTTGATACCATTTAGTATTTCTGTTGCACTTGCAAGTTCCCAAGCGTTCTGGCAGTATTAGCTGGGCTTCCCAGGATCCTGAGGAAGCCAGTATCTGAGCACTGTTTCACAGCTGGCAGCTCAGGCTCAGAAGCAAGGCTTGCCAGGACTCACATTGTGAGTCAGGGGCAATGCTACCTATCTTCACTTTCATCTCTGTGCTTGAACCCGTGGACTGGTGCTTCCTTCAGGCAGATTTAGTAATCTGAGATGTAATGCATCACTTTGGCTGAGAGAGTTCACTGTGATCTCTGCAAACCTTCCTTTGGTGCATCAACCACAAAAAACAGTGCTATGGGCATGTGTGGCAGCAGCCAAGCTCTGCTGAGTCTCATCACCCCAATGTAGCTTTGATGCCTTAGAACCCCAAATCCAGCCAGAAAAACTCAGAGCCCTAATTGAGCTGCTATGGCCAGGAATCCATGTGAACTTTTGGTGGGAAATGGTTTGTGCAGAACTTTTCCCTGCAGGGCCAAATGAGTTTTTATCGTTTGGTATTGTGTAACTGGGAGTGAGAACTTGTTTCCTCAGTACATGCACAAGTATGAACTTCACTCCAAGCCACACAGCACCATTGGAGAGGAGCAGCTTAGTGTGGAGCTCTGTGTAAGGTCTCAGCCTCTCCTTCACTGTTGATGAGAGACAGCACTTCTCAGTTTTCTGGAGACCCCAGAGCACTATTTTGCGAGTGATATAGGAAAGAGATGCTCTGGAAATGTTTCATTGGTGTTTCCCTGAAGAGAGTGCCCTCTGAGCTTTGTGTTGAATTCTTTGGTTCTCAACAAGAGATGGTGGCTGGAAGATCATTAGGAATGAAACTGGAGATGAGGTGGCAAAACTGTTGTGACTTGTGGGGCCCAGAGCCTTGTTGGTACAACCTATCCCTTCTTGCTTCTCCTCATGGAAGAGGCACAAAAAATGCAAACAAAGCCAGAAAGGGCAAGTACTGCAAAGTTAGGAAGCGGTGACCTCTCCACCCATGTGAGAAGGAAACTCTTTGCCCCTGTTTGTGTGAATGATCTCAGACTTACTGCACAGGCTAGCAGCATGTCAAAAATTGCTCTATGCCATTTCTCCCCTTGGCACGGCCTGTGCCAAGTGACCCTCTGTGTATAAATGTTGTAATTCCCCCAGCCCAGTCCTGCTAACTCCTGCTGTTGTCGTCATCATCCCCTTCCTACACGTGTCCCCTTAAAATTCTGTGTCTCCATTTTTCTCTCCTCCTTCCTTTCTCCCCCATCAGTGGAGAGCTGAGGACTCCGTCGACCATGTGAGTACTACTTGTGTGTGTTCCAGGTTGGAAAAGAGGGGTTTGGTAAATCGATTTGTGAATTTTGTAGACACAGTGCTGTCAAAACATTCTTTTCACTCCCTTAATGAGGCTGGAGAGTTACATTGTGAAACCTTCCACAAGCAGTGAATCCAGAGAAAATTGGCATTTGGATTGCTCCTAAATGCAGAAAAGCAATTGACATTTCCTATAATCTGTATTTCCAGCTTGTTGCAGTGCAGTTTTAGGCGGGCTCAAGTGATCGACTCAGAGAGACACGTCCTACTTTCTGCAATAGTTGGCCCACCAAGTTCCATGGTAAAATTAGATACATAATCTTTAAACCACATTGATCGTAGTCATGAGGAATAACCTACACCCTCAACCATGACCTTTAGTTGAAATACAGATAGTAATAAGGAAACAATCACATTTAAACAGTTTAATGCAATTTTTCCCACACAATTTTGAAATACAAATTTGGAGGAACAAACTAGAAAATGACGTTTTTAGAGTCAGCAATTCAATTATGTGCCCTACTGTGAGCTTCCCCAGCACGATGCATTTCTCCTCCTGGTTTATACAGAGGATTCTTGGCTTGGAGTGGCTTTGTCATGACAGCACTGTGTTTGCATTATGCAATCAAACCTTCTTTCATCCATCCCTTGTCTCTCTCCCCTCCTCCCAGCTTGCTTGCTTTGCTCCCGGTGGCATGCTTTTGCGTGAGAATTTCTCTTTGCATGGATTTGGGAGGAGTGAATTCTTTTGGGATGTTCAGATTCTGCAGGTTTTGTGAGAGTGCTTCCCTGCGGGTCCATTGGCACCGATCGGACTGTGCGTCCACTCACCCGCACACATGATCTGCTGCAGGGGCGGAGTTGGGATTGGACTCTGGTTCACACGGTGATTTTGGCGGGGTTCTTGTTGGTGCTTGTTGATACTTCTCTGGGCTGGCTGGTTCTGCAATGGTAACACGGTGATTTTGATGAGTAAGCCTGGGCAGGTAACCTGAACCAGCAGCACTGACTGGAAATCAGCAGGTTTAATAGTGTGGGTGTTTGTGTGAGTGATGGGAGACTGGCTCCGAGAGCAACCATGGGCACCCCTCATACCCTTCAAGCTGGCAAAGATCCCCTGGGAAGAGATCAGACCCCAGGAGCAGCTTCTGAGAGTGCCCATGTTGCCTGACTTCAGTGGCTTGAGCTTAGCCCTCTCTAACTCTGCTCTTCTCCTTGTCTGAAGGGGTAAATAACCAACTCAGAGCCTCTGCCACTTTTCCAAGAGCTTCCCCAGCCCCTTCTCCAGCCTGTTCATTTCTTGTTCCCTGACCCATTGGCCCAGACAGTACCCACAGATGAGTGCAGCTCAAGTGTACCTGCCCTGAGCTCCCAGAGCTGCTGGAAGCTGCTGAGTTTGCTCTGCTTGCTCGTTTGCAGGCCTGGCCAGCCAGACTTGGCATGAATCACGTTTCCACAGGAGGCCAGGAGGGAGGAGCAGTGCTCCCCTCTTTGATCTCAGATTGAAGTGCAGAGCCATGCCCTCCTCCTGCCCAGAGGAAGCCAGAGCATGCAAGGATGCTCACATCCCACAGAGTCTGCCCCCCTCCCAGACCTCCCACGACGCAGGTTTTCCCTACGGGTCTTGCCAGTGCTTTGCACCGACCCCTCCCATCTCTGCAATACCATGCCTGGCAAGGAGGGTGAACATGATGCTGTAGCACTGCAGGTGCTCCCTGCCTGGGGCCCCCCACCCCTGCACTGCCTCCCTGTGCTCCCCACGGCTCTGCTGCAAGAGACAACTTAAAAATCCTGGAATTAGCCCCCAAGAGATTCTCACAGTCAGTTGAACTGGCTTTTGCTCTGGTTCACAGCTCCATAGTCCTCTTACTCTCAAGCTTCACACAGGACCATATCTGTGTCAGATCTCCCTCTTGGCAGAAGCCATGGGAGAGCACAGCTGCTGACACAAGTTGCTGGTGGGTCCCTGGAAAGGCCAAGTGTTAGAGACAGAGATTGAAATTAGGCAGGTGAGTGTTGGAGTGGCAGCAGTTGTTTGCTGTCTCTGTGTGATGTGTGTTTGAGCACGATGCATGAGTGTGAGCCAGCAAGTGTGTCAGCATGTTGCTGTTGGAGATACTGACCCCAGTGTCCTCCTTTGTTCACTTCAGTAACAAGTATTTGCTCTTCTCGTTTGCCTCTTCTCTGCCTTGTGGATACGCTCCCAGGAGACAGTCATTGGAGGCCTGCTGCCAGAAACCACCTACTCCGTCACAGTTGCTGCCTACACCACCAAAGGAGATGGTGCCCGCAGCAAACCGAAAGTCATCACCACCACAGGGGCAGGTGAGTGTGGGGAGCAGGTGTCACAGCCCTGTAGGGGTGGTGGTAAAACCTCCCAAGAGGTGTGTGGGGAGTACAGCCAAGGCACCTGTGCAGGAGGAAGGAAGAGGGCTGGAGACGCCGCAGAGGTACATACTCTTGTGATCTCCAGCCCATACTTACAGGCTTTGCCGCTGGAACACCTGAGCAAAGTGCAGCAAACAGATGGACAGATGCTGCCAGGGCTGATGAGAGAGCAGTGAAACTCATGGGTCTGAGCTCACCTGCATAGTCCAGAGACCTGGGAAGAGGAAGCCTGAAAGTCCAGGCTCTCCCTCAGCTTTGGAGTTCTGTCCTGTCTTCACCTTGTTCCTGTACCCAATTGCCATGTCTTGCTTCCTGTGGTGACTGCAGTGCTGCCTGGAATGGCCCCTGGCACAGAGGGCTCCTAAGAGGTGCTTCTCAGCTCGCCCCAGCCATTGCTACTGCTGTCTCCCCAGGCTTACATAGCTGAGCCTGGCTGCTCCTAGAGCCATGGTAAAGCTGGAATGCAACAAATCCTGCCATAGAAGTGCTGCAGACACAACTTCTAGGTCCTGGTGATCCCGGCCAGTTTGGTTCTGCTGTGTCAGTAGAGAGTCGTACCTGTGCCTAGTGCAACACAGGAGCCTCAGCCTGGAGCAGGGGCACCCAAGCGTCATCAGGTGCTTTCCTCCGGATGTGGTCAGCCTTACCTTTGGCAGTGGCATCAACTAGTTGACACTGTCTTGTCCACTCACCTTTTCCACTCACTAGACCTGTCCTACAACTGATAATCCTGCTGCTTCCTCACATCAACTGCAGGAACTGTATTTACCACTTGTTATTATGGGAATGCAGCTTGTGCAAACTGAGAGCGTTTGTTCCTGGTGCTTTTAAACGAGCAACAGCTTGCCCTCTCCTCTGCGCTGCACATGGGGAGTTCCAGAGGTAGTTTCCACTGTCACAGTCTCAAATGCTGTCTCCCTTGTGCCTCACCACGATGTACGCTCTGTTCATCAGATTGCTACAGCTGTCCTATAAACAGGAAAAGCTTCCCAAACATCCCACTGTTGCACTGTAAACCCCAGTGGGTCTTCCCCTATTATGGTGCACATTTAAGGTTAATGTTGGAATCGGCTTTGAAAATAATGTGTCCCTTAATACTAGCTGCTGTTAGACATTGTATTATGAGTGCAAAGAGGATGGCACTGGCAATGGGAATGTAATTGTGTGTCTTAAATACCTACGAAACCACTCCCAGAGCTGCCTTTGTACAGGCTCGGCTGCCGGCCTGACCTCAAAGGGGAGCGTTGGTATCGCCCTCTGATGGCAAAATCGGGGCATAATTCTGTCAAAGATGGTTTTCTCCTGTGCTCATCTGTGGGCTGACACATTTCAAAACTCTGCAAGGATATTTAACTAGGTTTGGCTACAGTCCCATTTTTTGTTTCATATCAATGGTCTCATCCTTTTGATTTTGACTATCTTCCCTATCAGTTGATTTGTTTACAAATCTGAGCTGATGTGAAGACGCATTCTTTTTTTAAGTGAAGGAGATCAAGGTATTAAACCATCAATTTAAAGCTATCAGTTCCTAACCAGTGACGGCAACACCCTTTGACTTGTGCAGCATAAGCAAAAATCCTGTGGAATATTTGTGTTCACCTCTCACATCGACACTGACATCACGAATCTGCTTCTCAGCTAAATCAAAAATGTATTCTGATGGCAAACACCCAGCTCTGCTCACTGCCTCTGCAGATGGTAAAACTGCAGGGTTTCATGATGAAATTTGTCTGCCTCCAGACAGACCAGGGCACTGGAATCGGGCTTCTGGGTGTCTGTTGTGGTATAGACATGGCCACATGGCCTGATGCTGTGCACTGGCTGGAGTGTCTGAAGACCACTGATTGGGAGGACAGGATTCAGATCTTCTCTGAGATAAATACGGTGCTTTGAGGCACCTTAAACCTTTCCTGTAAAGGGGATGAATTTTGGGGCTGGATATGGCTGAATTTATTTCCTGTTTAAAACGCAGCACAAGGGAAAATGGCAGCCAAGAGCTGGCTAGCTCCAGCTTCCCTCGTCACTGGATTAGGGTCGGTCTGCCTCTATCCATGTGAATTGTTTGTCATCCTCTTCACTCTGTTGTCTGAACTTTCCCACTTTCCTCAATCCTCATGGACTGAGCAGCACAGAAGCCGTCCTTCCTTCCCCTCCTCCCAGGCTATAGATGGTCATTGTGTGTTTATGTTGCAGTCCCGGGGAAGCCCACCATGATGATTAGCACGACAGCCATGAACACAGCCCTCATCCAGTGGCACCCACCCAAGGAGATGGTAGGGGAGCTGCTGGGTTACCGGCTGCAGTACAGACGTCTGGATGAGGAAAAAATGAACACAATAGACTTCGGGAAGAGAGATCATCACTACACTGTGACCAACCTGCACAAGGGGGCCACATACCTCTTCAAATTGTCGGCCAAGAACAGAGCTGGCCCGGGAGAGGAGTTTGAAAAGGAGATCACTACTGCTGAAGATGTGCCAAGTGGCTTCCCACAGAACCTGCGTGTGGTGGGTCTCACCACTTCCACCACAGAAGTTGCTTGGGAACCCCCAGTCTTGGCAGAAAGAAATGGCAAGATCGTCAACTACACAGTGGTATACAGAGACATAAATAGCCAGCAGGACCTGGTTAACATCACCAAGGACACGAGTATAACTTTGACAAATTTGAAACCTGATACCACTTACGACATCAAAGTGAGGGCCCGCACCAGTAAGGGGGCTGGGCCACTCAGCCCTAGCATCCAGTCCCGGACCATGCCTGTGGATCAAGGTAAGTGCCCCCTTACAAGCCCTAAGCCAGCTCTGCCTCCAGGACAGGCACATTTTCTTTGGCTTATGAGGCTGCATTCCCCTCTGGTCTGACTGTTGCAATCAGGTACTGTGTGACACCCTAGTCTAAAACTAGTTCAGCAAGGGGAGGCTCAACAAAGATTTCCTTAAAGTTGCCATTTGGGAGGAGAGGGGCATTGGTGGCACCTTAATTGCCTCCACAGGCACACTTTGATGTTTTATCTGTACATGAAAGACTTTTCCTTGAACTGGAACAGATGGCTGGGTAGGATCATCTGCAGATCCAGTGCCTGAACACCACTGTTCTTTGATCATGACAAAGGGCCAAGAGAGTGTGAGTGGAGGGGGGAGAGAGAAAGGCTACAGTTCAGCCTACAACTTCCTTTCTGTGATGCTGGAAAGTATAGTCAAAAACTCTACTGGAAACTGTAGACTCGGTAAAAGGCTGCTGCTCTGTTCTCCTCATTTCTTACTTCTCTGCTGTAGCTGAACTCTTTGACCTCTGCTGCTGAGTTAGACAACGAGAGACTTGGAGGCGAGCTGCTGACTTGGCTCTCTCCTGACTTGGCCTTACAGTGCTCAAGTATCTTGTTTTTCATTTCAGTGTTTGCTAAGAACTTTCGCGTCAATGCCGTCATGAAAACGTCTGTGTTGCTGAGCTGGGAAGTGCCTGACTCCTATAAATCTACAGTGCCTTTTAAGGTAAGGGTGGCATTCGGAGGACGGAGCTCCATCTGTGGCAGTGAGCAGGACAGTGGATAGCAGCAATGACTGGGGCCTACCAGTCAGACTGGCCAGTGTAGCTCCATGACAGTGGTCACACAAGCTTGTCCTGATGCCTGACACGACATTGAAGCGTGAAAAGTTACAAATTTGATGTACTCGCATGAGATCAGCGGGACAAAGTGGTCTGAAAACCAGCTAGTGAATCAAACTGAGAATAGCTGCTTCTGCAGTGTGTCCTGTTTCAGACATTCATATCACCTTCATGAGTTACTTCAGAGCATCACGGCAGATGTATAATCGTGGAGAGTGAAGGGGAGAAGTATCATTACCCTTCTTGAAGGTGTTGCAGGCGTGAGCAGTGCAAGATATGTCAGTGCAGAGGAACTCTGCAGGAATGGCTGCTGCTCTCTTTCCTCCACTGCAGTTTTGGATATGGTGTCATCCAGCAGGCTGCAGACAATGCTGATGACCTGATGTCCTCCTCTTGTCTGTCCCTCAGTATGTGTCACTGATGCAGATGAAAGACTAGAGTGTGGTGGAAATTTTTGCAGATCTCAGTGGAGTTTTTCTCTCTTCAGAAACAAGATCAATGTGTCACATCACTGAGGATAATCTTCCACCCAGTCTCAGCAGCAATCTGCTGCCTCTGCAAAGGTGGCTGGGGTGGAAACAATATGTCTTCTCTTCCTTGCACAAGCCTCCAGCCATGCTGTGCCTAAAGAGCAGATGCGAGGTCTGCATGAGCTGTGGGGGATCCGTGGCCAGGGGAATGAGTGGAAATCTTGAACTGCATCCACATCAAAGTTGTTGAGCACTTCCCCTTTCTTGTTACTAGCTCTCCGTGTTTAAATCCTGAAGCTGAATTACCATGATCAATAGCAGGCACTTGTTAACATGCAACATTTAGCTGAAGCAGACAAGGCTTTTGTGAAGACCTTGTGGTATTCAAAGCTTTCCCAGATGTAGAGTGCATTCAGATCAGTGTTGAGGTATCTGGCCGCAAGGAACTTGACAGAGCTCTGTTACTTCACACTCTGCTGAAGAACCAGTGTTTCATCTTGCCTTGTTCTTGTGGCCCAAAGCCCACATCACCTTCTGACAGTGCAGTGCCAGAAAGGGACAGTGTGACCTTTGGAGCATTGCTATCACACAAGGATGGAGGAGTGGTTGGAGGTAGCCAGGAGCCAAGGATGTAATGCTGATGCCCTGCCTCCTCTCTTAGCTACGTAGCTGTGATTGCTTACACAGGGGTGCCTTGCTGCAGGTTAACCCCCAGCTAACACAGAAGCAGATGGCATTAGCCACTTGCTAGTTTAAGAGCAGTCATGCAAATGAGAGTGTTACAAGAATATTTCTCTAATAGCGCCTTCTTTCTGTTAATATTCCCAGACTTGCAGACACACAGGAGTCAAGGCCAGGAGCTAAGAGAGTCAGCTCTAACTGTTGATTGGGCCACTTGAAAGAAATCCTTAACCTTCAGGAATTTGTAGTTTTACAAACAAGATTCACCTCTCTCCTCTAATTCAGGCACATGGGATGCTGAGGCCAGAGCCTAATACTATAACTAGCATAGCAGATAAATCTCCATGGGAACAATTAGTATTATCTACACTTGATAAACAGTCTCATGCTAAATCTATGTCCCAAAGGGTGTCATATTCTACTTTAACAGATTTAATTAAAGCAGATATTGTTCTGACAATGAATAGTGAGGCGTAGGCAGGACTGGTGCTTTTTTTTTTATTAGGGGATGAACTGAGACCTTAAGATTTTTCATTGCTGCCAAATCAATAATGAAGGTTTGAGATCTCTTCAGGGAATGTTCACAGTTTCTTCTGGTCTAGGAGATAAATTCCTTGTAAAATGCTGCCCAGCAGTTGTGGTGGAGCAGAGGCACTATTCCTTTTTTATTCCACTGTGCTTGTAGAAAGCTGTTCTGGAGCTTTCATGGAAGGTGCAAGATAGATACAGCCTTCTCCTTGGGGAAACTACATTTTCCCGAGACACATTCTTCAACTTTAGAGCGGGACAGAGGATATATTGGTTAAAGACAGCATCACAAGGTATTTTACAAATGGAGAGAGGGAACAGCACCTTTTGAAAATTATAATGATACAGGTTTAGAAATAACTCCTGAGAATGCTGGGCAGTGCTTTCTCACAGTGTGTCCCATGGAATGCAGTAATTACTCCTCTCTGCAAATATACCAACCTCATCTATTTCTTCATAGTGTCATTACCTTTTCCAGCGTTACACACTATGTGTCTTTTCATCTTTTAGTTCAATATGTTCTATACTGCCTTAAGAATGAGACCTTCAGCAGTGACATTTGGACCCACCTAGCTTTGCAGATCTTCTCTCGTGGGTAGGAGCAGCACAGATGACATTTTACAGCAATCCATGGGCTAGTCAGCACTGTTTGGCAGTTCAGAGCCCTTGGGCCAGAATTGCTGCTGACTTCAATAGTTACCAGTGGGCCATGATGTAACCTCTAAATAGCATTCCTGCCTGAGCTTCTGGGCATCTTCCAGCTGCACATGAATGACTGTTTCTGAGCCCTTACATTATTGTAAGGTTTGTGCAGAGGCCTTAACTAATGGTGCATAACATTTGAGAAGACAATGTGTTGTGGCAGGTAAAGGAATGCAGAACTGCTGCAGCAACTGTGAAAAGGGGGGATGGCAGAGAATTCTTCAGGAAAGCATTGCAAATGTCAATTTCACTGTCTTTGATGCAAATTTCTGTACATAGCAATAAAAATCACCATCTAGTGTGAGCTCTGAGTCAGAGGCTGTGTCCTGGCCAGTTCCAGTGCAGAACAAGCAGAGAAACTCTAAACTGAAATGCCTGACCATCTCTTCTGCCTCCTCTTGCTCTAGGAAAATGGCTCTGTCCCCAGCATATGCCTCACAGTCAGGCTGTTGGTGGTTGTCTTCCCTAGAGCACGCAGTGCATGCAGAAGCAGTTGATGATACCTTTATTAGTGAAGAATTCATAATGAGAAATCTCATGTGAGACACAACACAACTCTCTGGTACTTTCAGCATACTGTTGGAAGTTTGGTTTTGTTCAAATCTGTGTTGCAGCACATGAAAGAGAGGTCCCACTTCTCCCCCAGGACACTCCCTGACTCTGGTATATTTAGACCTGTGTTATTGCAGTGTCGTTGCAAGGGACGGTGCTGACTCAGACAGCAAATCTGCTAAGATGACTTGAAATCTAGTAGTCCTGTCTTTGTTGTGTGTACTTCTGTTGAAGAACATGTTGAAGCAGGGAGAATCCTGCCAGCTACATATCTAACGTTCCAGTGCTGCAAGAAGCATTTCTTAATTTTGATTTTTCACTCATTTTAGCACCCATCTGATGTACATGTCTTTGGAGAAAGGGATTAAAGCCCAGGAGAAAATATCATAACAGAAGTCACAGCAGAGAACAGTTCCCTCTGGCTATCCTACCTTTGACAGCCTTTCCTGCACGTGGAGTAGCCAGCAGGGCCTTTGTCCCTGCAAACTTCTGTTATTTTAGTACTTGGTACTTATTTTTGCAGTCCATCCCTGAAAACTGAAGTGTGTCAGAGAAAGAGATTGATTGCATCTCTTCTCTATATCTGGCTCCCCACTGCTGCTGTTTTACCTGTTAGGAGTCTTTTTTCATCAGCAAAAAATCTGGAACTCTTTCTCCTGACACCCTCCAAAGTGACATGAAGAGCTGTGGGTATTGGTGTTTGGATAAAACAAAAGCAGAGCTGTGAATTCCAGGCTTGGCCTGGTCCTTGTGCTCCACTGTCCTTCAGATCTCTTTCCAGGACCTCTCTTCTCCCAACTCCAACACTAAATATTAGAGCAGTGCTAATCAGCTGCCCTTGTCCCAGAAAGCTGGCAGCTTTCTGTAGATTCCTACCACCTGCTGAAAAGGGGACTTGGAAGGAAGAATTGGTCCCTCCCTTGCTTGCCTGCGTCAGCCTGAACGGGGGGGCCTCAGCTGGTGAAGAATCTCTTTTACTTCAAGTAATTTTTCTTCCACAGAACTGTCTACTCTCTCTCAAGGCCGCTGGTGGAAAGAGCACATTTTACTGTGTGGTCTCTCCCTGTAACAAGTAATAGCTGCCATGGTTTAACATGCTCCTGCTCTGCCAGTGCCAGTTTTTGGCATGTGTCTGTGCACCACTGTCAGGAATCCAACACTCCCCTGCCATGCTGGACAGTCACCTGGTAGAAAGAAACATGCTGTTTTTTCACAGCTGTGGCACAACCTGTGGCCTCTCAGGTTCTCTACACCTCAGTTGTCTCTGTCTCTAGGAACTGTCTGAGTTTTTGCTTTGCAGAGGCAGCACTGAGGGTCTTGGGGTACAGGAGTTGTTCTGGTAGGATCAGGATTGAGGTTCCCAGGGCAGATGGGCTGTTTGGTGCAGCTAATTCAGCATTGCCCATGGCTTCTGTGCCTGGGGTGAGGTGGAGGTCTTGCATATCTGCAGCAGGGCTCTGAGAAAATGTCATTAGCTGAGAGGCCCAAGGGGGGGGAAGCTCTGCGTGGGGGGGTGCCCCAGCCACCAGCAGCTCTGCCCTGCCCTACCCAGCAGTCCCTCACTCCAAGCACAGCAGGGAAAAGCAGCGCCGACCTCCTGCCCACGGCTGTGTGGCGCCAGCATCTGTTGTCATGACGACGGGGTGTCACACCTGCAGAGCCGCTGTTTCGGGTACCAATTTGTGAGCCGGATTTGTCAGATCATTGGTGAGGCGTGTAAGCCCCCGGTCACCTTGCTGGGAGGGTGATGATCTGCATTAACCATCCAATCAGGCATCAGCTGATAGACACGAGAGTGGCACCAGTTTAAAGCAGACAGGATTTACAGCACAAGCATATTGTATGTTGTAGCCTCGTGAGATAAGAAACAAAAACCCATTCATTTCTATGCGGGGGCAAAGCACAACCATCTGGATTCCTTCCCCAAATAGATGCTGAAAAGCAGCACTTGTGGCACCAGCAACCTCACCACTGGCACTGGGCGTTGCTGAGATGACCCCCCTCTCTGCTCCATCGCTGCGAGGCACAGGGAGCATAGCTCAACCCTCTGCTGGGGGTTGCTGTTATTTAACTAAAGATTTATGGCTGTTTATGAAGCACACAGTAGCTGACCCACCTGAGGTAGGGCCCAGAGCCAAATTGTCATCTCTAGCACTGCTGTTTTGAGTGTGAGTTCACAGCAGCAGCTGTCAACTGCATGAACATGTCCTTTTCCTGTTTCAGATTCTCTACAATAGCCAGAGTGTGGAGGTGGACGGCCACTCAATGAAGAAACTCATAAGTGACCTCCAGCCAGACACGGACTATTCTTTTGTGCTAATGAACCGTGGGAGCAGTGCTGGGGGGCTCCAACACCTCGTCTCAATCCGCACTGCTCCTGACGTCTTGCAAAGCAAACCCATCGCCACAAACAAGTACATACAGGAAGGAAAATTCACACTCACCCTTCCAAAAGTGCAGACCACTGTGCCAGTTAGGTAGGTGCCATGCCTGGGGGGAGAAGGCAGGGTGTGAGGCTAGAGGTGGGGAGAGAAAGGCAGGGCACACCTCTGCCAACCTGTGGATTTTGTAACCTGGGACTGAATTTCCAAGCAGGCTGCGGTACAGAGCCAGGCAGTTACCCATAACGTGGGATCATACTGTTGGCTTTTTCTGAGCAAATATTTATGTGTAATAAAATTAAGACAATTTTCTGACAGTTTGCCCTCACCCTGCTGGGTATACTCCAGATGCTACTAGCAAAAACACAGTTGAGGATCAGGAGGAACTTTCTCTGACACTGTATAATATCCTTTAAATAAATAATGCCTAAAGCCTCAAGGAGATTAAAAAAAGCGAGTTTGTGGAAGTCTTATTCGTTACTGTGGTATCCTTGTGCTGAAGCTCAATTCCCCCAGGGTTCTTGCTGCAATCCGATTATATAAATGTCCTTCTCACAGCTCCTACACCACCCTCTGTAACACAGTCTGTAGATCTTCATTATCCTAATGAGTGCTAACAGGAGTATTCTCCGTTGCATCTGGAAAACCAGCTTTTTGTTTACTGAGCCCTTTTGCTGCTTAGAGGGCAGGGAAAAAAAGCAGGTCATCCTTGAGAGACATATGGCACACGTTATTCAGTGACCTGACAGAGGCTTAAGGTCCAGTTCTCATGCTTTCCTTCCTTCCCAGGTGGTACTACATTGTGGTGGTTCCAGCAGATCAGAGCACCAGCACCCCAGTTTCTCGGTGGCGGACACCTGATGAAATGGAGCTGGACCAGGTAGGAATCTGTAGCAGCTGCTGTGATGCAAGTGGTTCCCAGGTGGCCCAGCACACTTTGCCCAAGCCTCCTGGCAGCAGCATGGATGCAGCAACACAGGTGTAGGCTGCACGTGAGAGATGGCGGCAGTGGGATGGGTGCCCACTCAACCTTTCTTGGCTGGTGACAGCATGTGGGAAGGAGGTTGGAGTCAAGCAAGGGAGGAGCCACCTCCCAGAATATGCTCCCTTAGGAGCATTTTGAGTATCTCAGAGGTCTGACCAGGATAGATCCTATCTCAGGTCTGACAGAAGAGATCCTGTCTCATGTCCTACAATCCTTGCAGCCTTTTTCAGCTGGAATAACCGTGCTGATTTTGAAAACAAGCTAGAAGTAAGGGGTTTTGGTTTCAGTTTATTAAGCTGTTTTGTCAGGAGGCTTTTCCCTCTCTGAACAGGACCTAAGCCTGCATTGTAGATAAAGAGTTCACTCTAGTATCTAACAAAACCTGCAAAGCTCCCTTCACACTTCCTTGTTAAAGGCTTTCAGCATTTACCAGCCCATTGCCCCAAAATGCAGCTTGCTCTGTGCAGGAGTGCTCTAACACCAGCAGCATGGAATGTGTGTGGGTGTCAGGAAGGGTTTCATGGGCTCTTTCTTCCCCACACACACCACCACCACTCCTAAAGTAAAAAGAAAAAAATCACACATAGAAAGGTCCATTAAAAGAACAAAGTTGCAAGCTTGAAGCACTCAGAAATGACAAACTGTTAGAAGCTGTAAGTCAGCCCTTGTCTTTATTTACATGATTGCACAGTCTTTTGCATGGGGTCTCAGCTCACAATATATGTTGGTGGATCTATTCTGGACGTGGAGCACAATTGTGTGTGTCTCCTGCATCTTTTCACTGCAGAAGTTTTCCAGCATCACAGATGTCACAAGAAGTAGAAGACCGGGATGAGAAAGGATAGTTTGGTTTTGAGCTTTAGGTGTTTGAAAGCTATCAAGATAACTGTCATTCTATCTCTGTCTCACCCAGCCCCAGGCAAATTATTTAAACCAAAATTTTCATTAGCAGCCAAATCATGTTGTGATGTTTTGGAGTGCTCAGTCTGAGATCCTAGAAGCTCATTTACAAAGCCTAAGCATCCCCATCTGTAGAGAAAGTCAATAAGAGCTGGATCCAGTCAGTGCTATAAAGAAAATACTTCGTTTTCTTTAAAAACAAAGCAAGCTGTCTTTTCAATTTCACATTCAAAATTAGTGGACATTTTTTACATGAATGTCCCTGTGTCTCTGTTCTCCATCTGTAAAATTAGTATAATCACTTTCATCTCACCTCATATGGGTATTTGGAAGATAAGATTGTTAATGTTTGTGAAGCACTTGTAATATTATAGTGATCAGCACCATAGAAAAGCCCATGAGGAAATTATTAATTTTGTCTTCAGAACTGGATTTGAATAGTAAGCAATAAACAAGACCTCAAGCTGCATAATGCAAAGAAGAAAACAAAATATGGAATATCTGCTCCTTGATTAAGCACTATCTGTCCTGTGTATTGAACAAAGCAAGGGACTTACAGAAAAGATAGTCTGTGACCATGCAGTCAAGGTTGCAGCACCATGCACATATATTAGACAGCTAAATTAATTTTGCACGGGCAATACTAATTTTCTAATTTTTCAGAATCTGAACTTTGCAAGCCTAGCAGTCTTTTGATGCAGTTTTTTGCTGTATGATACAGGTATAACTGGCAGAAGCCTCCAGCAACCTCAACCACAACTGGACCACAGTGGTTTCATGCCCATGCCCATAGAGCTGTGCTTTCTGCCCGAAAGAGCTCAGCTATAATCTCAGCCAGATACAAGAGATGGGCGTAGGGAGCAAACTCCACACTCTAGAGACCCTCCTTCTGCCTTTTCCCCCTGCAGTTGCAGGGACATTTGTGAAACAGAGATTTCTCCATCCTTTTTTTTTAATTTTTTTTTTTTTTCTTTTTTGGTGATATTGTAATGACAAGCCATAACTTTCCTAAATTGCTCTAACATGAGTATTGATAAGAGGACAAGGATGGACTGTTGATGGGAAAGTGCAGGGGGTTTCTTGCCCAGCTTTTCCTCCTCAGAGGGAGTAAGCTCAGCTCAGCATTATGGCTTTGTGTGTACATCACTGTCCTCAGCCCTCTGATGTTCCCCATCTGCCCTGAGAATGTTGCACTGATTACATTTCTGTGTAAAATGTATTTCATGCCTCCTTCTTCAGTTTAAATTAGAATTTCTCTTCCAAACCTGATACTCATTTTCATTCATTGCAAAAAAAATCTTTAAACATTTCAGAGTCTTCTTAGCAGTGCAATTGAATTTTTGTGCATTTATATCCTTTTTCATGAATTTGTGACTATGAAATTTGCCATTTTTACTCTGAACATCCCATGAAATCGGTTATCATTCTTTGTGATTTACACAAAGCTCTGCCTCCAACACAGCAGCAGGTGAGATACTGAGGCACTGACAGAAGGGAGAGACATGGCAAATGTCACTTTTTCCCTAGACGTCAGCATCAGCTGTAATTCATGTCCAGTATCTGTAGAGAGTGTGATTCGCTGTCCAGACCAATATTTGGGCCACAGAACATGGCCTGGTTCCCTTGCAGCCCACTGGGATATGTTAACTCGAGAGGCCAGTCACAGCCAGGCTGTCTCAGCCCTAACATTCACCATGTCAGCTTTCCAGGACTCAGGAATCTTTTAAAGCTGCAATCCTGGTGAAGGTGCTTGCAAGTGAGGGTCTGCAGACAGATGCTCCACAGTGCCTAAATGGATAACATATGCCTCTGGTTTCTTAGAACCACCACATCCAAATCAAACTCAGTATCTTCTCCTCCCTTCCCTTCCCTTCCCTCCTGCTGAGTCCCACAGCCACTAAGGTGACTGCATAAGGCGGTGTCACATTGGGCAAAGCAATAGTGATGCACCTTGTTTGTCCCCAGCTGCTGGAGGCCATAAGCCAAGGGAGTCAGAGCAGGCGCCAGCGACGCCAGGCAGACAGACTCAAGCCCTACATTGCTGCTCAAGTGGATGTGCTGCCTGAGACCTTCACCCTGGGAGACGAGAAGAACTACAAAGGTTTCTACAACAAGCCTCTGTCTCAAGACCTGAGCTATCGCTGCTTTGTGCTGGCCTCATTGGAGGATGGGGACACGGTAAGGACTTCGTGCAGAGGGACACAGCCTGTCCTAGCAGAGCTGAGGTGGGCTTGGGGCAGGCAGGAGGAGCAATTGCTGCAAGCTGGGATAATGGAGTTTTCTGTGAAGGGAGGAGAGCGAGGCTGCCGTGGGAGTTAACTTGATAGATGGTGTAAATGGCATGTACGTTCAACATAACAGATGAGAGTGAAGGGCAGTGTCAACACACGCGTTCTGTACAAGCTCAGTTGTGGCTTGCTGGGCTGTGCTCAAGAGCAGAGCTTCACACATGTTTGGGATGGGATGGGTTCTCATTTTGCTTTGGTTCAAGTAAGTGACTGTGGAAAACACCACATGAAATCTTACCCTGCACAGGAACTGCTGAGACTGGCAGTGAACAGGATGTTCCCTCTGCAAGCCTGACTTCACAGGCCCTTCTCTGCCCAGAATTCCACGTCCAGATGACATCTGGAGAAGCAAACCTGCTTCCCATCACAGTGGGTTGTCAGGAGGACAAAGGCTCATACTCGCCTGCTGTGTGGGGATTCCTCCTCCTGCATCTCTCCTTCCCAAAGCCTGTCAGTGTCCTGCCAGACACACAGGGCCTGGGCACGTGAGCAGGAAGGGAGTAGCTGATGCAATGAGTAGGGAGCAGCACAGCAAGACCTGTGCATCAGTGTCCAGCTGTAAACACACAGGGTAGGAGTGGTGATGGCAGCGGTGTGTAAATGATGGAAATAATAGAGATGCACAGACTCCTTTGGTCAGCTTCCAAGCTGTGGCTTCCTTCCTTAGCCTCATTTGCTTATAATGGCTCATTAGGGCTGGTTGAGTTCTTCATTACTCATCCAGCTCACATGTTCTTGTGGCAAGATGTGCACACTGGTGAGGGAAGGAGAGTCACAGATTAACAACAGGTAAGGTGGAGGCTTTGAGATGTGCTATCCTGATAATCTCTGGCAAGAACAGATGACCCCAACTGTAAAGATCATCTCCTCACTAGCATAGATCTGCCATAGTCCTCCAATGAACCACCAGCCAGCAGTTATTACACTGCTCCTAAAAGTCTCCTATATACCCTGCTCCTGCAGACCACCTTTCTGCATCCCCTGCTGCATCACATCCATTTTCATTTGAGTATGAGGCATTCTGTCCAAGGCTATCTCCCCGACCCAGCTCCTCCGAAATTGCTTGCTGTGTCTCTCATGTCAGCAGGCAAGCATAACATGGCCATTCTTCAAAAGGAAAGGGAGTGTGATTAAAGCACCATCTGGGAGCAGGGGCACCTGCACCTCGCAGTCTGCCTTTGGAAATGCCACTGAGATGACAGTCCTGATCTCTTCTGCTTCTGTCTTCTCTTGGAAGGAGATGCCTCCAAAGTGTGTCTGCAAAAATATGAATCTTTTCCCCTTGCACAGAGCTTTGGAGATGACCACACATTACCTTGCTGCACAGGTCAGCATGTTCCTTCCCTCCCCCACCCCAATGCACCTTGACTTTTCTGAGTAGTCACAGGCAAAGCCTTTGTGCCTTCCCCACTGAGTAGTCACTTGCCCATACAAAGGGAAGCTGCAGGCCTGCTGCCTCCTCCTTTCAACATTGATACAGCATTTTCTTGTCTCTGCCATGCTCAGAGCTGTAACTGACTCCCTGCCCTGTTCCTTGAACTGGACAAGGAGGTGTAGGAACAGGCTGATGGCTTGCAGTGATCCTGTGCAGACTTCCTCTAGGAACAGAACTAAACCAGTAGCTGGCAGCTATTTCACGGTCATTGAAACAGGGCCTCGTAGTTTTACAGGCAAAGTGACAACCACCCCCCACGCTTCTCCCCCAGACAGCAGCATGTCTACTGATAAATCTAAGAAGAGCAGCTAGGATGCTGCACTAGTGCGGGCTGCCAAAAGGATGTCCCAGATAAGAGCATTTTCTGTACACACATTTGAAACCAGGCTGGCTGGCATCAAGGGCATGTGTGAGAGGAGATCAAGATGTGCGTTTGTGTGACACCAGCATGCTTGATTTTTTCCTTCTTCTCACGTATGTGCAGACATGAATTACATGTTTAAATGTCAAGTCAACCTTAAAGCCAGAGATTTATAGATCCATAGGCACCTCTTCAATGACTGACTTTCTATGGCAGGAACAGAGCATTTCTGGCTCCTTAGTGCGGGGCAGCAGGTGCTGCTCAAAAGCCACAGGCATGGAACTGATACAGCTCTGGCCCTCTCTAATAGGGGGAAAGGATTTCTTTTTGCAACGTTTAACCCTTTTGACCCAGCAACGCTGAGCCGTGAAGGTACAACACTGCTCCATAAGCCTTAGCAACAGCAGCAGAACAAGCCAAGTGCAGTGTCATTTTTCTGCAGAAGAGGTTTGGGTCTCCGCTAATTCCATCTTGCTGGTGGGGCTAGGAAGCTGTCCCTTCAGGTTATAAATCACTGGGCTGTCAGATTGCAGAAGTCTCTGGAAAGGAAGGTGTAAGAATGAGCCTCTTTCTAAGGGCCGTTTATCAGAGACATCAGGTAGAAAATGTTTGTGTCATTTCATTCCTTTAAGAAAGCCGCCTAGCCCAGCAGGGGTTTTCCTAATATAGCCCTGTCCTGGAGAGATGTGTTGATATCAGCACAGCAGGTATTATAAACCACTTAGGAATCATCAGCCAGCCCCATTGTGCAATTGGCTGGGATTCAAAAGCTTGTGATTTGGCTCCAAGAGAGTCCAGAACTGGCAAGTGGCTCTTAGCTGGGCTGTTCCAGTTTGGCACCTCCAAGTGCCACAAAGTTGCTGGCACTGGGAATGTTTCACACCTGGGAATTTGCTGGCACTGACAGTATTTCGCACCAGGAAGAAAGTGTTGCCACAACATGACCTCTGCTGATGTCAAGGGAGGGAGTATGTCATGATAACACTGCTGCGATTTGGGAAGCATGATCGTTGTCTGCTAGCCAACAGCAAGAGAAAACCTCCACATTTCAGGGATGTGGCTGTTGCTTTAGCATAATGAATATTTGCTTTTCTCTCCCTCTCCTGCCTGTGCTCTTCAGAAGAGATATGCAGCCAGCCCCTATTCGGATGAGATCGTGATGGAAGTGGCTTCAGCAAAGCAGCAGGATGAGCCAGAGATGCTGTGGGTGATGGGACCTGTCCTGGCCGTGATATTAATCATCATCATTGTCATTGCTATACTCCTCTTCAAAAGGTGAGATCCAATTTAGGACATAGTTATGGCATGAGCAGTAAAGGTGCTGGTACCTTCAAGACCTTCCTTGTAACCTCCAGATAGGGGGTGCTCTGATAGGCAGTCCTTGTTGGTCATGGGGAGGAGGAAGGTCGCTACCTGTCACAGTGGAGAGAGTGGAAGGGCTGGGTATGCAGAAGGTGGATAATAGCAGCCCCAGGACACACACATCTGCTGTGGATTCTGGGAACGTGAGCAGTGGAACAGAGGAGAGCAGCTTTGTCCCTAAAGCCAGCCTGGTCACACAAGTTGGATTGGCAGTCTTGGGAACTTCTCTAGTACTGGTTTTCTGTGGAAATTGCCTACTTGATCTCTGGCAGATGCCGTCACTCCTGTGAATTTTGACTGAGGAACATGATCTTGGTGGTGAGAACAGGGCAGGCTGAAAATGTGACAGGCTGAAATCAGAGTGGAGCTCTCTTTTTGAGGCCTTTCGGTCCTGACTGCTGGATCAGAACCATCCACACATTGTGCTCCCTGTGGAAGCAAACACCTGCTTTTGCTTAGCAGAGGAGTCTTGCTAGAGTTGTAACTATAGTGTGAGATGATTGTTAGTCCTCCAGAGGAGCCACAGGTTGCATTTGCGTGTGTTCGCGTGGCCTGTTCAATTACAGTACGTCATTCTCTATCAGCTCAGCTCTGAGGTTCTGCTCCTCCTGGGCTCTCTATTTACATATGTCTCTCTAGCTGGGAAAGGGAGATGGCTTTGTTGTCTGAGTAAATGGAGCTCTGCTGTGCATGTGCAGTCAGTGCCTTTTTCTGTGTCAGTGATCATCTCCTTTCTTCTGTTCCTGCTTTTCCCTGGATCTAGTAAGCAAGAAAGGTATGATTCCATTTTATCTTCTTGTTTTGCTAAAATTTCAAGTCTATTTCCCTTTTTAAAAATCAAGCCTGAAGGGGCGTCTTTGTTTTTGGGAATGTGGAGCATGCCAGCCCTAGGAGTTTACAAAGACTTTGTTTCCTCAGAGGTATCAACCTCCTAGCAGTTGTAGCCTCTTGCAGTTCTCAGGGAGAAGTTCCAGCATAAAGACTTCCCAGATTGTTTTTGTAATTAAACTAAAAATAAAAAAACTACAACACCAGCAGTTATAGGGGTTCCTTTGTTTTCTCAGACACTTCAGACTGAGAGCTGTTCCATCAAGAATGCAGGTGCATTCTTGCAGTGTCTAATGAGGAAGCTTTGAGGGAATACCAGAGAACTGTAAGAAACAAAGTGTTTGCTGTTCTTTAATGGGAGAAGATGGCCCCAGAGGGGATTTCTGTACCCGGGCCCCATAGAAGATATTCCCACCTTGGCTTAGCTTAGCACCTGGAAGCACCAGCCTGCAGTGCCAAGACCTGACATTCATGTCCCTGCTGCATCCCAGCCCACATAGCAGCACCATATCCCCTTCCAGCACCACCCACATGCTCAGAGTGATGTTATGGTTTTGGCTGTCCAGCCTCTCTCTTTGGAAGCATTTTCTGCCAAAAGTATCTGTATGTTATATTCACAGTGGCAAATCTACAATGGGAATGAATTGAAGCAGAGCAGCAGTGGATAGCTTGGGATTTGGAGGATGGTTTAGCAGTTGCCCTGATTAGGCTAATGAGAGAGATACAGACTTTAATTATATGCTGTGCCCATTCCCAAGAAAAGCTGGCCCACTTTGCTTAAGGGCTCAGACTGGTACATAGTAGCACATTGCACATCCTGCTGTGCTCCTTATAGAAGAAACACTGATTTAGTTGTTTGCCATATAGTTTCCTTTCTTTCTATCAATGCTCTCAGTCTTTCAGCTCTTTTGTCTTGGTCTAGGCAGCTGGAAGGCTTCTGAGATGTTAAGATGCCTCAGAGCAGTGTAAGACTCCTTTGCGTGTTAGCAAAGTGTCAGCACAGGCTCAGAAGAGAGTACTATTGTCTTGCTCCTGCCCAACACCAGTCTCCACCACGTGGGTATATCCACCATGTTTGTAATCTAGAGCAAGAAGTGGGACTTAAAAGATTCACTAGAAACCCTTCTTGCAGTATTAGATTTTCCTTAATATTCACTTGTCCACTTTTTGATTGGATCTGTCCCTGCTTTGCTGTGAATTCCAGCAAGAGCCTGGGGTGGTGGCATCGCTCTAGGCATAAATATAGCATGAAGAGACAACATTGTATTTTATTGTTCCATTAATACACGCCTTGGGTGCCTTCAACCATTCAAGACATGTATTAATGGCCCAATAAAACACACCCTGAAGAGCCTTTACACTATTATATTACAGCATTCTATATTTAAATATTTCTAATACTCGAAAAAAAATTTTATTATATCCTTCCACTACAGGAAATAGTTCCTAGAGACAGTAAGAGGAAACAACATCTTACATCTGTCTGCATTTTCTCTAATAAATATTATGCAGAATACCACATTTCAAAGTGCCTCACTAATCAAACATCTGACATTGCTTACACATGATCTTTCCTGTTTCACAGATAGAAATTGGAGGCATGGAAGATGATGTGACTTGCCCAGAGCCCCAGGGAGCCTGGAATGGAGCTGGGTGTCTGGGACGTTGGGACCCAAACTCCTTCCAAGGATAATTCATGCCAGTCTCTGCCAGAGCTCACTTGCTTGTTTCTGCCCTCTCTGTCCATAGGAAAAGGGCACACTCCCCCTCTTCCAAGGATGAGCACTCCATCGGCCTGAAGGACTCACTCTTGGCCCACTCCTCTGACCCAGTTGAGATGAGGCGGCTCAACTACCAGACTCCAGGTAAGGAGCAGCTCACCCTCTTCCATCCTGCCTCCTCCAGTTCCCCTTTGTTACGTGCCCATGCCAGAGGTAGAGAGTTGCAGTCCTTCCCACCTTCCAGCAGCTCCACACCTTCTCAATCACAGTGGCACAGAGGGAGCTTTAGACCAAGGACATCCAGGTATCTGCTCTCTGGGTTGCAAATCTTCTCCCTGGCCCTGTTACTGCGGGCCTGCAAGGCTGGGGAACCAGATGGGGCCGTGCTGTTGTGTGGTGTGTGTCAGACATTATGTGAAGCTCGCTGCAGTTGTCCTGAGCCGAGAGGAGCCTCCACACAGTTGGGAGTGCCCACACCTGCGATGCTCCTGGGTACTGTGCTGGCTTGAGCCAGGCTGGGGTTCAGTGCTGAGCACCACTAGTGCAGTGTTGGACCACATGGGCTTCATCTGGGGGAATCAGGAGGTACAGAGCCCTTGTACTGCTGAGATTCAGCAGCTTCATCCTGGCATCTTTGGTGTGCTGACTCTACTGCTCTGCTCAGCTAAGGGTGAAGAGAAGAGCTACCTGCGGACTACATTGCTCCTCAGCCGGTGCTGTGGCCCAGTGGAAGACACTGCTGGTCACGGTGCTCTCAGCACAGAGGATGTTAGTTCAGTAAAAGCTGTTCTCTGCATGCTGCTTTCACTGGCCTGGGGTGCCTCGGGCTGTAGCTAGTTTGCCAGCCCATGGAGGCAACTGTACTTCACACCACAGAAAGGTCTCATGCTGCTGCTTTGTGTGTGCACATCTCTGATGGCACCAAAAGCACAGTACCTGTCACTGTAGTGATCAGAGACAGGCTCACCCTGACTTGTTCAGAGCCTTTCAGAGAGTCCAAATCCTAGATGAACTGAGGGAGTGCTTGGGTTTTTGTGATGGAGGGAGCAGTTCAAGAGTAAATGAGGCACATACAGCTCTCTTGTAACTTGCAGTTCCTCCTAGTCTGTAACCTACTTTCCTTTTCCTCCTGCTGCTCATTCAGCTAAGAGCTTTCATCTAACAGGAGAGTTTTGAAGGGACCATTTTCTGATGTAAAACTGCTGTGTCTGGCAGAGGGGGCAAGTGTAGCCTTTCCTATTGCCATTCACAGCAGTCTGTCACACCTGGGGTGAGCTTCACCAGCACATCATCTTCTGGGCAGCTGTCAGAGGTCCATCTGAGGTGCATCTCCCAGGCAGGACTGATGGCAGATCTGAAGGGTGAGAGGCAGTGGAAGCCTGGCAGTTGCCAGCAGAGCTGGCACATTAATTGGCCACAGCACAGCCCAGCATGGTATTGCAGCCTGGGAGGAAAATGCTGCGGGGAGCAAGGGAGTCACCTGTGCCACAGGAGAACATCTCAACAGGCAGATCACTGGGAGCAGCTCTAGGGAGGGAGTCACACGCAGTCAGCAACAGTGGGCAGCTTCCTGAGGAGGAGCACAGTGTTGAACAGGGATAGCTGTGCATGGGGGCAGGTATCTGTGACATGTCCACATGGGCACAAGAGCCATCTTTGCTGTGTGCTCATGATTTGCAATGCATGGATTGTGACAGGTCAAGCTTGTGTCTGCTCCCATCTCCAGAGAGATCAGGGTGTTTGCAACAAGCATGTCCCTTCCTGGAGCTGTAGCAAGGGTCAAGAGCCACCATCAGAGACAAGAGGGGTCTAGGAAATTTTATTTTCGTGTCTGTGGCTAAGGATAAGCCAAAGATGCTGGCTCATTTGGTAAGTTTGCAGAGCTTTCTGGAGAGGCAAAAGTAAGCCACAGTGCCCAGTTCACACAAGGCAGCAGCAGGACGCTGCTGGACAGTGCTCCCCCACCTCCTGTGTCCTCCTCCCCTTCTCCTCCCTGCATCACTTGTGAGTCTCTCAGGGACAGAAGTGAGTGTCATGTAGCTAGAAGTGACTGTTCCAGCTCCTCACGAGCTTGTCCTCATTAATGAGGCACATGAAAACCACCAAGCCCAGTGGGCCCATGCTGTTGCCCCTGTCACCCGCTGGAGGTTTGAGGCAGTGCTGTGTGGATGCCTTGACAAGAGGTGCTGGCCACCAGCCCTGGTAGCTGGTCTCCCTGCTGGAGAGTGCTGAGCAGGGAAAACTTGTTTAATGCATAATTAATTGGGCTACTGTTATTAAATATTAAGGTTTCTCATTTTTGTGGTTTCTACTTCAGACAAGGGTTATTCCCCACTGTGAGCCTCCCTGTACTAAAACACTGCTGTGCCAAGTCACTGAGAGGATCCAGGACCGGGCAGTGTCCCAATACACCATGAAATGAGGCTGGGTTGTACTACTGATGAGCAGCGAGCGAGCTAGAGGCTCAGGAACACTGGTCAGAGGTGCTGGGGCTGAGTGCAGTCCTCGTAGCCACCAACCAGCACAGGTGCCACCTGTACCTGCCATCCACTGGCCCTTGGTGGCTTCCCTGGGGCACAGTGGTGTGTGAGTGGTGTAGCTCTTGCTGTCACATGAAGATCTGTATTCTCACTCCTCTACATGTAGCTCCAGCTTCACATGTTTGCCAGAGCCCACAGCCCAGTGTGTTAACAGCCAGCTGGAGAGCAACCCCCAGGGCCAGGCAGGTCCTGTGCCAGGAGGGAGGCTCCCTTTGCTGTTGCAGATGGTGCTTTCCTTTGCATCTTCATCTCTTTGTCTTTCCATTTCTGAACCTCTGCGATGATAACTAAAGGCTAATGGGATTTCTGTTCTTGACCCATTTCTTTGCAGGTGCCAGTGTCCCCTGTTGCCCGAATATCTCAAGTTAGTTTTGACTCCTGTTTTTATCCTTTGACACCTTTTGCTTTTTCTTTCACTTTCTCTCTCGTCTCTGTAATTTTTTGTTTCAGTGTCATGAAGGTCACCCTCACCCACAGCTGACTGTAAAATGGCAATGATTTCACTTTCTGACATGATATGTACGGCCAGGCTCAGTACTGCTCACATGGCACTACAAGAGCTCACTGCAACACAGTGCAGAAGGGAAGGCTCTGATTACTGGGCTGCCAAGAGGCTCTTGCAGTAGCCCCCTGCTCTCAGTCCTCCTGCCTCCTCAGGGTGGTATGCCAGGCCCTGCCATGGCACCAGGCCTGCAGCTGGCCCTGTGTGGGGACAGATAACCTTGGCCATTCTGGAGGGAGTAACCAGCTGAAAACCCCAAATGGACAAATGGAAGAGTGCTCTTCAGCCCACTGATTGAACACACTCTCTTCCTACCTTGGGCAAATTGGTTTCCCTAGGCTGGGTTGCCTGTATTATAGAGTTAGGCAAAACACGTGCCAAGGGATGCTGATTGTCTCTGAACTGCTCTTGTTCTGCTTGGCAGTGTTGGCAGCAGAGTCCCAGGCACAGAGCAGAGGGACTTACTACTCTAGAAGGTTGAATGGAGTAGTACCAGCCTGCAGTTGTAACTGCCCCTCTATCATATATCCTTTGAGCTTGAAGTTCACCTTCAAACAACCATGCAGGTGTAGTCTCCCTGCTGCTGGATGTACAAGGCATCTGTGTGTGTGCATAGGAATGGGGAAATATGTAGGATAAATACATCCACCACCAGGGCCAAGGGCTTTGTAGTCTGCAGCCCTGCGGGCATTGTAAGACCTCTGAGCCCTTCTAGCCTGGTGGAGAACTCACTGTCCTCACTTCCTCAGAACAATTGGAAGAGTTTGTGGGAGTCCTAGCAGTGTGTACAAATCTCCTCCATCTTGCCTTGCACTGTCAATTGCAGTTGTTCTATGTTCACCATAATAGGATTCCGACCACCTCTTTCTCCCCATCTACCCTCACAACTCTTTTGTTGCTGCAGCACAACTTTGACCAGCAAAACAACAGGTGTGAAGAGACCCCATTGTATTTCTCAACAGAGATGAGGGTCTTCAGCTCTACTATGGTCTGTGGCTCCGCTGTACTTCGTACATAACCACAATGGGATAAGCACATACTCTGGCTATGTTCCAGCCTCTTTCTTCTTCCAGCCTCACTTCTGCCTTGGCCCCACACTGTTCTCATCATTCAGTTGCTTGTCAGTAACAGTTCTGCGAAGGCCACTCCTGGGCTACTGCCTCGGAGCTCTGGCACCAGTGAGGAAATCGTGCAGAAATCAGCATCATCTCTGTGGGCCTGCTCAGCCACCTCAGGGATCACAGTGGGTGAAGTGGCAGAGGACCATTTGCAGGAGGACCTAAGGACAAGGCAGAAGAGGGATATAGCCTGTGTTCTCAGGCTATCCGTGGATAGCTCTGCACTGTCAAGTTATGGCAGGATGAGTGTGTGTTGGATCGGGTCTTGCCTACATACAGATGCCAGATGCTTTATGCAGAGGTCTGAGGTGTAACACTTCCATGTTAACACCTCATGACTTGTCACCACTGTAAATGTATGTGTAAAAAGCATATACCCAGCCTGGGAACTGTTCCATCACCTCAGTGGCCCATCACTGCCATCTGTGGTGGCATTCAGCCTCCTGGGAGATTGAGAAGCTCCCAGCTGTGCTCCAGCCTTTTTCCCTGAGTGTGAGTCAACAGCATCAGCCTATTAATAATCATTATTACCCATGTGGGGTTTCTGGGAAACCCACAGAGCATCCAATGAAGTCATGAGCCTTGGGATTTGGATGAGATGTTTCACAACCACATTCCTGTCAGTTCAACATCTCAGCATCAGAGAAGGAAGTTGCGATGGTTGAGCCCTGAATCCTAGGGCCCTGGCAGGGCTCCTCCTAATCCCACATGCACACAACCACAGTAACTGTCCCCTGTGCGGGACCTGTGGGATCCCCTCCTCTGGGCCTTTCCCCTGAGCAGGGCTTCAGCTGTGCCCAGGACGAGCCGTAACTGTGCATCCCTGCAAGATAGGGCAAGACTTCTACCATGGCTAGAGCTGCATCCCAGCTCACAGCAGCCTCCTAAAAGCTGCTGGAGGGGACATCACTGCACGTGGTGCCTTGAACAAGCCAGCCCAGAAGAGCTGAATTTTGAGCCCTAGAGCTGGCTGTGTCTTGGGAGCATCACTGAAAAACACTTGAGTTATGCAGCTGTGTGCAGAGCTGCTCCTCAGCTCTCACAATGTTGCACCATGTCCAAGCAGGGAAGCAGCTGTTGTTCCTTGGGGCCCTTCTCATGTTTCGCTAGCTTCTTGGGGACTGGGACAGCATCTGTCTACCCAAAAAGCTGTACGCATGCACTGCAGAGGTGTCCTCTGGTGCAGGCGTGGAGGAGTTTCTTTTTAACGGCATTGTTAGGGGTAAGCAAAAGGATCAGCCTCAGCCCTTGGTGGTTAGAGCACCAGCGGATCAGTGTGTTCATCTTGAGCCCATGTGGGAGCCCGGGAAGCACAGTGACAGCATATCCTTGTCCTGTTCCTGCCAGGGGCTGACCCAAACCCCTGCCCACTGCGTGGCCTGCTCTGTGTGCCCAGTGGCTTTACTGTCTGAGCATGCTCACCCACCTGGCCATGCACATTCTGCACATCACCTTTCTGTTCTGTTGACCAAACCATGTGCTCTGACAGTGTATGCCGCATGCCATGTGGTCTCGTCAACTTCCCATCCATCCATCCCTCCCAGTGCTTCACATAGTCACACGTGTCCACCTTGCACCTACCTTTTGGGTTTGCTGTGCACATGCTGTTATTGAACCTTCCTTGGCCATGCGGAGTCATAACCGTTCTCTTCTCCCTCCTCCCTCCTTGTCTCACTTGCAGGCATGCGTGACCACCCCCCCATTCCTGTGACAGACCTCGCTGACAACATCGACCGTCTGAAGGCCAACGATGGGCTGAAGTTCTCCCAGGAGTATGAGGTGAGGGTGAGAGTGGGACGGGTGGTGGGGCAGAGTGATGCTGGCCAGGACCCCCAGCAGAGAGGGCTTGATGAAAGCTGAGATGTGCCTCCCCTGTAGCAGCACTGCCTGGGCAGGCCCCATGCCATTCTTGGGAGCTTGCCAGTACTCCCTGCCAGCCCCAGAGCAGTGAGAACTCGCCTTGAGCAGTTGAGGCATGGCTGGTACAGGGAAAAGGCCTTGCAGCAGAATGTGCAGCAGCCTGCCATGCTCCCACCATGGTGACGGCCTTTGGCGTGAATGGGAACTTGTGTCTGCTCGCCTGAGCTGTCTCTGATCATTTTGCTCTGCTCTGTGAGGGCTACCCTCTATCCAGGTTGGTTGAGGTAATTCAGTCCACAGCATCCTATGCCCCTTCACTTCCATCTGCATTCAAAGCTTTGCTCTCTGTGCCTTTGCTCCTTTGATGCCAACAACCATGCATTTGAGTTCTCATTCCTGCTTTCACCATCTACTCTCCCCCTGCACACTGTTGGACTGTACTGGCATTAGCCTGTGCCATTCAGCATCTCTGCTGCCAGAAACTCTGCTAATGTCCCACTGCCCTGGAGCAGTCCCAGCTCCCCTCACTGCACAGAGCTCTGCAATCCTTAGCTGCAAACTCACCTGCACTGCTGAATCATGCTCCCACTGTTATCCATATCTCACCTGCACTGCTGAATCATGCTCCCACTGTTATCCATATCTCTCGTAGAGCCCCTGGGTAGGTACTGTCTGCACCTGCCACTGATGATACCTTTGCTCACATACACAGGCATGCGCTGGGTGTTTGATGAACCCCTCCATCCTGCACTGCACCTCTCCCAGCCCAACTCTCTCCATTCCTGTCCTCCCCAGAGAACAACTTGCCAAGGGACTGCACAGATGGAGGGGAAGGGGCTGACCTGCATGAGGGCTGCCTTGACTTTATCAGCATTCTCCAGGCTGTATGATTAGGTTGAAACTGTAAAACCAGGAAAAGTTCCTCTGCCGCCATGAGAGCAGCAATGGCAGAATGATGTTTCGCTGTGCTTATATGCAGGACTCTCTTGAGCTGCAGGGGACTTGTAAATAAACCACCACTAGTATTAAAGAGGGAATAAATTTAGGAAGTGTTCTTTGCATGTGTTATCACTTCTGTTTGAATTGTTATCTGCCTAGGCCTGTGGCCTCCCCTTCCTGCACCATACCTACACTGATTTATGAGATGAGATCAGAACATTTGCCCAAGAGGTAGGATTATATATGCCAAGAAAGGAAAAGCAGATCTCTAAGTTGAGAAGGTAAGGGACAAAATCCAGCTAGTTCAAAGGGTGTGCTGTGTGTATCCGAGGAAAGCACAGAGCTCTTTTTTGCTTTGGGATGCCAAGTGGAGGGCTTTAGCATCCCTCTGCATTCAGCTGTCTGAATCAGAGAGATTAGCCACAGCATTACATTGCAACTTGGGAAATGTTGTAAGGAATAATGTGCTTCCCTTGCAGCTACCTTGCAGCTGTGTGTTCATATATGTCCTGCCAGTGGTGCCAAGGTGTGCAGTCATATGTGTCTGCCTTGGGCTTTTTGTTACCAGTCCAGCTGAAATGTTAAGCAGGGCTGTCCACTGTGCTACAGGCAGGATGTGGCTCTGCTGCACAGTGGGGATTCGGCAGGATCCAGTGTCTCTGCACTCCTATCCTCACACTAGGCCTGTGCTCATTAGAGCCTGCAGTGTAATACTGAGCTGTGGGAACTGTTTTGGAAAAAATGAGCATTAAGTAAATTCTCTTAGCTGCTTTCATGAGCCTCTTTCTTCTCATTTCTCTTTCTTTAGAATATCATGGCTGGTTGAGAGCACCAATCAGTTGTACTTCTCATGTTGAAGCAGCTATTAAGTAGCTGATTGTTGCATGTAATTTTTTCCCCTGGATTCTACTGTGTTTGACTCTTCATCAGCTGGAAATTACTGAATATGTCAGGCTTGTACAGTGTTTGACATTCGGATGGACCCCAAAGCAGAAGGGGTTGCCCGTTGTTGGCATGTGGGTATCAATACAATAATTTCCCATTTGAAATGCCAATGAGAAGAATCCTGGGTTTGCAGAGAACAGCAGCTGCCTCTGCAGGACTGCTGCAGCAGTGGGTCTGCTCCCATCCTGGTCCCTGTGTATGTGGGTTTGGCAGACAACAGCTCCCTTTAGGCCCTGCAGTAGGAGGGCCAGAGGGCAAAATGGGCATGGCATGTGCCATGGAAGGGAATTTACAGAGTGGATGCAGAAATAGCTGAGATGGGAGGGGAGAAGGCTGTGCAGCCCCTGTGGGAGCCCAGGAGACAGGAACCACACCTCAGGGCATTCTATGCATTTGAAGTAAGTGGTGAGGCAGTCCCAGCATTTGCCCTGGGACTGTGTGAACCCCAGACCTTACACAGAGCTGTTGTAAGCATGACCCAGCACTTAGAGAAATGGAGGCCCTGACCCTGTTCCCCATGGCATGATAGTGCTGCCAGACTGGGCATAGCACAGTTGAGCAGGGAGACCCAAGGGAGGAAGGCATTGTAGATGAACCTCAAGGCCCATTTGCTGTTTGATTGTGCTTTGGAATAGTTGCATTTTAAGTGTTTTTGCAGAGCAACCTGTCAGCCTAACATCTCTGCAGGATGTGGAGCTGTTTATAGATGGCTTACGTTCTAGGAGCAGTGGCACCACAGGTGGAGAGCAAATATTTAACAGCACTTTTAACCACTGAGGCCAGCTGGCCCAGAGCCATCAGTCTGTCACTTGCCTTAGTTCTGCAAGCAATAGCAGAGTAACCTAGACACAGGTGACACAAACAAGACCTGCCAGCACCTCTCCACACGCCTGGGAAGGAAGCACGAAGGATGGCAGAGATTTCTCACAGCTATCTGACCCCCATTCCCACAGGTCAGAGAACAAATAATATTGCTCACACCCATTTGCCACCCCACATAGCTGAGCAGCCCATGGGACAAAGCCAGCACAGAGCAAGCTGTACACAAGAGCAGGTTCCCAACCTGCAGGTTAGTCCTCACCCCTGGCATGCAGGAGCCATCCCAGCTGGACCTGCTGGTACCCCTGGTGCAACAGGAGAGGTTGAACTGCAAGTGCTGGGAGCTGAGCTGGCTGCAGGCACAGTCAACTGCTGTCAGCAGCTCTGGTGTGGGGCACAGCACAACCCTGCCATGTTCCCCAGGCATGGAGCAGCTGGGGAGCAGGGTACAAGGGTCTGGCAGCAGCTTCTGGCTTGGCTGCACCAGGAGAGTATTTCATTTTTAGTGTACAGTGAGAGCTACAGTGAATTTACAGTGTGGGATTAATGGAATTAAATTAGTAGAAGGGAGGCTGAACCCCTTGGCTATGGATCTAAGGGCAGTAGCAGGCACTGTCGCTGTGTTGGAGCTCCTCCTGTGGGTACCTTCCCGTGCTGCAGCCTGTGCACCTGGAGCAGGATCCTGCCCTCAGACGGTGTTGGGAGTACCTGCACTGGTACAAACAGGTGTGCACACATGCACCACATCTCGCACTGTCGCTGTGGGATCCACCAAGCCAAGCACTGCTGTCCCATTTGGTGCTGTTAGCAAACAGGGGACTGGCTGGCTCCAACCAGTGCTGATTCCTGCTCCCTTGTGGCTGCTGCTATTTCTGGGCATCACCTTTCCAGGGAAAAAAAATTACTTGTGTCCAAACTACAACTTGTGGCTATTGCTCCTCATGCCCAGTCCCTTTGGCATGTCCATTCAGTATATGACACCCAGAAGGAGCAGAGCAGTCTTTATGTGATGAGAGAGTGGTACTGCCCAGCCCATTAGTTCTTGATAATCTTTAGGTTGTCTATGAGATTTGCCTGTGCTTTTGCTTCCTAGCATGGTGAGGAAGCTGCCGGACCCTTCCTCACAGTTTTCCAAGGAGAGAAGCACTGCTGGCCTGCCCTGTATTCACTTGCATTTCCCTAAAAGCCACCAAGAACAGGCATCTCCCATGCCTGCAGCCCTGGCAAGGCAGCTCAGGCAGTGGGAGAGGTGCTTGGGTCCCTGGGGCTGGTGAGCCCAGGAGGTGCTGGGCCCAGGGAGCCGCTTGTTGTGGGTTTAGTGGGCTAATCAGGAAGCTGCCTGGAGGGCATGCAGCACTCACGTTCCGGTAATAAGAATAATAAGCCTGAAGCGCTGCCAGCGATTGATTCAGAAGCACATTATGTCCTCATTTGAGACACAGTGCAGATTGACAGTGGTCAATGCTCGTGCTAATGTGGTTGATTTCACAGGAGGACAGAAGCACTCACTGCCTGAGTACCTTCTCATCCCTATGCCCTTGTGCAGCCACCTGAGCTGCTGAGAAATGTTGGGCCATGACCACCCAGCTCCTTGGCTGCTCCAGGTAGGGCCAGCTGTGCTGTCCCAGGGGTCTGCCTGGCTGGGCTGCCCATGCCTGCTCTTGCCTGCCAGCAGCAGAGACAGTGGCAGAGACTTGGCATATGGAGGGATTTTGGAGCTGCACTGAGGAAGGGGAGCAACAAACCCAAGGTGGACTGTATCTGAGAGTCAAACTGGCACCTAGGGATGTTTTCAAGGCATTTGTAAAGTGCTCTCGAATCTATCGAGGAAATAGCCTTTTTCCAGTCCCTTTTCAATGGTCTGACTCCATCTTTATGGCAGTAGCAGCAGGGATCCCTGAACTACTTTGGAGAGATTACTCCTTGCACTTCCATGCTGGGAAGGAGGAGTTTCACTAATTGGGCTTTTTCTTAATTTGCACTTGCTATCTTACAGCATCTCCCCTGTCACTTTAAAGCAAAGTAAAACTGAAAGTCATGGTGCTTTTAAGTTTGTTCCTGGCTCATTTCCTTCCAATTTCCCAGCCCTTCTGCTTTCTAGGAAGAATTAGTTGAAAGTGTTACTCTGATCAAGTTTTGGGATGAAGCAGTGATTCCCATGAGCCCCAGAAAGGAATAAGAGCAGATTCTCGGTGCCCAAGCACTTGTGGAGCAAGGTGGGGAGACAAGGTAGTGCTGCCACAGTCAGGGTCTGCAGGGCATTGTATGGAGATGGGACAAGACTTGCCAACCACCACTCCAAGGGCTCCAATTGTTCTCCAAGCAGCCCATCATCCTCTGGTTTATTTACTCTTGTGTTTGCCTAAAGGGGGGAACAGGTGTACATTAATTCATCACCAGAGTTTAAATTAAATCATTTTACTTCTAAATGAGTCACTAATTTGCAGGAGTATTTAATTAGAGCCTCTTTGCACTCAGGTGCTCTATTACTTCTGACTTTCTCACCTGTTTGCCCTCTTAAGATGCTGATGATGATTAGACCATTTCTGCACATCCTCATTGCACATCAAAGCAATTAACCCTAATGGCAACACCTTGATTCTCCTCCTTGGTTCTGGGGGCTCTCGGCAGCCTTGTACCCCCCAGGAAATAACCCTTTTCTCTGCTGTGGCAGGACACAGACTTGCTGTCCAAAGCATACTGCACTGCACATGTAGCTCAGGTAGCCCCACAGCCTTTTGGCAGTGATTTGCACGAACAACTGCACTGAGCCCTGCCTGCCTCTGCCACGGAGGGAAGACTTGCTCCAGTACCCACCTGTGCCCACTGAGAGTGTTCACAGGGTGCAAGTGAAGCTGGTGCTTTCTTGTGTTGCTTCTCCCCAGCAAGAAAATGCCCACTGATACCTTCAGGACCAGTCTCAGCCCCACTGCCATCTAGTCAGTTCTCTCCATGGACTCTCCATGTGTAGACTAGGGCCACCTTTTCGAAAAATAAGTATTATTTATGTCTCTTATAGGCATTCATAGGGCCATATCTTCCTCCTTCGTTTGTCTATTTTTGTTTCTCCTTCAGTGTGCTCTGGATTGACCGGACTGATATCAAAGCCCCTCTCACTTATCCCCAGTCCAAACCAAAATGTCCTTATACATTATATTACTCTTATTTTTTCATGCTTTTGATGATTTCTGCATTGCCCTTCTGCAGTTCAGCCCCATCATTAGGTGGGCAGCGTTCCTCCCTGCCACACAGCTGGGAGATCATCCAAAGAGCTGATCTAGTGAGCAGCCTACCCTGAAAACACAATACAGGTGCCTGAATGAAATGAAGTGCTCCAGAGAGCCATGAGCTGTGCTAGGATGTCTGGGTGCCTGGGTAGAGGAGTGTGCAGAGGCTAAGGCAGCCACGCCTGTGGGTTTCCAGCCAGAAGCATTGCTTGAAGCCTCCACTCTCACCATCCCTGCCTCAGCGCCTCTGAGCACAGTGGCTGCCTGCTTATTACACTGATAATAGAAAATTACAGGTTTTCTGTAGGAAATGTCTATTTACATCCTACATTTCCCAAACTACCCATTAGCATCACTGTGATGTCACATCCTCCTGCACATTTTCGTCAGCGCTGGCCCCTCTGCCTGCAGGCAGCCTGCTGCTGTGGGGAAGGCTGGTACCGTGGGCCACATGGGGACAGACAGCTGCCAACTGGCACAGCACTGGCCCGTGCCCTGCCCATGCTGCAAAACCCTCAGGGCTAGTGCAGCGATGCAGGCAGTGCCTGTGCTCCATACCCAGGCTAGTGCCCACCCCCACTGCTGGCTGCTTGAGAAATGCTTGCTTGACAGCACAGGGTATAGGGGACAGCAGTGGGTGTTACCTTGTGCACAGCTGGTGGTTGGTGGGACTGAGCAGAGGGACCATGAGGGCTGTCTATGTCAGCCCAGTCAGGGAGCTGTGCTTCCTGGCTCACCTGATCCAGAAGTGACAGACAGGCATTTCACTGCCTGAGAAACCTTCTGACATGGTTCTCTGCCAAGAAGCGAACACATGTGCCTACAGAGAGCACTGCGTGCAGTGTTTCCCCTTGCCTGTTTGCCCAGTGTTCATGTCTCTGAGTCAGCAAAGTTTGGGAGACGCAGAGCTGGAGCATGATTTTAAGAAGGTTTTGATGGTGTTGGTATTTTCAAAGGAACGGGTTCATGGGGTTAGTGATTTCTGCTATAGCTGCTTGCCCCTGCCTTTCCCAAGGCTGCATGTGAGGGGCAAGTCCCTACATGAGGCAGCTGTCTTTTATCTAGCTTGATCATGTGTCTCTCAGACAACAAAGTCACCTCATCTCAGAGGCATGCTTCAGGTATGGTCCTTGTTCACCTTGTTTTGTTCATCGACAAAGATGAAAGGGAAGGCTTTGGGAAGAGGTTGCTTGGCCATGGAGGAGCCATGCACTGGGTGCAACAGCACATGGCTCATGGAAGAATCATCAGGTGTGCAAGATCAGGTGGGATTGGGATGTGTGCTTTTCAGGCAATTGCATAGTGTGTAGGCCTTTGGCCAAGATTTATAAGCACATCTCTCCCCCAGGTTTATTTCTTGTCACTCTATTAACTCAAACGAGAGATGTTTACATTGCGCAAGTAGCTGGAGCAGTGGATAGTAACCTATCAATTTTCATGACTATTCCCTGGCAAAAGCTCATAGGCTGTCTTGCAGGACACTAATACTGAAAGCTCCTGGGGCACAAGACACACGGGGCTTGCTATATTTCAAGAGACTGCAGTTCAACAGCTAATAAAACTGCTAGGTCAAGAACTGTGCAATCAGGTCTCTCTGGAGTCCTGGCAGAAGACCAAATTTCTGCTGATGGGTAGCTCCAGAGGCAAGGACAGCATGGAGCAAAGGAGATGAAGGCTCATCTGCAGCAAGCTGCCCCAGCAAGGGGCTGCTTTACCTGCAGGTGAAGGGATGCATGTCCCACTGGAAGCTGTTTTTTGGTGTTGTCTGGCTTGACCCTGCTGCTGTGGACACCCGTGGAAGTTGTGTTTGGCCTGGGGAGAGGTGTGCAGGGTGATTTCCTGACTGAAAAATGTACTGCAGCATCCCGCTGTGCTGTAACCTCTCCTGACTCCTTCCTTCTCTTTCTCTCCACAGTCCATTGATCCAGGGCAGCAGTTTACCTGGGAGAACTCCAACCTGGAAGTGAATAAACCGAAAAACCGCTATGCAAACGTGATTGCCTATGACCACTCACGTGTCATCCTGACCTCCATCGATGGTAAGAGTGACTCTGGAGTGGGCACCCCAGCAAGGAGTTGAACCTGACTGTGGCAGGGGACCATCTTTTTCCCTGTTTTCAGTTGAGCAGGGGCAGACATCAGCATGATCAAATGTGTGTTCTGAATGGCCAGAAAAGAGAAAAGGCTCTGCAGTGCTTTCCTCAGAGCAGTGTGTCCTGTGTCTTTGGCTCTTCATGCTGTTGCCAGTGGAGATCCCTGTCCCAGCAGCCTTCCCACTGCTGTCCTTGCTGTGTGACTTCAGCTGCCTTCCTCAGTACATGGTGAAACATGGCACTGTTAGCCCTGCCACCCTCTGTCCCAACCATTGGGCCAGTATCCTCCTCTGAGACTCGTCAGTATGTCATACTCCCAAGTATGTGCTCAGAGCAGCACAGGATGAGGGGTACCCCTTCCCCTGGGACATCAGGCTCCATATATCCTTGTCTTCTGTGGGAGATGCATTAGGCCCTGGTGTCCATAGCACTGACCCCCATGGCTCTGAGAACCAGCCTCACATCTCTAGAGTTTGGGCTAATACGTGTTTTTAGTTCCCTTGCACACGGGGGAGCTGGAGCCTAGGCTCACCTGTTCCCACTGCTTTATAAACCAGCACCCAGCTCTGCACACCAGATCTGAGCTGACTCATGGGGATGAGGAAGATGCAGCTATTTCAATGCACCCCTGCTTGGGGAAGGAACTGGGGCCTGGCTTTGCACACAGGTGGTCCTACAGTCACTGGCATCCTTTTTGGGGGGATGTAAAAGCCTTTTCTAATGCTAATGCACTACTGATCCTCTTCTGATTGAGGAGGACAGCCAAACATTCCCTCACAGCAAGCCCCATTAAGCAGCAGTCTGGCATGCCTGCTCTTGGGCATACCCTCTCAGACAGCTGTGGGTTGAACACGTGGGGGAATCCCTATTTTCCAGGCTGACTCAGTTGCTGGAAGTAGTGTCTGTGCCTTCCTGGGAACCGTTCCCCGAAGCACCGTGCCAGGTCCCTGTCACCCATGCCAAGGGAGCCGAGCGCTGCACTCCAGCTGCTGCTGCTCCCCCAAAGCTGCCAGCACTTTGTTTTTGCTGGAGACTGCTGACACCTGTAGAAAATTCCCCAGGAAAAAAGGACAAGGGGTGACCTCCAGCTTTATTTCCTTCCTCTAAGGAAATGCAGATGCTCTCTCCTGGGGAGACAAGGAGATTCCTGCTGTTTTCTCTCCCTGCGGCCGGGTTAGCCCATGCTGAGCAGGGTTTGGAAACAGCCCCAGGCCTATGCTTTTCGTTTATTTTAGTAACAGATGCATTTGCATTTTAAAGGCCTTTACAAAAAAATTCTTTTCCTTAAAGTAGTGGAAGCAGAGTGGAGGCTGGAGCAGCCTCTGCCAGCAGAGAGCAGAGGTCTCACACTGAAGGGTTTCAGTGGTGGTGGGAGGAAGATCTCCTGCTCCTCTAGGATACCTGTCTCTGCAGAAAGGATGGGAGGACATCCCTGCCTGAATTTGCTTGCTAACAGAGCCAAGCTAATGAAACAGCCTCATTTTTAAAAAGGTGCTGTAGGACCATAACAAATTGCTGGTGAATTTAAGACAATTATTTCAATTAATTGCTTGGGGCCAAACAAGCTTCTTAATATTCCTGCCTGTGAATTTCTGTTTGTGTGCAAGTGGCAACTGTCTCTGCTTTGGTGTTGCCTGCTTGTTCCATTAATGTGGGAGGTACAAAATATTCTTCTTTGCTCGGGCACCATCCCTGTCCTTTGCAGGATGCCTGGGGGAGATCCTGGCATCACCCCATAAAGGAGACTTGTCAAGAGCCTTGCGAACATGCCAGCCTCTTCCTCTGCTTGCAGGGCCCAGCAGAGCAATAGGTACAGACTGGGTTGTGAGCTGCCCCCCGAGTAACGCTTGCCCTCTTTCTCCTCCACAGGGGTCCCAGGCAGTGATTACATCAATGCCAATTACATTGATGGCTATCGGAAGCAGAATGCCTACATCGCCACACAGGGGCCTCTGCCAGAAACCCTCAGCGACTTCTGGAGGATGGTGTGGGAGCAGAGAACAGCAACTATAGTCATGATGACTAGACTGGAGGAGAAGTCCAGGGTACAGTGTGTGCTTCCTTTCTTTCCTGAAGCTGCTGGGGGACAGAAGAGGGATGGGAACATTTCATAGAATAAGGGCATCCAGAAAGAGTCAATTCCAGTGATTCAGCTCACGGCTACTGGCAGCCCAGCAATAAATGCCTTGTAAGCATATCCCCATGGGGCAAAAGGGAGGCAAAACCTCCTGATACTGTCCTGCTCATTTACCCATTTTGCCTGCATGTCTGTGTGCACACTCATCCTTTCCCTGCCCACATCACTCGCACCAAAGGGAGAAAGGAAAGCTGTGAGTTGGGGAGAGACAGTCCTAGAAGCTGAAAAGCTGCAATGTGTTGGTGATACCAGCAGCATCCTGCAGCCTGACAGGACCCTGGCGTCTCTGGCGATGCAGGGGAATGGCTGACAAGGTCTCATTGCAATAACAAGACTGATTTGTGCCTTGTCCAACGACAGTATGTATAAATGATCAGCTCATACTGCCAGGATTAGATATTCTGATGTAATAAATGCAAAGCTGCCTACAAACTCTGGGGATGGTGTGAGATGGAGAAGGAGTAGGAGCCCTCACTGCAGATGATACTTGGTTTTCGTGACAGAGGTTCTTACTCAGCTCCTGAAGCAAGATTTTGTAAGCTGTGACCAAGTGCTCCCATGCCCAGATGCACCCTTTGGGCAAAGCCTGCCCAAGCAAGAGGCAGCTTCTGCCTCTCGTGATTCAGTTTGTTCCTGAAAGTAAAATTTTAGTGGTGAGCATTTGTACTTGCAGAATATTTTAGTGTTGCCATGCCAACAGCAGGAGAAGGGCCTTGTGCACTCAAGCTGTGAAGCACTGGTTATTTTTAGCCAAATAAGCTCATTCTTGAGAAGCAGAAACTGTCAAGTTTGGGTTTAGTTAAAACTTCTGCCCGCATGCTCTCCCTCCTTTTCAAAGCTTTAGCGCTGAAATGCTCACAGGGGTGTCCCAGCCCACGCTGGCTGGGAGGAAGCAGCTGGAACAACTGATCACTGTGGCAAAACAGATCTGCTTTTCCTGCATGTACAAAAACAGGCATTGTTGATGGGTTTCCCTGGGTCTACAAATGCCCTACAGCCTGCAGGGAAAAATAACATTCCTTGGAGATGAGCTGCTTCTAGACATCCAATCCCAGCTTTGCACTGTGCTTCCCACTGCATGGTGCTGCCTGTTGTGTGTGATGGCTGCTGTCACTCACCCAGCCCAAACATGGGGAAGAAGTTAATTTGACCTGTCCTGCAGCTCATGGCTTGGCACATGTATTAAGCATGATCAGAAGCTTCTGATCAACTGCTCTCTGCAGCTGCGGGTTATGTGGGGACTTTCTTGTGCCTTCACATTTGAAGTATAAGGAGAAGCCCTTCCAGGTTGCTAAGTAAATCCATGCCCGAAGTCCTGACTCACTTAACTTCTGGGCTGTTTAGTTATGGCAAAGCATTCAAAGGTGCATGTTTCTTGAAGATAACGTGTTTTCTTTGACCTCACAGGCACTTGTCTTTGCCCAAGATGCCTGTGCTATTGAGCCGTGCGTTATCTCCCCCAGCATGCTCGCTGTCATATCATCCTGCAGTTACCTCCTGCAGGATTGGTTTCTGTCCCAAACACGGTGCGTGTGGTCAGGCTTTTGCTGACAAGACAGGCACTGTGAATCCCTGTCATGGGCAAGAGGTGACCAGAGCCCTCACAGAATCTGCAGGCAGCCTGCCTGACCCTGCATGCTGCCCAAGCAGGGATAGGCTGACCCAACCAGACCCAGACCCCAGCATTCACTCCCTGGCACTGCCTGCCCATGTCCTGCTGCCTCTTTGGCGCATCCCCAGCATTAATGAGAAGTGGGCAGTTTTCTCAGGCACAGCAGGAGAGGTGAGTTGCCAGGGAAGGCAGTGGAGAAGACTGGCCACTCCAGAGTCCAACCAGCCATCCACAGCAGGGGCTTCCCAGGATATGTTTGCTGGACCCTGTGGGTGTCTCAGGGCATCCTCTCACAGCAGGGCCCTGGTAGGGAGTTGGGATGTGGACTTCCAGATTATTTTCTCTAGGTTTTTTTTGTTATCTTTGTCAGTGTTTCCAAGTTTCATCCACCTTCCTGCTCTGCTTTTCCTCATGCCCCTTTGGTAGTGGCTAGAGGTCTCTTGAGAGCACACCTTTTTGGGACCAAGAAAGATCCCATCCCAGTCATTGCCCATTGCTCCAGATTTTCAGCATGAGTCATTGTTTTGCAGTTCATTCCACTCCAGAGCCTTCAAACCTCATATGATGTAACCCCTTGGGTCCCTGCAGCATTGCTGCCTAGTGATGCTTACACTGCTGTGGGACAGCACTGCTCCAGGCAGTCACATGGCATCACAGCATTACCCAAGGGTGACCTGACTTGAAAGTCTCCTTGCCCAGGGGCTTCAGTGCAGGCACAGGACTGTCATTCCAACTGCAGAGCCTGGAGTGGGTAGCAGGGCCTCATGGCAAGATGCCCAGTACAGAGCTGGTGCTTCCACCTTCCCAAGCAAGCTCCCCAGGTCACCCTTGGCAGTGCTGTGATAAGCCAGCCAGGACCAAGCCGCAGCTTGGCAGCCCTGTGGGGGTGACACTGCTTTAAAGGGCTCCTGAGCTGCAGGGGGAAAAAAAATCTTTAAAGAGCATCAGCTTTTATGGTCTGCAATTTCAGCTGGCTTGATGGTCCAAATCATCCTCCCTTTTTCATGTTTTCACAAAGCGAGAAGCACATAAAGGATAGAAATGGCTGGATTGTGCAATTTAGCTGCCTTCAAAGCTTTACAATCAGTTTCAGAATCATTTGGTGGCAGTTCAGAAACACACATTGTAGATTAGCTTTCCCGAAGCTGCGAGCGTGGCGCGTCCCTGCTGGGCTGTGTTGCATGAGAGAGGTATTAAAGCAGGATTTCTCCTACCCTGGGCTATCCCCGAGAGCCCAGTAGAGTGAGGTCTCCTGGAGTAGTGCTCTGGCTTGTTCTGCTCTAGACCAGAGCACCAAGCATCCGTCCCTGGGGTGTGATCTCTGCTGGCATTTTGTGTCCCCAGGCAGGAGTGTAAAGAGGCTGATGCTCAAGGGCTCTGGGGAAGAGGAGCCTGGCAGTCACATCATACTCCAGCCCTCTCACTGGCAGTAATGCTGTCTGGAGCAAGCAGGGCCGGGAGCAGAGCACAGCTCTCAAGCTGAAGAGAGGTGGCTGGCTGCTCTTGGGCACTGGGCATCCAAGGGGAGGGACAGCAGCCACTCAGCAAGGCTGCAGTAAATGGCTGTTCAGGACATCACTGTGCTCCTTAAGTTAATGAGAAACAAGCACTGCCAGAAGAAAACATCTCTTATCTGCTTTAGTGCCACAGTGCATTGCCTTCAGCATAAAATTTACAGAGCTTGAAAATGGGGCATAAACATTATGGGTAAATTTGGCAGAAAATGTGACTGACTCTTATCTGGTCATGAATAAATAATTTTCAATTACCAGCCCAGGCGCTGCTATTATCCCACACAGGGAACTCCTCTGAAGTTTGTTTTGTGCTCGAGTACACGTGGCCCTGCAGCATGTGGGTGGCAGGAGGGGACTGCCGTCCCCAGGGTGTAGGCTCAGGCACAGGGACATGCTGTGCTGTTCCCTGAAACTTTCCCTGCAAGCCACACCAAGGGCAACACAGCAAGCAGATGCCCCAGCTTTTACAGGATGCTATGCTGCCCTCCCCTCCTTTAGAGAGGGGTCATGTCATCCTCAATCCAGGCAAGGCAAACTCAGGCCTCAGTGGAGACACAGCCTGCAGCTGCCACCCGCTCATGAGGATGGGATCAGTTTAGCTGTGAAATGAGGTTTGTGACCTCCAAGTTGTTCGCGCTGCAGCCAGTCAGCATCAAATAATGGTCTACTCTGTGCCAAGTGAGGAAGGGGAATCTTCTGAGATTTTTGCAGGGCCTGCCATGCTGCCACAGATCCAAGGCAGCACAGCAGCCTGAATGGCAGGAGACCCTGGACAGGAGGCAGTGAAGCTGCTCTGTGTGCATGGTCACCTGCAGTACCCCATTAGGCAGCCTTGCTCCAGACACTTCTGCCAGGGATGGATTTACTGAGAGAATAATCCAAAAAAGCAGGGACAGATGCATCCCTCTGGCTCCAGGTGTCTGCACTCCAGAGCCAGAGTGCAGGATGAGGGCTCTGAGCTCTCACAAGCCCCACCTTGTTGGAAGTGCTTTCAATTAAAAGGCAGAACTTCATTGATTTTTAATTAAGCTTATTGTTTCCCTTCCCACACATTCCCCTGTAAACACATTCTGCTCATAATTAAGTTTACTATTCCTTGACAAGCACAGATGATCTTCCATTCACTCCTCTCTCCTAGGGCGGGAAACCATTTTCGGTGCAGTGCACATGGGTGGGAATGAAATCTTCCTCCTGTCAGCCAAGCACTGCAGCTCTGCGGGGCGGGGGAGCCGGGTGTCAGAAGAAACAGGGATGCTCAGGGTGCCAATTAAATAGGGAGCTTGGGGCTGCAGAGGACAAAACCGGAGGAGTAGTTTGCAAACACTGAGCTGTGAAGAGGAGGAGGAGGGCATCAGCAGGTGAACAGGGAGGGATGTGCAGGGAGATAAAGAGGGCAGAGGGATGGGGCCCTGGGGAAGTGTTAGGGCTCTCTGCCAAGTGGGATGCAGTGAGGAACCATGACTAGTACTCAAAGCGCTCTGGCTGTGGAGTTGGAAGGGGATGATAAAGATGCTGCAGGGCAGGAGATCTCTAGGGAGCAGCAGTGTTTTCATAATGGGACAGTGCTGCCTGCAGGAGGGGGCTGAAGGGATGGTTTGGCCACAGTCTTTGTCTTCTTGCAGAGGGACAAGATATGCCTGTGTCTAAGCTGGCATCTGTCCCTTACTTGCAGAGCCGTTTTGAAAAACCTGGGAGGTACGAATTTTCAGGGATGCACCACCTGCCAGAAGGGCAGGTTGGCATCTCTCGGTGATGCTTAGTGCACCTGAGCTTACAGCAATGGAGAGAGGGTGGCGGGGTCAACCCTATGGACACAGCATCCAGGCTGGAGGCCTGGTGTGGGCTGTGTCACACCTTTGACCAAAGTGGTTTGTTACCTGGATGTTACAGAGAAAGGTAGTGCCTGTTGTCCTATTGTTGTGTAGTGTGGGACTCAGAGCTCTGTCCTGCCTCAGCTGTGCGTCAAAGACTCCAGGCTGGGATAGCAGGGAGCTGGTGAGGATACAGGCTGCATCTCTCTCACCTCAGCTGCCCTTCGAACAGTCTTTTCCACAGAAACCACTGCTTCCCCTTCCCTGCTGCACCAACTCTCCTCCACAGCTGCCCACCTTCTTTTCATTTGGGCAGAGCTCAGGCAGGGGGATGGTGCAAGCACCATACAAAGACCCTCATCTCCCAAACAGGAGGCAGAGAAGAAAAATTACATCAGGCCCAAGTCACTGCTAGGAATTGCTGCTCACTGTCTTCTTGCCTGGTGGTGCTCTTGCTGCTCTGTCTGGTGGCCTGGCATCCTTTGCCACCAATGGCTCCAAGGGGAAAAAAAGTCCCTCTTTGAATGAATCTCATGGAAAGCAGCCCAGAGGGTGCTCCCTTTCTGCTGGGGATTAGGACACTCTGGGAGAAGGAAATCTGGGTGTTTGGGGCCCTGTGCCCAGTAACTCATTTCTGTCTTTACCCTTTAACCTGCCATTGCTCATCCCAGCCAGCAGCCAAGCACTGATCCTTTCTCCTTGCCTCCTTGCAGGTAAAGTGTGACCAGTACTGGCCAAGCCGGGGTACAGAAACCTATGGGATGATCCAGGTGACACTGCTGGATACAGTTGAACTGGCAACCTACACTCTCCGCACCTTTGCACTGTACAAGGTATGGGGTTGGCTGGGCTGTTGCTGCTCCAGGTAGTGCAGAGATGGATGCTCCATGGCCCACAGGCAGAGGCCACTGACTGTGCCTGGTTTGGCCAAGTGTGTGGCCACTGCATACATGGGCCATGCAGTAGGAGACCAGCTTGTGCATTTGGCCACCACTGGATTTTGGCCAGGATACCTGATGCTCTTTATGCATTCAGACCCTGTGATGGGCCCCAGAGCAGGGTTGTTCTTGCCTCTGGCCAGTGTATATGTAGCAGCCGTCCTCCCATTAGAGGGAAAACATGGGAAGCAGTGAATTTGTAGTACTCCTGTGACTAATAAGCAAATGGAGAGGTTGTTTCTGACGTGAGCACAAACCCTTCTCTCCTGCCTGCTGCATTCCTCATTAGTGTTTGGAAATCCCAGGGGGCAATGCCAGCAGCAACGTGTCACAGCAATGCAGACAGGCTTTGCAGTGGGCTGCCTCTGTGCGTGACTGAGTCTGGGCTGGGAGCATGACAGTGCTCATGGGGACACACTCACACCCCAGAAAGGAATCCTGCTCCCCAGTAATCACCTGGCCAGTCCTACCACATTGCTCCATAGATCACTCAGCCAAGCCCAGACAGGAGCAAGGCAGTCTGCAGACCCATCCCAGAGACACCCATGATGCAGAGGAGTAGGGAGGGAACTGGCTGCAGTAGCCCTTCCATGCCTAATGCCCATTTTCCTTGAATGTGCAGTGAGTATGCAGGTAGTGAAGCTGTGCTTTTCAGAAAGGAGTCTTTCACCTTCCCTGAAGTCTGCTCCACTCCTGCAGAGCTGCTCTGCTCTCTGTATCAGCTGACTTTCTACAGAGCATCTGTGTGTACAGAAGCCTTGCAAGAAACCTACATTTTGCCTCCAAATTTTCAATGGCAAAAGCCCAATAAATCCATCATCACGCAGAGCTTTGCATGCCTGTTGTTAGCCAATCAGTGGGCTCCTGCCCTAGGATGAGACTGTTCTCATGCAAAACAACTCCTCTTTGTCTTGGACAGAATGGCTCCAGTGAGAAGCGAGAGCTGCGACAGTTCCAGTTCATGGCTTGGCCTGATCATGGGGTACCAGAATACCCCACCCCAATCCTTGCTTTCCTGCGACGGGTCAAGGCCTGTAACCCACCAGATGCTGGGCCCATGGTTGTGCATTGCAGGTAGGATTGTGTGTTTGCTAAGCTGCACCTGGTCACATGCCTTCTGGCTGCAGGACCTTTAACCTTTCTGAAAGTGGAGTCTCCTTTTCTTGTGGGAAAGGTTTTATGGTAGCATTACCTGCACTGGATGCTTGGGCTAGGAACATAACAGTCTCAGCAGTGGTAATGCAGTGATGACAATTCTGTTGCTTCTGCTGTGTCAGATTAAACGCCACTGCTGCATAGAGAGCCTCAGAAAACACATTTTCTTGCAAAACTGCAAGTGCCCTTTTTAAAATAAGTTATCTGTGCCCAGCATAAGTGGGTGGTACCTTCAGAGGCACATCACTGACAGACATGCATGCAGTGACCTCTACAAGCATTCATATGTAGCATTTACAGTAGAACTCCTTCACAGGGTAGAAAGGCAGCTCTTTAAACAAAATATTAGTCTACTAAGGCTCAACATCTTACCCAACCAAGATTTATTTGTACCAGCCGAGAGGGGACTGTTACTGAACAAACCACTCCATCACTGCTGTTCCAGCATACGCCTTACCAGCATTGTTTAATGCTCTTCTTTCATGCTCTGTTTCAGATGGGAGTGGGGTATAATTAACACACAAGCAAGCTGTATTAAAGCCCTGTTAAGGCTCTGACTTGCACCACAAATGAGGAAATGCCTAGCTCCCTATCTTTGCCTATGTTTAGATGTCACAACAGCATATCTGTTGTTGTCAGGGTGAGTAGTTGGGGATTGCTACTGCCCTTCCTGCAGTTGTGGAGAGGCATTTGGTGCTTGAGCAAAGGGCTCAGCATAGACATGCATGACCTCACCTTTCTGCTTCCCCTCTCAGGCTGGCTGTCCTTGTTTAATGGGTTAGGAAAGAGTGGCCCTGGTTAGGAGACAAGCAGCCTTTAAATTACCAGCTTCACTGATGCTGGATCCCAGTCTGCTCTTCAGGTCTTCTTAGCACACACATACGCTGTCACTCTCCTGCCCGTTAAACACATTTCTCCTTCCCTCGTGGATGTGCTGCCAGCCACCACAGGGACCAGCAGAGTGACCTTCCTACTCCAGCAGTGAAAAGGGAACAGCAGAAGGGCTGAGTAGCCTCTCACACTCTGCGTTATCTGTCTCCCTCACTACTCCTGTCCCATCTTGTTCAGAATTCTGCTCGCTAGGGAGCAGCCTTTACTCCCTTTTTGTGTGCCCTAAGGCTGGATGATCTCTTAGGCAGGATCAGAGCTTGTGTGGCATCTGTAGGAGACGGTGTCATCGCAGGCCATGTGCCCTGTTCCCACAGTGCTGGCGTGGGCCGAACCGGTTGTTTCATTGTCATCGATGCTATGCTGGAGCGGATGAAGCATGAGAAGACCGTGGACATCTACGGCCACGTGACGTGCATGCGCTCTCAGCGCAACTACATGGTGCAGACAGAGGACCAGTACATCTTCATCCACGAGGCCTTGCTGGAGGCTGCCACGTGTGGCAATACCGAGGTGCCTGCACGCAACCTCTTCGCCCACATCCAGAAGCTGACCCAGGTGCCACCAGGCGAGAGCGTTACTGCAATGGAGCTCGAATTCAAGGTTGGTGGCAGAGCCCCAGCACCCACTTTCACCAGCACCCTGTCTCTGCCCACAGAACCCCACAGGCCACTCATCCAGGGTTTGGGAGAGGAGAGCTATGGATCATTACAGACAGTTATTCTTTTGTGTGTTTCTGAAGCAGGTAGGCAGTGATTTGAAATACATTTGAATTGTAAAGCTTGTGTCGACCACAGTCCCCCCTGGATTGGCAGTTTCTGGGGAGATTATAAAAGGCAGATGGATGTGCAGTTCTCAGCAGCACGTTCTGCTCTAGGTTCACTGTGCGGCGGGAGCTGCATCTGAAATCAGATGCAGATCATGTTAGTGATAATTGATGTTACTGTGAACAACTTGTCTGGAACCAGCTCCAATTTAAATATGTGAGACATTTCTAGCCTCATTTCTTCAATGCTGAGCTCTGTTATCTTTTAACCACCTCAACACCAGGCCTCAGTGTCTAGAATTGGTGAAGGTAGTGTTTTAAGGCACACTGTTTTTAAGAAGCCAAGCCCACATTTTGCTGCCTGTATCTGTGAATGCCAACTGCAGGTATTTATTTTAGAGCCTTGGAGCTGGAAATGAGCTCTGGTAAACCCCTGTATTGTCAGATGAGGTGCATTAGTCCAGTGAAGTCACGCAGAGGAATATGGCTCATGCAGGATGGCAGCAGACAGTGCAGGCTGTGAAATGAACTGCAGCAGTACAGCTTCGCCCTGGGGATTCCCTCCAAGGGAGGAAGGAGCAGAAGGCAAAATATCGACTTTCTGCTTAAACTGGGCATAGTTTAAGAACTCTGTCCTATAGTTATCAGAACTGCTGGTGTCCTGGGCTTGGGACAGTAGAACATGCTGCATGAATGTCTCACGGTGACACCTGCCCTGCAAAACTTGTCAAGAGAGCCACATAACTGTGCTCAAGTCAAGCAACTCTGTTGTAAGAAAGACAACATTTTGTTTTCCTTTTGCTTCTTCAAGAGTCTCTTTAGAGCATTAATGAAATTTGCCTCTCTCTGAACTGTGACAGTGTGCACTGCATGGGAAACCCTGGAGAGCAGGGTATGGGAGGACCTCACATGGCTGCCTTGTTCCCCAGAGGGCAACCCTGTCTTGCTGCAGAAAGCCTCTGCCAAGGACCAGCTGCCACTCAGAGAGAACAGTAGCTCTGGAGATGCTGAAGGCAGTCTTTTGGGGAGGAAAAGCAAGAAGAAAAAAAAGAGGGTTGGAACAGAAAATTAGAAGAGGGACTTCTGTTTGAATGTCTCTGCCAGCAGATCTAAGTAAACACATTTACCGTGACTCCAGTTTACACGACTCAAAGAGAACCATAGAATGTCTCACAGTAACCCAAAATAAATCTTCTTTACCTAGAACTGTAAAAATTCTCACATTTGCTTGGGTTCTTCTGGCATGAGAAATAAATAGTAAGACATTGTTGAAAGAGAGAAAACTTTCCTTCTCTTATACCACCAGGCATATGTCCCTGGCTCAGTGAGGTACAAAGCTTCCTGTCCTGGTCCTGCACAGATCAGCGAGCTGCTGTGGGTCTTCACTCCACTACCTGAGGCTTTAGGGCTGTGTCATAGGTCAGCACAGGTGGTTCCCCTGCTGTTTCCTACAGTCATGTGCCAAAAGCCATCAGCAAGGCCATGCCATGCCTGGGTGTGCAATGCCACAGAAGAGGGGCTGACATGGTGCTGAAAACCAGATTGGTGTTTACTATGAAACGGAACAGCTGGGTGCAGCCTCCTCATAACATGGTGGCAGAGCCCTTTGTCTGGGCTGGAAGGACCTGGTCCCCAACACCTGTCCCTCGGTCAGAGGAGGGAGCATGGCTGTGTGCCCAGAGGGACTCCTGCCTGCCCTGCTGCCAGAATCCAGATTTTGCCCCCGACTGCTACATCCTCAGCAGGGATCTGATGTGTCTTCTCCTCTTTCAGCTGCTGGCCAACTCTAAAGCACATACCTCACGTTTCATCAGTGCCAACCTCCCATGCAACAAATTCAAGAACCGCCTTGTGAACATCATGCCATATGAGCTGACAAGAGTCTGTCTGCAGCCCATCCGGGGTGTCGAGGGCTCTGATTACATCAATGCCAGCTTTATAGATGGGTACAGGTAAGGATCACCTCGGGTGGCTGGCCAGCTTGTCCTCCCTGCTTGGGAACCTGGGCAGAGCTGCATTCTCCTCTTTCCCAAGGACTGGTCCTGACAGGCTAAGGTGGGCTGGGATTGCTTTGTTGCATTTTGTCTATTTCCATCTTCTCAGACACTCCAATGTGTATAGTTACAATATGTGAAGACCGCTAATGAGTGAGCGCTGCCAGGCTGGCTTGCATTGCTGTAGACAGATGCCCACGTGGCTGAAGTGGCAGGCTGTGTTGGCTCCTGCAGAGGTTTTATGGGATATTCTCATAGGCATCCTTTGGCATGTGTTTTGTATCTGCAGTATCTAACACAAACCTGCCTCCCCTCACTAGCTGTAGCAACCAGAGGTAGAAGTGTGCTTGCACTGAGTGGCTGATCCAGGCAGCAGCCCAAGGCTCATTGTCCCATGTCTTGATTTTGGGAGGGATCTCTGGATCCTCAGACAGGGCTGGTGTTGAACACTGGGAAGTTCATCACTGGGTTCTGCTCTCCAGAATACTTTTTAGAAAGCACACAGTAAGATCTAGTGGGGCAATACTACTTACGTTTTCAGTATCGATATGCTGACATCGCATTCTCAGAGGCTAAGTGCCAAGAGAGAAAAATGCAGGAAAACAGCCCAGTGGACGGATCTCCTTCCCAGACAATCTCTAGACAATAATCCAAACCAAATCCCAATGATGCAAATAAAAAGCTTGTTCCTGTCATCTCCCTGTGCACCATCACAGTAGGGTCATCCAGTGCAGGAGTGGGCGATACGAATGTGGCACATTCCCCCTCCAGCTTGACTCTGCCCAACTGCCTCTTGGGCTGGTGACCTCCCAGGAGCAAAAGGCAATGCCAAAGGGAATAGATGTGGGTGCAGCCAGGCTAGCATCTCTGTGTCTTGTCCCTGCTCCAGCAGCTGAACCCAGCAAGGGCTCCCAGAGAGAAGGGCTGCATGGAGGCAAGAGCGGACAGGGAGCAGAAGGGAAGCAACCCTGGGAGCATCCCAACACAATAAAACCACAGTGAGCCAAGCTCCTTCAGGGTAGGACAGAATAATGGGGAAGGATGAAGGGGCTTGAGAAAGCTGTCACAGAGCAGCCTCCACTCCCTCCTACCTGTGTGCAGCACCAGTACTTAACGTGGCCACCTGCCTGCATGCCTGGGTCTGACAGATGGACTGCATCCACTCTGTCCTGGCTCCAGGGCTGAGCGAGAGTGATGCTGGCTTTTCCCCTTGGTGGTGCTACAGAGGGAGGGAGAGGGCTGCCAGCACAGCAGGTGGTACCATTTCATGTGCTACCTACCCCATCCCCGAAGAGCTCTCTTATCTCTTCCCATGCTTTCCTTTGAAGGAGCAATATTCTAGGTATTTTCTAAAGAAAGCAATTGGCCCAAGGTCCCGCAGATATCACTGATGCTGCATCTTTATTAACTCTTTCATTTCGTTCTGCAGCCCTGCTCCCTGTTTTTTATGATGTCTTATAAATCCACCTTGAAGCAGCCCCTGTCTTTATCCTGCATGTTACAGCTGCCTTGCGGCACGTTCATTTATTTTAGCACCATTAAAAATAGCACCAACAGAGGGATGAAGGCAGAGCCGAGGGATAAAGGCAAGACAGAGGATGCCAGCCCTGGTCCCACGGGCTCTGGCGCCCCACAGTGGTGGAGCCAGCCCGGGCTCTGCCAGGCTGGGAGCTCGGTGAGCCAAGGAAAAAGCACACCAGAGCTGGCCCTCTCTGAGTCCAAAGCACCAAGGGTGTTCTTTCTTCAGGTGGGGTCCTATCTGTGGCAAGTCACAAGGAAAGTTTGGAGAGATGCTCTGGTTTGCGGTAGAACCAAGAACAAATTTTGAAGCTTAAGAAAAGCAGGCAAAACAGTATTTGTGGTTTCCACACTGCCCTCATTATTAGCTGGTGTACGTGATTGAGGTGACACGATTCAGTTGCTCTGTGTCTTCCCATGCAACGGGAAGGATGGTGGGTGCTGCAGAGGATAGAAGTGCAGGAACACAGTGTGCTGCTGGGAGCATCCCAAAGCACAGCCTCTCCTCCCAACCCAGGTGAATGCTGGCAGCCTGTTTATGTGGGCCTGGGTACTGAAAGGGCTCTCAGTGCAGCAGCAGAGCTGGGGACAAGCAGTGGCAAGAGGCTGGGCTGAGGACACCATCACCCAAGCAAGGACTAGGAGCCTTTCTAGATCCTCCACCTTGTGGTACTCACTGCATCTGTGGGGAGCACTTAGAAGACGTGTGCTAGGCAGGCTCATTTCTCCTCAAGAGCCCATGGCTGGTCCTAGAGTCCTGCCTTCTGCTGCTGGATCGTCAGCCCTGCTCGTGGCTGCACAGGGGCCCTGCCTCCAGCACTTCCACCGTACCAGCCCCCAGGACCAGCTGGTCTGAGCACCAGGAGCTCCCTGGAGTACTGGGAGCTGCTCTGAGCACCATTATGTTTGTCTTCTGCAGGCAGCAGAAAGCCTACATTGCCACCCAGGGACCACTGGCTGAGACCACGGAGGATTTCTGGCGGATGCTCTGGGAGCACAACTCCACCATTGTGGTGATGTTGACAAAGCTGCGTGAGATGGGCCGGGTATGAATCCTCCTGGGGGGAGAAGGGGCTGTAGGGCTGCTGTCTGTGGACACAACCTCTTGGTTCACCCTTGTTTTTTCCAGCACCAGCCACTCTGGGCCAGCCTCCCACTGGCATGTCCAGTGGCTAACCCTGTGGCCCTACAACCACTTTTGCTCCCAGAGAGCAGGAGGGAGGAGCTTGTCAGTGCTAATGTCTTGCCCTGCTCCTCATCCACAGGAGAAGTGCCATCAGTATTGGCCTGCAGAGCGCTCTGCCCGGTACCAGTACTTCGTGGTGGACCCCATGGCAGAGTACAATATGCCACAGTACATCCTCCGGGAGTTCAAAGTGACCGATGCCAGGGTGAGTGCATCTGCTGGCTCCCCAGCTCCCCTGCTTCCCGTGCTTCTGTGCTGGCCCTGTCCAGGCCAGCAAAGGGAGCGTGCAACAGCTCTTGGAGGAATGGGAAAGTAAATGCTGCCTTGCACCACAGGCAGAAAGGGCTGCTGCCCTCTCACCTAGGTTCCTTCCTTGCCAGTTGTGTTAGCCCTGGTGAGCAGCACAGAGATCCCCATCAGCACCAGACCCTGCCTTGCCTGTACTGCCCTCTTGGGGAAGCATTGAACACAGGTCTCCCTGCACTTGGAATCTCTGAGCAGCAGCTGATCAGATGCAGGACCCCCGTGTTTCAGTAAACAGGGTCCTGTGGTGGAGCTGAGCCCCAGACAGGACTAGGACACTGGCCCAACACCCTGCTCAGCTCAGCTGCCCTGGGGCAAGCATGAGAGGATAGAGGCAGGCCCCAGACATGCAGCAAAAGGTCTGCCTGGCTCATCCGTGGGCTTGTGCACCTTCTCACCTGGCCTGGGTCAGGGGGTCTGAGAGCAGGTCAGCAGCACCAGTGCTGGGGGGAGCAAGGTCAGCCATCACCTGTGGTTCACATCTAACACTCCTCTTCCCTGCAGGATGGCCAGTCACGGACCATCCGCCAGTTCCAGTTCACAGACTGGCCTGAGCAGGGAGTGCCAAAGACAGGAGAGGGCTTCATCGACTTCATCGGGCAGGTGCACAAGACCAAGGAGCAGTTTGGGCAGGATGGGCCCATCACAGTGCACTGCAGGTAAGTGGGGACTGTGACCTCTTCCCAGCAGATAGGTCTGGGAGCTCCATGAGCAGCTTGCACTGCTCCTAGGAGTTGTGCAGAGCCTTAATGGCACCTATTGCTCCTTGCACAGTGCTGGGGTTGGGCGCACGGGCGTGTTCATCACACTCAGCATCGTGCTGGAGAGGATGCGCTATGAGGGCGTGGTGGACATGTTCCAGATGGTGAAGACCTTGCGGACACAGCGGCCAGCTATGGTGCAGACAGAGGTAAGCGTCCCCTCCTCTCCAGGGCAGTGAAGATCTGTGGGAAAAGGGAGGGGAGCTGATGTCTCTGGATGTTGAACCCTGTTGCCCACTGTCCTTGTGTCCCCACTTCTCACATTTCCCTCCTTGCTGCCTTGCAGGACCAGTACCAGCTGTGCTACAGAGCCGCGCTGGAATATCTTGGCAGCTTTGACCACTATGCAACGTAACTAGTGCTTTCCTCCAGTCGCGGTGGGGATGTCTAGGAGTGGAGACGGGTCCCTCTGAGCCAGAGCCGCCCATTCCTCAGTCCTTCTGTACAGGTGGAGGTACTGCCCAGACAGCAGACCTCCACGCCAACCAGTTTGACCACGGCATTTAGGAACTTAGCCCCAGCGCCAAATGAGGGAATCTGACTCCAAAAGCATTTCCAGTCTCTGGCTGAATTTCTGCTCATGCATCTCTCACCCTCTCTCACGCCGACTGCATTTCACAGCAAGGCTTTAGGTGGGTGGAATGGGATCTTTTTTTTAAACATGTAAGATAGTTACTAGTGGTTTTTATAATCTCCTCTCTCTTTATTTTTTATTTTTTGCAAGTCTTAATGTTTTGCCCAGGCAGAACTGGACCCGCCAAACCTTTGGGAGTTGGGGTTTTTTTCATTTCCTTTTGCTTTTACATTTTTTACTGCCCTGTGTTTATTTCAGCCCAGTCACTGCTGGTTCTGCCCATTTTAGTGCAGCTTCCTTGGTAATTTGCAGCAGCTGGCTTGTGGTTCCTGCCCAGCTCCATTCCCCATAGGCTGCTTTTTAATCTCTGTAGAATATGAAATTTCATGGAACTGGACCTAAGCTATCAATTATTTTTTTAGTCTCCCCCCCATTATTTCCTTAGTAGGTTTGGGTTTGGGAGGGCATGTGGGGTCACCGGAGAAGCGGCCCCTTTGTCAGCTGGAAACCATTCAGTCCTATTACAATACGTGTTCAACCAATCCAGTGACCGTGTGTATTGGCAGATCCTGATATGACGTGAGTTGTCGTTGCCTTGTTTGTGAGAGACCCGAAATCCCGGGCTCCAGGCATTGGAACCTCTTTTTGTATGTCTTGCTGGGAAGGGGGCAGGAGAAGCGAGGTCCCACCCTTCCCCATGGAGGGGATGGAAAGAGCAAGATGCAGCCCTTTGTGTTAATCCCACGGTTCTGTGCGTGCAAGCACCATTCTGTCACCTCTCACCAGTGGAGTGCATCAGAGCATTTACAAAGGCAAGGAGCACAAGCCTAGGTGACCCAGAGCAGAGCCAGGCAGGCTCTCTTTGACAGCAGGGTACTGCAGGGAAGGGGAGGGAGTACACATGGCTTCAGAGGTTGGGTGTATCTATAATTTCTGCTATCCTGCAAATGTTAAGAGTCACTAGAATATTGTACTTTCCGCTACTTCAGGACGTTCTAATGAACCAATGTGGCAAGACTACTGGACTTAATTTAATGGTACTATATATTAATACTCCTTATTATATCACACTTGCACTAGAGACGGGGAGTGAGCAGCCCTCTTTCAAGTGCATTGAGTTATGAATAAAGGTGGTGGAAGGGTAACTAATTGTATTATCACATGTATTCCGAATGTTAAGAATCCAAGCTACGTTGAAATCAGCGATCCAGGGTTGGTAATGTTGGAGGACACATTCATTTTTACCTTGTGGATGCATAGTGCTGTAGGGGTCACTGTTGTATACAGTCTGTTTTCTATTTGTTAATAAAAAAAAATCTACAGCATCATTGCATAATTCTTGATGTTAATAAATTTGAATAATTGGGTTTCATACAAGATGGCTTTCTTGTCTGTTTCTTCAGTACTAAGCAGAGGCCATAGAGTTCTTTGTCAATGGGCATGCTCCTCTGCCTGTGGCAGGGAAGTCCTTTCCCACAGGTACATCCCAACCACAAGTGCCCTACACTTTCTGCAGAGGGACCCAAGGGAACTTGGGAACACTCTGTGACAATTCCCCTTATGCATGTGTGTACTCACCTCCTGCCCACTTACGGCCATACTAGGGTGCACTGAACTGGTGCAGGACCTGGCTGGACCTGCTTGTGGGTTTGCAGGAAGAGAGGGGTCAGTGATGGTGGCTTTGGTGGCAATGTAGGTCATTGCCTGCCTCCTGGGACACTGCAGTAACGCTGTTCTCTAGCACTGAGCACAGTCGTGTATTCAAAATTAGTGCTCAGCAGTAAAGCCATCGCTGACCCCTCACTGAAGGAGCAGCACCTATGTATGTTCAGGTGTGGAACCCCCACCCAGGCATGCGGACATGCCTGCTCTGTGGACAGCCCACACCTACCTGTGTGAACTGCAAAGCCCAAAGTGTCAGCTCCCTAGGGAAAGCAGCACCTGCAAGTAGCACAGGTGTGCAAGGGAAAGACCGGTGCAAGGGGCAGAACCATGTGGGTCAGGGCCCCGTGGCCTGTCCGTCCTTCACAAGGAAGCCAAATCTGCCCTGGCCAGCATGTGCATGGCAGGTGGCAGTGCTTGGCTGACAGAGCTTTTCCCTGATGTGACAATGGGCACCTTCTTACTGACTCCTCGGTGACTTTGTTGGAGCTCAGTCACACACAGTATTTCCTGCCAGGCCCGACCAGTGCCTGAGTAGGTGCCAGATGCAAAACTGTTTTTCCCTCACCTGGCTCATTCCTATCCTGCTGCTTCCCCCCAGAGTGACCTGAAGGGCTGTTGGGCAGCCCTCATGAGGGTGCAGATCCAAGGGCAAAGCGAGTTCCTGCTCTTGTGAGGCAGATGTGTGTGCATGCATGTGCCAGCATCACTGGCATCAGGATGCTTTTTGTCACTGCCAGGGCCCAGGATGGCAGAGCAACACAGCCAAGCAAGCACCTGCTCGCACATGTGTACATCTGGAGAGGAAGGACACCATACTCACCATTGTGCCATCAGCAGCCGGCAGATGGGAGACTGGCAGTGAGCACCTGCCTGTGCTGCAGCAACAGGGGTTTGTTTGTGCTTGGCTTTGGCTGTGCTGCCAAACTACAGCTGGTAATGATGCTTCTGCCATAGGAATGTGTCACTCGCTGAACACTCCAAGCACTGCCCCATGCATAGCACAGAGCTTTATTCTTTGTGTGACTTTTGCCAGAACACACATGCATGTACCTTGTTTATCCTTGTCCAGGAACACCTGCAGCTTCCTTCCCCATCTGACACCTTGTTCTTAGCCCAAACCCTTTAAAACCAACCCAAAGAAAACATGAGAGAACAGTCCCAATTCACTGTGGGCTCTGCTTCTCTGCCTGCCACATGTGTAAGGCACAGAGTGACCTTTCTGGGTGGTCAGCAGGTTTGTCTATAGACTAAGTAGAAAGAGGAGGATGCAGAGAGAGGGAGAAGAAGCACCTCAGCATGGAATGCATGAGGAGTAACAGGACAGCCTGGGCGTCTATGACAAGGCTGTTGCTGGGTAGGTACTTTCATCACTGAGATGGAGTTGTGTGGCCAAAGCCTTGTGCTGGCTTCACGGGGTCAAGAAAGGCTCAGTGCACAGAGAGGGCCAGGAGGCCCCCAAAGTGTGAGGATGTGCCATCTTGGCAAGGGGACAGGCCCCCAGAGTTCAGCCATGTCAGAGAGCAGCAAAAACAGCGCTGCCTGTAGGGGGGTCCCACTCCCCTGGCCTACTCACACAAAACCAATGTTGCTCCAAAGGGGATGGACTCAGATCCCTTTAAAAGTGATTATTCTTTTAACGCTTATTTCACTTTATCTCTGTGTATCACAAAATAAAAGGGGCGGGGGGGAACAGACTAACCATGCACAGTGGGCAAAGATGGATGCTGACCTGATCTGCCCTCTGAGCCAGTGCCATGGTTTGTGCCACGCTGCAGGCAGAAACACCCTGCCTCCTTCCAGGGCCTGGCACTGCTGTGCCTGGGCTGCACTGCTCAGCTGTCCTTGGCTGGAAAGGATTTACCAGAACTGGCTTTTTTTGCCTTTTTTTTTTTCCCCATTTTCTTTGGTATCATTTTGAGAATCCTTCCTCCCTCTGGTATTCAGCCTGGCTTCACAGTACCACACTGTGCTCCAGATCTGAAGGGAATAGCTTCCTTTAGAAGGATGTACAGGCCATGGGGCCCTCATCCACGTGGTTCTGCCCCTTGCACAGCCTTTCCCTTGCACACCTGTGCTGTTTGCACCAAAGATGGTGCTGTAAGGCAATGTTTGGCCTCTTCCCTTTGAAGTCTCAGACAGAGAGCAATTGGAGCTGGGTATTTATTGCTTTTTTTTTTTCCCCTTGATGAAAATTTTCCATTCCTTAGCTGTACCAGGTAGGCCAATGCAGTCTCAGATAAGCAGCTTTGTAAAGGGCACAGTTTGGCAGGTGAGACAGCAGCTAAATGGCAGCTAGTCAAAGGTGAATTCCTGGGCACTGAGGTGCTCTTCTGCTCTTTCTATTTTCCTATTTTTATTCATTCCACTGATACCTGTACCAAGAGCTGTGTAGGCAGTGCCTAAGCCTGGTTTGCCTCCTAGTGATGCTAACTCATAGGATCATAGAGTGGTTTGGATCAGAAGGGACCTTTAAAGATCAGGTACTCCAAATATCATCCTGCCCAAGCACCAGCCCTTTGGGATTCTGTTACTTTAAATTTTATTTTTCAAGGGTAAAATTAGTTGTTAAATAAGGAAAAGAAGCAACTGTATCACTGAATAAATCTGAGCGGACTCTGAGCAGTAGCTTGGCAACTCCTTCCCCACAGTCCTGGCATTTGTTGCCATTTTCATTTATAACATTTCCTAGTTAAGAGTGACTTTTTTTTTTCTTCCCCCCCCCATCGTGCTTGTTCTGACCTGGTTCATTTCTGAGAGCTGGAATAATTCTTATCCTTCCAATTAAAAGCTCATTGTTGTCCTTTTGCCAGTTACACTAAGCAGTCTCAGTGCAGAGGAACAGTTACAGGTATTGAGCTTCCCTGCCCATGCATTTCTGCTCACAGCAACATTTTAGGACTCGTTATGAAAAGATGGGCTCCTGTCTCCTGTGGGCAGCAGGTCAAGGTGATGCCTAAAAAATATCAGCCAGGTCACCCTCTCACCTGATCTATACCACAGCCAACCCCATGTGCTTAGGATGATCAATGGCTGCATATCAAGAAAAGCCCCTGAAACTGCTAAACCCTGAAATTCCAGAAATACGTGGAAAAAAAAATAAGGCATCACTGGGAAGTTTTGCCCTTGTGAGACCTCATCCGGAGCACTGTCCAGCTGTGGGGTCCCCAACATAAGAACACAGACCTGCTGGAGCAGGTCCTGAGGAGGTCATGAATATGCTCAGGGGGCTGGAGCACCTTTCCTGTTAAGACAGGCTGAGAGAGCTGGAGTGGTTCAACCTGCAGAAGAGAAGGCTCCAGGGAGACTTTATGGCAACCTCCAGTGCCTAAAGGGGCTCCAAGAGAATTGGAGCAGGACTTTTCACAAGGGTCTGTAGTGACAGGACAAGGGGAGATGACCTTAAACTGAACGAGAGCAGAGTTTGATTAGATATAAGGAAGAAATTATTTATTGTGAGCAGGTTTCCTAGAGAAGCTGTGGATGCCCCATCCCTCTAAGTGTTCAAGGCCAGGTTGGATGGGACTTTGAGCTATCTGGTCACATGGAAGGTGTCCTTGCCCATGGCAGGGGCTTGGAACAAGATGATCTCTAAGATGTCTCCTAACCCAAACCATTCTGTGATTCTATGATATGAGGAAGTTAGTCTTTCTTGATTAAAGGATGGTGAGTTCAGCTGTCAAGCCACCAAGAAGGCCAAAAATGTAGAGTTTATCTCAAAATTCTTACCTGACAGTTGTCTGACTTCTGTAGGAGCCTCTGTGCTGTGCTTGCTGTTACTTTAATCCACTTTGGGGTTGTGGTTTGTACACCTGGCAATTCAGAGTCTGAGCAGATTGAAGAGGCAGCAGATCAGAGAAGCCTATGTTGGAGTGGTGTTTGTTAGGACTTTCGGTGCTACTATGTGCCCCTAGCATGGCCCCAAAGGAAATGCCTATCAGGAGAAACATACTGTGAAATACAGATTTTATGTAGGCACGAGGGACCAAATATGCTGAGGATGGCTACGAGCTCTTTCACATAGGTTGTGCTTACTTTTAAGGTTGCCTATTGGCACTTACACATTTAAAATGCATCCACAGCACGATCTGTGGATCTGTGAAAAGCGCAGCCAGTCCCATCCCAGGAGAGATCAGTGTCCCTAGGCAGGTTTTGTGAAGCACTGAGCCTTGTCCACACTCGAAAGCATTTGCTCCTAAAGCTATGCTGTCAGGCCCCAATCCTTGACACAACAGTGGTGGATTACTGGCAACATCCACTGGCCACAGCAGCACTTTTCCACGTTTCTGGATGACCGATCTGTGCTGGCCAAAAGTTCTGGCATGAGCCGAGCTCGGTGCCAGTCCAGCCCCAGCCTGAGTTCAGTGCCAGACGTTTGCACAGTATCAAATTCTACTTTGGCTTTGCTCATACACGGAAATTGTAGGTGTATAATTAGCCCAGTTCATGGGTTCGGTTGGCACATGCCTATTGTGTCACCACGCAGCGCCCGGAAACCATCGGCTCGCGGCAGCACCCATTGCCCAGTGCCCAGCTCTTCCCATCCCGCGCTGAGTGCCCACACGACCGGGCTCGGCTGCACCCCGCGGCACTCCCTGGGGAGCTGGATCCCTGCGGGATCCTTGCGGGATCCTTGCGGGATCCTTGCGGGATCCGGGCCGTCCCCCCC
>WEIV01021506.1:595745-608199 GCA_013390005.1 Calyptomena viridis
GGGCGGGCGCGCCCCGGCTGGGGCTCGGCACCAGTTCCCCGACTTTGACGCTGTCCCCGGCCGCGGCCGCCGCTCCCGGCCCGTGTGTCCCCGCAGATCGTGCCGCCCAAGGAGTGGAAGCCGCGGCGGTGCTACGATGACATCGACGAGCTCGTCATCCCCGCGCCCATCCAGCAGGTGGTGACGGGGCAGTCCGGGCTCTTCACGCAGTACAACATCCAGAAGAAAGCCATGACGGTCCGCGAGTTCCGCAGGATCGCCAACAGCGATAAGTACGGCCCGGGCACAGAGTCGTGGAATGGTTTGGGTTGGAAGGGATATTAAAGATTCCCCACCTTGTCACGGGCAGGGACACCTTCCACAAGACCAGGTTGTTCAGGGTCCCATCCAGCCAGGCCTTGAACACTTCCAGGGTTGGGGCATCTGCAAGTTCCCACAGAGGCTGGGTCCTCGATATTGCCTGGTGCCAGTCAGGGGTGTGAATGTCATGCACCGAGCAGGTGAGATGTGCTTGTACAACGGGCTGTGTGGATGGGGACCTTTGTCACTTGTGCAGCAAGAGGATACGTAATGCTGGCAGAACTTTTTGTTTGTGCTCTGGACTCCTGTATGTCTGCACCCAGTAGCTAGACTGTTGAAATGTTTTCTGTGTGGTGGAGAGAGGAATGTTCTTGACATGAAAAATGAGACAGAGAAAAGATAACTTTAAAAGGAGTTTAAGGGAAACAGCCTTTGCCATAACTACTTAGAAATAACATTGGAGTAGCCAGCTGCAGTCAGTCCATCAAAGCTTGTTGTATCTTGCAAAAGTAGTACACTTCAGATATTGTAAAATTTTGTTTAATAGAATTATTTAATGGAAATTACTGTTCCATGTTATATATGTAATTGTCTGGAATATATATAGAGAGAGAGACACACATTAAATAGGTGTTAAGAATGTAACTTTGATCTCCCATTGCTGCACAAAGAGGTCAATATACAGTTTGCAGGCAATGGGCATCAAGAGCAAATATTTTGGTGGTAAACTGAGCATGTTTGACCAGTTTACTAGCAAGTAAGTCTGTGAATGTATTATGTTACTTTAACAAAAAGTAAGTAGAAAGGCAGAAAACTTTGGGGGTTTTGCTTTTTTTTTTCCCCCCCATTCAAGTTGTTTTTATCATTTCTGCATTTGAATTGTTGCTACTTAATAGCTGCAGCTAGAAAGTGAAATTGTTCTGAGCCCAGATAAGCACACAAAGCAAAAATAAAAGTAAACTGGGAAATGAGGAAAGTGATTTTTGTCCTGATACTTTGTTTCCAAGTCTCACAAGATAGAGCTGTGGCTGCTCTCATTGCAGTTCTGGCAGTCAAGGGGTTTGTCTGGCTGCTAACACACATTAGTTATTTTTATTGTAGCTTTCCATTGTTTCTGTGGTGGAAAACGTTGGTTTAGACTCATCAGATATCAAACTGCAAACTCTTTAGTATCTTTGTTGTTTTTTTCAGGTACTGCACACCCCGGTACACAGACTTTGAAGACCTTGAACGAAAATACTGGAAAAACCTGACGTTCAATGCCCCCATCTACGGAGCCGATGTTAACGGCACACTTTATGACAAGGTAAGAAAACTGTTCCAGTTTTCAGGTAACAGTTATCCTGGTACATTGCATTCCATGAATACTAATGTAGCATTTGACTCTTACCTCCTGGAAAGAGTTAATGATAGTTTTAGCATAGTTACAGCTTCTGGAGTAGGCAAGATCACAATAAACAGTTTGTTTATAACATACTCTCCATTTCACACAGGTAGTTAAAGAAGGCTAACAGAGGTGGAGTCCTAAGGGACCTTTGCTAGTACTTCAGGGTAATGTAGTTTAGTTCAGGAAAGCAGAAGCCACTGTTGCCCAAGTGTTGCTTTGTCCTAAAAGGCTTATGGGAGTTGGAAGTGTTTATCAGTGGATACATGCTGCTTTGGTATTCACTAATGCATGTATTTGTTGGGACAGCTCTGTAGCCATTATGTGGAAAGATGATAAATGTCAAAAAAGAGTTTGCATTTGGCTTGCTTGTCTCCTTAATTACCATGATTTTCTCTTTAAAAAGATGTTTGGAATAAAAAGTTGTTTTGTTCAAGAGGATTCAGACATCAGCTCAAGCTCAATCAACATCAGCTATTGTTCTCTGCTCTGTTAAGTTTGTAGCTTTGCTATTATTTCTCCTTCCTAATCATTATGTTTGCTGGTAACTTTTTTCTCCTCCATGAAGACTAGTAAGCAAACAGTATGTAAGCTACACCATGCAAAACTTTTTGTTTAGGTAAAATAGCTCACGGCTTGAGCTGTGTGATTCTGTGATGTGCTGTTTCCCAAGTCTGTTTGCTTTTGCAACTGTCATCTCAGCAGTGTGGTTCTGTTCTTTGTAATCCTTGTTTGACATGAGGCTTATGTTTTGCAGCATGTAGATGCATGGAATATTGGCAGATTGAACACAATCCTGGATGTTGTGGAGAACGAGAGCGGCATAACCATTGAAGGAGTGAATACTCCTTACCTGTATTTTGGCATGTGGAAAACTTCCTTTGCTTGGCACACCGAGGACATGGATCTCTACAGTATTAATTACTTGCATTTTGGGGAACCCAAGTCATGGTAAGATTTCTAGGGAAGCTTCTAAATGTAGAAAAGCAATACCATATAATATTGACGTCAAAGTCATGAAGTTACAAGAGTTGACTAAAGTAATTACCATTTCTCCAGTCTTGCACTGCAGTTGTATCTGATAACAACTGGAAATCAGAACAACTGATAATAACTAGAAACCTGTAAGGAACTGCAAAGCAGTGCATGTCCTCAGTAGAACTTCACTGGTTACCTTCTAGAAGGACTGTTTGCTGTCCTAATGTAGAGGGTTTTTCAAAATTACAGTAGAGCGTGGATGTTCTCTGCTGCGGTAGGGCCAAAGCTTGGAAAACTCGTTCATCGTTTCCTGAGGCTCTAAAATGACCATACACAGGTATGGTCACACAGGTACTGGGGGAACAGGCAACTTTTAACAGACTTTGAAATGTAGCTGTTTATCATAGATCTAGAAAGCAGACTAGTGGATCTCGCTGAGCGGTTTGTCCAGTGTCTGAGATTTCATGGTTTCTACGGAAGGCTCTCGAAATTATCTGTAGCATGGGTTGCATTTTGAAAGTGAATCATGCTGTTCTGTTCACAAATTAATTTCTCAAGCAACTACAACAATTGTTTCCATGGCACTTTTGTTGGAAGCTAATATTTTTGGCTGCCTTTTAGTACAACTTAGAAGAAAAAATAATAGCTAGCACCATGTGACCAGTGAACAACCCCATGCAGTGGCAGTAATAGGGGAAGATAAAACAGAATAGTTCAGTCTGTTGAACTATTTGGCTGTTGTTTATCTCACAGTAGTACTTAAAAGAAGTGAGCTTTGTTGGTATCTTAGTTTGATTTATTTACTAAGGAACTGCATCAAGAATATAGGACTGTATTCCAGAGCAAAAGCAAACTAATTAGGTGGCTTTATTTACTGGAGTCAAAACATCTTGCAGTTTTGTTGCACCCATAGAAAGGTGTGTACAGAGAGAGGTATAGCCCTAAAATGCCCTTCACACGTTGTGCATCTGTTAAGGATGTGGCATCTGACTTAGTCCCGTATTGGTCTGAGCAGCTAAAAGAGATGATTCCATTTTCTCTCTTGCTTTGTGTTGCTCTCTGCACGATTGCACAGCTGTGAACTGAGACAGTTCAGGAAATGCTCTTCCCTTTCTCATTGCAAGTCATATTTTGCTGCATAAATCTGCTAATTATGTACATCAGACTTTTTACTGCCTTGACTGCTTGAGTAAAAGTTGGTGGAAGAGATGGTCAGCTTTTGGGTCTTGATTTTTCTGTGATAGAAAGGCAAAAGTCCTTGATGAAGATTTTCAGCTTTATATCATCAAACTTTGAAAAAGTGCAGAGAGAGAGAATTTTTTTTTTAAATAATTCAAGCCTTGATGCCTGAATATTATTTCAAGTCGAACTTTGAGATTTTGTCATGTCACTCAAACGTAACAGACTTGTTCTTGTGACTGCAGGTACTCTATCCCTCCAGAGCATGGGAAGCGACTGGAGAGACTTGCAAAAGGTAATCAGGAAATTTATGTCCTGCCTTTTTTGGAAGGTGGGATGAACAGCTGCAACAAGTTTCAGCTCTTTCAGAGCATGACGTGTCTTTAATATCCACCAGAGCACAGGCTGACATGACCGAACTGATAATTTGTCTTTTAGAATATGGATTACATTGCTTCTGAGTATTTGCTTATAGGATACACACAAGAGAAATGCCACATTAGAAGTAATGAACTTGTGGTCTGTCTAACATTTAGTGAAAAAATCCTGAACTATTAATTACTAAAACTGGAAGTATTACGGCCAAGGGAAGATCCTTCGATCTAAGGTCTTTCTTACACCCTTTCAAACTGGCAGCTGTTAAAAAATAAATCTTTAGGAGTTGTCATTTTTCTTCAGAATGCAAGCTAGCACACTTCAAATAAGGTAGTTCATACTTGTAGGTCTAGGGAAAAACACTCTCTAGACAGTAACTTTTCCTAAAATCTGCTGAAAAATAAATTTAGTTCACAGCACAATGGTAACATCTCTCCTTGCCTTTCTTTTAAACAGGTTTTTTTCCAGGAAGTGCCCAAAGCTGTGAAGCGTTTCTCCGTCACAAGATGACCCTCATCTCTCCATCAATTCTGAAGAAATACGGCATTCCATTTGATAAGGTGTAGAAAAGTAATCATGGTTATACCACCTTGCTCAGGAGGTTGCTATGGCTCTGTCTTTATTTTACCAGCAGCCAGTAGCAGATGCTTAGAGAGGAAATGCAAACAGGGAGGTTACAAGGAATCCTTTCCCACTGTACTTCCATTTATCTGTCAGCTGAGGCCTGAAAGAGTTTGAGACAGAAAAAATCCATCAAGGACTAAAACCAAAAACTTGTTGTTCCATAATTTTTTTTATTTTTCCAACTTAAAAGTATACACTACGTACTATGTTAGATTTACTTCACTGCTTAGCTGTGTATTCAGCGAAGTGAGATTGACCTTTTTTTTTCAGACTTGTCCCTTGCTAATTTTGTTTGTTATAATCCACTTCCTCACTACAAAATAAGGCTTGTTCCGTGTTAATTTTTTAATTACATTAATAAGTTTATAGATTTTCTTACTTTCTCAGGTGATATGCCATTCCCCCTCCTCACACAGAAATATTGAAAATCTAGTCTTTGAGTTCTTATTCAGAAATATTGTTACATCTTCACGGGCAGCTGAAGGGTGGTGGTGTCATAAACATTTAGGCAGTGGGGAAATGTTGAAGAGCAGCAGTAGAAGGCTGACTGAGAGTTGTACTTGAGTATGAACAGCAAAAGAAAACAGCAGTAAATTTTCAAGTTCTGTGTGGATAGAAATTTACTTAACCTTAGATAGTGTTCAGCCAAACCAGTAGGTGATACAGATAAGTACCTTTATGACCTTCAGATAGCTGGTCACCGAGTATTTTGTATGTATAACCATTTCTGTGCTATTTTGACCAGTTACATGGTGTTTTAGTAAAAAAACTGTTGAGTGTGGATTTCAGTAAACAGATACTTAACATAAATAGGAAAATAGTGGAAGTAAGTATCAAGGATATCCATTGCAGCAGGTAGCTCCAGCCTCCATCTGTGAGTAGGCTTTTTGGGTATGCTGCAGAGGGGTATGTGAGCTTCTTTTAATCATACTCACCAAGTAGATTCTTAAGTTGTGAATAACTGTGGTTTCTCAATTGTCTTCTAGGTGACACAGGAGGCTGGAGAGTTCATGATAACCTTTCCTTATAGCTATCATGCTGGCTTTAATCATGGCTTTAACTGTGCTGAATCTACCAACTTTGCTACTCTTCGGTGGATCGAGTACGGGAAGCAGTCGGTGCTGGTGAGTGGTCTGTAGCTGTCCTATTGCATACAATTCTGTATGTGAAAGAAATAATGCTCTGCTGCTCATTAAGCCCCCACTGTTTGTTCTAGGGGAGTGATTCCAGGGCTTTGTCCGTTTAAGATGTGATGTGTGCTTTCTCATATGCTAGCAACATCCAGCCAACCTCCCACTTCACGTCCTTGTTTCAAGTGTGGATAAATGCAACATGTTTTACAGCTTTGTGCACATCAAGTGAGGCTTTAAGAAAAGCAGGGGACTGGTTGTCCTTCCAGAGATGAAAGCTTTTGCTTGGTGATCAGGGCTCATCAGTATTTTTGTCTAATATTTTAACCATTATTTGTTGACTGTTTAGCCTGGAAATATGACTTGAGTAACTTAATTGACTTATCAAAATAAATATCTTGGCTGAACCTTTAGACTGTATAGTGTTTTATCACTGGAGAGGTGCCTTAGAAACAAGTGTTATGCTTTCAGAAGCTACACTGAAGTGAATGCTTTGAAGCACTATTTGCAACCATGATGAGAGGATGAGAGGAACCTCTACTGCTCTGGGAAGGCCCAGAGTTTGTGTCACTCTGATTTCTTCATTATAGTCTCTGGTTTTGATACCTGTTTTTCTATGAGCTCATTTTAAAACAGTCAGCTTCTACTAGCAACTCTGTAAACAGGCTGGTGAGCTTGCTTTCTTAGTTATTGTGATAACATCTGGTTTTCTGTTTCGTCTTTTTTGCTGGCTTTTCTGCACAGTTCTTAGTAACAATATGTACACTTTTGATTTCCTGGGAAAGTCTTGAGTGAGAGTTCTGAGGCTCAGTTACATGTAAGTGTGGGATCTTTTTCTTAAGCTCCTGAAAGCAAAGTGATACAGGAATGCAGAGTAGAATTGTTGATTATTTGGCCTTATTTTAATGTCTTCTGTGACTTCAGTGCTCATGTCGGAAGGACATGGTGAAGATTTCCATGGATGTGTTTGTGAGGAAGTACCAGCCAGATCGTTACAAGCTTTGGAAAGCCGGGAAGGACGTGACTGTCATTGACCATGCTCTTCCAACCCCAGAGGCAGCAGAGTTCCTTAAAGGGGATCTCATGCAAAAAGTCAAGAATGGAAAACAGTGTGCTGAGGACATGGAAACAGAAGAGATGTGTAAAGAGGAGGTGGATGGGGATGAGACCAAAAGGTAGTGTTTTATAGTATTCTGCTTTTCTGTTGGATTATTTTGCCGTTTAAATCTTTTTCAGTCAGTGTCAGCCACTATTCGTAAAGCTGTCTTTGGTGGTGGGTATTTTGATTATTGTTTTGGTTTGTTTGGAGGGTGTAAAGAATGCCTGGCTAGAGCACAGCTGCTTAATACATGATTAATATGCTGAGGAGTCATCTCTAAAGATTACTGACTTTTCTTCTTTAAAGGCAAAGAAAACACTTCAAAATAATTTGGAAACAATTCGGCTTGCCAGATGCTGTCTCATAAAACACTGATTCAAACCAGACTGTGTTTTATGCATTTGGACAGAAATTTAGCACACTGAAGTGTTTGCTAACCTGACGTATGGATTTATCTTCTGCAGTGTCCCCAAGCATCGCATAGGAACAAAACGGCACAGGGTCTGCCTGGAAGTGCCTCAGGAGGTGAGTGAGAGTGAGGCCTTCCCCAAGGAGGAGCTGAGCTCCACGCAGTATGAAGCGGACATGGCAGAGCCTCGCAAGAGGCCTGTGAGTGAACTTGTGCAGCAAGGTGAACAAAGACTCAAGCTTTCAGGTAACTGTGTGCCAAGCTTTTTCCTGGTACAAGGGGATGGGGAATTACTCTTCAAGGAGAGAAGCTGCTAGAGCCGAAGTGGGGCAGTAGGATGCCTTCACGTCCAAAAAAGCAGAAGCTAGTTTGTCAGAGCCATGGCAAGCACTTCAGAAATTTACTGTCACAAGACTTAAAATATCACCGTTTTCTAGCTTTTGATTTTTGCTCCTAGTATTTTGCCTGCCTGCATACAGAAATGTATTGAATGCCTCAGTAGTCCAAGCTCCTCTGTATCCCTGTTGAGCAATGTGACCTGTTTATATGAATTGCTTAGTAAAACATCTGCACACTTCCTGGTAGTGTGGGTCTGGTATGTTTTATATAGTTGTGTTACTTGTAGTTTTGTAATAAGTAGGCTGGAGGAAAATTCATGTGACTTGTAATAGGTCATTTATACTTGCTATTAAGGGGGGAGCAGGGGGCCTATTGAACAACATAAAAACAGGGAAAACCTATCTGATACCTCCCTCTCCTATATTGTTTTCCAGCCCTTTGCAGCTTGTATTTAATAATCTTCTATTGGTTTGTGGGGTTTTATTTTTCTTCTACTAAGTTTCCCATGTGAACGTTTTTAACCTCTTAGTCACAGTATCATGTGGCCAGGAGTTGGGCTGTTTAGCTACATACATGTCTGTGTAGAAGATCATCTCTGTTAGTTTTGAGCTGTGTGCTGGTTTTCTTTGATATACCTTAGTTTTGGTGCTGAAAGAGGCAATCAGGAGATGCTTTTATTCCCTCTCTCGCTAAGCCACTTATGACTTTATAGGTGTTTGAATTAATGATCTACTCTTTACATGATTTATTGTCACTTTTTTGCATGTAGCAGTTTGCTTTCCTGTTTGGCTTTGTGCAAATGTTCTCTCTTGTCCCAGACTTCAGAAGAAGTCAGTATATCCTTTCTTCCAGATCACCTGGACTCAGCCAAATTTGAAGAATTGAAAACGGTGAAGCTTGAGGAGGAAAAAGAACAAGAAGCAGCTGTACTGGATCTCTCCATTTCACATGCTTCGAATTCCACTTCAGTGTTGCCAGCTTCAAAGCAGAGTGCAACATCCAATGTTCAGTCCAGCTCCCCTGCATGTTCTTGTTCTTCAGACTCTGAATCGACTGATCTGCTGGCAAAACGAACTCTTCCTGGGCCAGCTGGGGTGTTTACAGTCCACAGCTATGCTAAGGGGGATGCCAGCGGATCTGACAATGAACAGACTTCAGGGAAGAAAGCCAGTGCTACCACCAGCATGAATGAGCAAGAACTGACAGAGGTAAGAATGACAAGAGAACTGAAAGCTGAAGGGCTGTAATTCCATGATCAAGGATTTGCTGTGACAAAACTTCCTATCTGTGCAGATTACAATTCAGTCCCATTGGTGTTCGCACAGCAGGTTGCTTAGTTGTTAATGTGTTTTTAATACCTATGGGTTTTGCTAAACAAGAGTCTTTTACCTCTTCTAGAAAGCAAGAAAATCCCTTGTTTTGAGAATTTCTCTGAACTACTTAAGTGCTGTAAGGCCAAAAGGGTAGCTTGGTGGTTTTGACGTGGTAGTGTTACAGGCTGATTGAAGTCCTTTTATAATAGTAGAGACCTATTTATACCTAAAATGAATCTGGTTTGATCCAGCTTTTATTGCGTGTGTCCCTTTTAAAACAGAAGAAATGATACAACAAAAATTATTGGTTGGGAGAATGTAAATCTTAGTGTTTAATGACTGCCAATGAATGTTTTAGTAAACAACCTAAGAGGACAGTTAAGATCTTACCTGGTAGTGCCTTTCCAATATTTTGTTTCCCTTTTTAAATTTGCATTTAGAGAATCAGAGGCCAATAATGATTGTGTCCTACAAATTCAAGAACTACAAAAATGGAACAGCAAATGGACAAATATGTTGATAGTTAGGCTGAAAGTGAGAAAGAGTTCTCATGGCTATTTAAGCTACAGAAATTCTGTTGCAGATACTGATGTCTCCATTGCATGCTCTATACAGGGAAAAGGTGAAATTTTGAATGGGTGTGGGTTGTTTTCCCCATGTGTTTCAAAACAACTTTTCCATTAGATGATAACTGAGAATGCTAATTTCCATTTTAATGTTTCTTAGAAGTCTTGTATCTAAGTTTAGGTAGTAGATCAGAGGTAATGATTGTTGTGCTCTCTTATGGATTTATTTTGAAAAGAAGGTATTTCAACTATGTAGGCTACATTTAATCTAAGATTTGCTTCTGCTTTTAAAAGAATAAGGTTTAAAAAACAAAAAGCTAGTTTCTTACTGAGAGACTTTCTGGGCTGTTAAAATCATTGCCTTTATTGCCATGCTTGTCATATTAATAGTAATTTTGCCAGTGTATCGCTTGTTTTTACATAAAGCTAAGGGAAGAAGAAATAACTATTTTTGTCATCTCCTTCCAATCTCTCTGGTAAGACATCAATGCAAGTAAGAAGCAGGAAGGATTTAAAATAAGCCTGTTAGTTCAAGATGTCAATGAACTCTGTTTAGTTTTGTTTTGTTTTAAATTATTTTATTTTTATTATTTTATTTTTAATATTTTATTATTTATTTTTTAGCTTTTAAATTTGAATTTTTTAAGTGAAATACAAACTGAGAGCTTCTCTAGAATGCATGAGACTTCTTATCATGGCTCTTCTAAGTTGAACTGTTCAAATTGTCTTTCTTTGTTTCTGTGTTTTACACAATTCTTTATATAAACAGACTTGCATGAAAAGCTATGCTGAGAGCTGTGAAAAGTGTCCGTTCTACCAGCTCATCAGAGTAGTACAGCTCTGTCTGTTTTTTCATAGCAAAACTGCTGTGATTACTTCAAAAAACTTAGCCAGTTAGAGCTGAAGTTAGTTTGCTAGAAATAAAATTGTGGAAGCACATGCTGACTGCTGAATTCTTGTCCAGGTAGCAAAGGAGTACATAAGTTCAATGAAGGAGAGTAAGAAGTCCAAGGGTCGTCGTCAGCCATTGAGCAAACTCCCCCGCCATCACCCACTCTTGGTTAAAGACTGCATTAGTGATGATGGTAAGTAAAGCCTTATGCTCTTAGGGAAACTGGAGAGAGGGTCTCCCTTTCTGTGGACAGTGTGAGGTGTTCCATTAAGTAACTGGTGATAAAGAGGAGTCAGCAAGTGAGACCTTGGAATCCTAGACAAGGTGCTTATCTCATTGCATCATTAAACTTTTTCTCAAATAGTATCATCTTTCTTTCCTGTTCTGTTCTTTGGAAAGTCAAAAAGCTGAAAAAGACTGTTGCATAATTGCTTCTGCCTTAGAGCATTCCAGTCATTGATGTAAATATTCATGATTTTTAAAAAAGTCCAACACCAGATTCTTTGGCTGACAGATTTAGTCTTGATGTAATGTGGAGCTGGTGCTGTTCTCGGTAAGCTTATCTTGTGTCTCAGTAAGCCTGTCTTGTGTCTGCACGACTGCTTGATGAGTAGAAGCCTCTTAAAAAGGAGCCTGAGTTACTGGCTTCCATCACTCTTCTGTCAGTTTGACTTCTGGCAGATTTCGTCTCCATTCATAGCTTCTTGCCTTATTTGGTTTCCTTTACAAGAATAGTATTTATAAAGGGACACGTAATCACTGAGTGAATGATCTCTCATCACAGAGGCACCAGAGCAGCTAACTCCTGAGGAAGAGGCTGAGGAGACAGAAGCATGGGCCAAGCCACTTAGCCAGCTGTGGCAGAACCGGCCACCAAACTTTGAGGCTGAAAAAGAATACAATCGGACCATGGCTCAGCAGTCTCCATACTGTGCTGTTTGTATGCTCTTCCAGGCATATCAGGTATGAAACCCTGACTGTTAATGGATACAGAGAATGGAATAGGATGCTGCTGTGGTACATAGTTTTAAATATTGCCATATTTTACATATTGCCAGGTAACAAAAGCTGCGTCAATGTTGCAGTCTTCCCAAGGAATTATTCCAGGAGAGCACAAGTGGATGAACCTCCTCACACCTGTAATAGACTGGCTGTGGGTTCCCAGGGGCTCACTCAGCTGTTCAGCAGAAACTTTTGTGTTCTGTGGCTTTTGCTCAAACCACAGAATAGAGCTTGAACACTGCTGGAACTGACTATAAAATCCCATTTCTCTTTTTCAGACTGACTCCTTCACTTCAAAAGTGTTTTTTTTTTTTAAAAAAAAGGTCCACTCATAGCACATGGTCTTTAGGGAGCTGGCATGGAAGGAAACCTTTTACTTAAAAAGATTTAGAGTTGTGTTTGTAGATGGTATAGATAGAAAGCTGTCTTGTCTTGGAGTATGTCTATAATGACAGTAGCTGTGGCATGTGAAAATGCACTGTAACAGTTCGTGGTGTAGCATGAGATGCAGAACTCCTTTGTCATGTTGACTTATTGCTTAGGCAGGAGTCTTACACTAAGTTTTTCGATATGCCTAAGCAAATAATTTTAAGGTAGCTTGAATAGTTGTCTGATTGCATGTTTGACCTGCAACTTTGAGGTAGCTTGGCCCTTCCCATACACTAAGCATATTTAATTCATTTGAGATCACTGTATGATTATGGTGGCACCATAAACATGTTCACCACGGTTTCGGAAGTAAATACCTCAAATTTTTGTTGAATATATACATGTAATTCCTAATTTTCATGAAAACCATAGATCATAGTTCCTGTTTGATCTTGCTATTTCTGTCTAAGTTCTTCTTAGGACTGGAAATTCTAC
>WEIV01021506.1:609501-635824 GCA_013390005.1 Calyptomena viridis
CTATAAAATCCCATTTCTCTTTTTCAGACTGACTCCTTCACTTCAAAAGTGTTTTTTTTTTTTAAAAAAAAGGTCCACTCATAGCACATGGTCTTTAGGGAGCTGGCATGGAAGGAAACCTTTTACTTAAAAAGATTTAGAGTTGTGTTTGTAGATGGTATAGATAGAAAGCTGTCTTGTCTTGGAGTATGTCTATAATGACAGTAGCTGTGGCATGTGAAAATGCACTGTAACAGTTCGTGGTGTAGCATGAGATGCAGAACTCCTTTGTCATGTTGACTTATTGCTTAGGCAGGAGTCTTACACTAAGTTTTTCGATATGCCTAAGCAAATAATTTTAAGGTAGCTTGAATAGTTGTCTGATTGCATGTTTGACCTGCAACTTTGAGGTAGCTTGGCCCTTCCCATACACTAAGCATATTTAATTCATTTGAGATCACTGTATGATTATGGTGGCACCATAAACATGTTCACCACGGTTTCGGAAGTAAATACCTCAAATTTTTGTTGAATATATACATGTAATTCCTAATTTTCATGAAAACCATAGATCATAGTTCCTGTTTGATCTTGCTATTTCTGTCTAAGTTCTTCTTAGGACTGGAAATTCTACATAGGAGCTGTGTGGTACACAAAGATTTCACTAGTGCTGACTAGTGCTGTATAAAGTTAATGATTTGAGGACAGCTGAAGTTCTGTTAGGTACTTTTTTTTTAGTTGCTATTGAGCAGAAAACTCTAACTGCAGGTTTTCAAATGTCTGTCTACACCAGGCAGTGAAGGAGAAAGTCTTCCAAGATTTGAGCTGTGGTTAGGGTCTTTGTTCCAACTTCAGAATGTCTATAGCAAGTCTGGAAACTCACTTCAGTTACCCGTTCAAATAAAAAATTGGCACAAAATTCCAGACAAATATGCACTTTTCCTTTGGGAACAAGAAAAATATCTAGCTGCTTAGGAAAAAAAAAAATCATGTTTTCTTCAACTTTGTTATAGATTTCCCTCAGTCATTTGTTCTTTTGCTTGACATGCGATGTTTAGTGTAAATCAGTAAATTTCACAGAATCTCACTAAACAAGACTTGTTGAAAACACACCTATTTCCTTCCAACTTTGAGCGTTAGCTAGACTTTTTTCCCCTAGCTTTTGATGCAATGTAGGAGGGGCAATGCAGCTTCATTTTGCTGCTGGAATTTCTGCTAACATTAATTTTAAAAGACTAGGCAAGCTCCTTTTTTGATTGCCTATGGTTTAAAACATTCTTCAAAGACAGAGATTAATTTCTACTTAACTGTTCAGAAGAGTAACTTGAATGGAAATATATCTCTGTAAACTTCGTATGTCTTTGTTTGGTTGACATTGGTATATATGGATAAATTACAAAAGATTAGCCTAAAAGTCTGCTGAGCTTTATCTGGGAAACTGCATTTTCAGTCTGCTTATTTCCCAGGTACAAATTAGTTTTAAAGCCCATTGGACTTGTTTAGAACTACACTGAGAAAATATAATGGGGATTGCAGTAGATATCTAATTATGTGTTGGTAATCCTCACATGTTGAGGTAAGATAAATGTACAGTGGTGGACAGCAGTGTTATGATCCTCTGTGTTACAGGGTGGGGGGTGCAGAAGAGGTGTTGCCTGTAGCGCATGAGTTGGGTTTGATGATTCCATCTCTTCTGTCAGAGATGGAGTTTGTGTATCTTGTTGCTTTTTAGAGGGATGCAATTCAGACTTTTCAATTCGTATTTGGGTAGAAAACAATTCTGAAACCACAGCAGCTGCGGATTTTATAAACTAACTATATTTTCACCTATCTACCAACTCTATAATCTTTCAGCACCTTTGTTCTTTCTTTAAACTAGATTTATGTATGAAATAATGGATAAGTAAAGATGAAGTGAGACCATTTTACTTGTAAAACTGAAATTCCCTGTCCATCCCTTACAGGCAGAATGTGAAGGCAACAGTCAAAACTCTGGAGTAACTCCAGCTGCTGTGGATGGGAAGATCCGAACTAAACCCCTGATTCCAGAAATGTGTTTTACTGCAACTGGCTGCAGCACTGACCTGAATCTTTCAACTCCCTACCTAGAGGAAGATGGAACCAGTGTACTCATCACCTGCAAGAACTGCCATGTCCGTGTTCATGCCAGTAAGTGATCTAGAAGTAACCCTAAACTCTAGTGTTCTTTGTAATAAGTTTGTAGATCATAGCAGGCCTCTACCAGTTGGTTTAACATACAAATAGACCAAGTTGAGCCCTTATCAGAGTAGTAAGTACTTGAGTGCTGGCCTATGGAGTAAGCAGTTGGCTGCATGGGTAACTTCAGATACACAGCATCATCCTGGGGCTCACTGATTTTTAATTCCTGCTTTATTGCTGGGCCCAAGGGGAATGAGTTTGATTTTAGATAAGCTCTTAAGTGAGATGTGTCTGTTCTAGGTTGTTATGGTGTATCCCCTGACAAGGCCACTGATGACTGGATGTGTTCCCGGTGTACAGAAAATGCCTTGGAGGAGGTAAGTTTTTCACAGATGTAGCCTGGTACATCTGAGAACTTGGCTACAAAATTAATTTCCATGGTGTTGTGGGTGTTGTTTTTTGGTTAGTTGTCCTGTGAAAAGAATGCAATTTAGAGAATGTTTAGGAGCCAGTTTCATGTATTTTGGTGTTTTTAAACCATAATATCTTTTTAACTGGTGCAAAGCCATTGAGCTCACTTGAACCAGAGGGAAGATGTACTGCATGAATAATGGGAATAGCTCCATTGTCTATCTTAATTTATGACAGCTACTATTTCTAAACCAGAAAGTAATTTATGTTAATAACTAGGGAGTTGTGCACATGTGAAGAAAGCAAGAAGAATGGGATTCCATCAAACAGCTGTGTAGACTCTAGATCAGAAGAATGGGTTGGCCTTTCAAACTGTATTTGCATGTTTGTTCCATATCCTTTTACACATCCTCAAGGAATATAAGGTATTGCAGTTGTAAAAGAACCTGTAACAAAGTTGAACCTTTAGTTGTGGGTCTGCTTGCCTTCTAAGACTTTGTTGCTGTAAGGGCAGCAGCTTTTGAGAGCTGAGGAGCTGATCTGTACAAGCTAGTTAGTTCTCTTCTGACGGCAAAACCATTTTCTTCTTTTTGATGGACATTTTGAGATGGAAGTTCTGCACCAAATGTGCTCTGGATTTCACTCTTCCAGCTAATGTTTTCTTCCTTGCTTCAGGACTGCTGTTTGTGTTCATTACGAGGAGGAGCACTGCAGAGAGCCAATGACGACAAGTGAGTGTTCCAGATTTTTTTGATTTTAAGGAAGTTCAATTCTTAAGTATGTGAGCGTATGCTGGTAAACTCGGTGTCTGCATTTGGGGTAATGGAGTGACCAACTATACCAGTCACACTGTGTTACTGGCAAGGCTGTGGTAAAGTGTGTTCATTCTGTTCTCATGCAGCAATTGTCATCTCTTTAGGCAATGCCTCATTCTGTTGATAGCAGCTCTTAACTGCTTTGCTTTATAGTACAGAGCTCTACTGTGCAGAGGTATAACATACCACATAAAAATAAGATTCCTGATGAGATAGCATCTCTCCATACCTTCTCTACAGAGGATTTTGATTTCTCCATCCAATTTGTGGTGACAGTGGAGACAAAAGACAAACTTATCTTTAAGTGGCACAACATACTGGAATTCAAGGTACCTCTGCAGCAAGCAATAGGCATACAGCTGCCTGTCCTGTGTCCTTTGAGTGTGGTGTATTCTCTGAAGTTATGTGATGAAAAATAGCAGACTTCTAGCACCATGAAACATGGAGAACTTGGTCAGGCAGCCTTTTAACATGCAGGTAGGCAGCCAGCACAAGTCACACTAAATTGCTCTCCTGTTAAGCCTGTTAGTAGTAGATTGAAAGTATGAAGAAGACTTGGTTTTGCCCCACATGTGACCTGTTACTAGCAGTAGGAAGGAAGATAACACTGCTAGTTCTCAGAAGCTATTTATCATGGTTTATATGGTAAACTTCAATAGAACTGTATTTACTTAAACTCTAAAGCATCCTCTGTTGGTCTAATGCATATTAATTTTTTTTCTCTCTTCTGTCCTGACAGGTGGGTTCATGTGATGTGTGCTGTGGCTGTACTGGAGGCAAAATTTGTGAACATTGCAGAGCGGAGTCCTGTAGATGTTGGCAAAATCCCCCTGCAGCGTTTCAGACTGGTAAGGATCATCTGTGCTTCACTAATGGTGTCTCCAGTCCATTCAGAATCTGAGGGACTTTGCTTATTCCTTCAAACCCAAGTCATCTCCTCTCCAGACTGAACTGGAGTCAGCTCTGTTCAGTGTACAGGAGATAGCAGTTGTCCCTATTGCCATTTTTTTAACTTTCCCTTTCTCTGTGTTTATGCACATGAGGAACCAGCAAAAGGGGCAAGTTTTCAGCATGTGGCAAATTACTTTTATGCAGTGGTGTAATGCTAATAATTTGTGCTTGTTGATTTTCTTATATCTAGTAATTAACTTGCTTTATTGACAGCTGTGGAGCACTGAGATCCTTCAGGATATGAAAGGCATTCATATAATGGGTGAATGTCTTTAGCAAGAAAGCAACTGTACTTAATTCTTTTAATAGCTCAGTGTTAAGGGGAAAATGACTCCACTTTGCACATGCTAATGCATTTTTCTACAACAGCCCAGCAGCCCAACCCAAGTGTAATCCAGTCACTGGCAATAGTGTTGGAATTTTAACTGTTACTTCTGTGGTCTTTGCCCATTATTCTAATCTTGTTGCTTGTATTTATGTACCTTAGTAGTCAAGTGCTGAACGGCATTGCAGGCTGATTTAATCTAAGATCTCCTGTTGCTAGCATCCTTGGGTCTGTTGAGCTGATAGATATTTAACTTACATTTTTCATCTATTGGGCTAGCTTAATTTTATGAATTATTTTCTTGTCATAAACTAGAACTGGTAGCTGCCTGCTTCTGTTTAGTCAGAAAGCTCTGAGACTAAATGGCTCTCAGAGACTAAATGGCACAGCTATTATATTAGCTATTATAGCTAGACCAGCTAGCCCTTTGTGTGGGGTGAAAGCTAGTGCCAACAAATAACCTCTAGTTTCTTGTCCACAGAAATGCATCTTCTGCAAGAAAAGGAGAAAGAGAATTGCAGGTTGCTGTGTACAGTGCTCACATGGTCGGTGTCCCACATCCTTTCATGTCAGCTGTGCCCAAGCAGCAGGAGTCATGATGCAGCCTGATGACTGGCCATTTGTTGTCTTCATTACCTGCTTCAGGCATAAGACTCCATCTCAGGCAGAGGTGAGTAGGTGTGTGATTCCCAGGATTTGAACTGCAGTATCTTGGGGGGACTGAAAAGTTACTAGGTTGTGTGATTCTTTTGAAACTTCATTGAAGGCTTGGCTCTCAGAGTGTTCAAAATAATCTAACAGTGTTGGCCTTGGATTCTGATCTCAGCCTTGCTGCTGCTCTGAGTGATCTTAGTCAGGTCCTTTATTGTACTTTGGTTTGCCGCCCAGAAAGACTGAAAGCATCACATTCTCCTGTGGCTGTTGTAATGAGGAACAATAGTGGGATTTATGCTGTGATACTTAATATGCAGGAGTTACTGCTAGTACTCCAGCAGACTGCATGAGTGGTCATAGAATTTCACATTTAAGTGATTGATTAGTTTGTAAAGTTCTCATGTAGCCTTTTTAAGAAAAACTACAACAATGCATTAGAAAATGTTTACTATAGAGGCCTTGCATTGCTCTGAAGAATGAGAGCTTAATTTACTAAGTAAATTAAGGAAAGCAGCATCTAATAGATTATGCTTTAGGTATTTGAAATTCCAGAGGCAGAACCTCTCCAAAAATGATGCTGATGGTGTCTTAAATAGAGTAACTCACCTGAACTAAAATATTTTGCTTTATTATCTGCCAGCACTGAAGCTATGGTCCTCAATATATTCTTTATTGAGTCATTGTGTAAAAAGTTATTTTTCTCTTCTCAGCGAGCTAAGGCTGCACTCCAGGATCTGTCACCTGGACAGATAGTCATCAGCAAGCACAAGAATGGTCGCTTTTATCAATGTGAAGTGGTCAGCCTTGCAAAGGAGACTTTCTATGAGGTCAACTTTGATGATGGCTCCTTCAGTGACAATCTGTACCCAGAGGACATTGTGGTATGTTACACAGTAGTTCTGGCAGAGGGCACATGATGTGAGTCAATTCTTGCTGCTGCAGAGCAGACACAGTTGTTCCAGCCCTGGGTCCTATGGTGGCTGAGATGTGCTGCAGGATGGCCTTAGGGGTGTTACCTGAGACTGACTTAACTGGGGGCACATAGGGACAGGTGTAACAGGAAGTGCAGCTATTCTCTGGCTGTTTAGCAGTCGCAGGTCTGAAGGAAACTTGCTGATATTTGCATGCCATTCCTACATCAAATACTTTTAAGTTGGTACCAGTATTTGGATTTAAATGCAGATGACATAGAGGGATGTCTCAGCCTAGTTTGACATCCCGAAAATGGAGTAATTGTTGGGGTGGAGTGCAGTGTGACTCTCTGGTGGTTTGCTGAATCTTCACATAAAGAAGCTGCTTACCCTTCTCCTTGTCTCTCCCATCTTCCCTCTTTATTTTAAGAGTCGAGATTGTCTTCAGTTAGGTCCCCCTGCTGAAGGGGAGGTCGTGCAGGTGAGATGGACAGATGGACAAGTTTATGGAGCCAAGTTTGTTGCATCACATGCAATCCAGATGTACCAGGTACAAAATTGTTGTCTGAAAATCCATCACTCAGAACAAGCCAATCACATTAACAGGGCTGCTCTTAAAGTGGGCAGAGCAATAGGGGAGTCATGCTTAAACACTCCAGGGGAAGTTGCTCACTGTTGTCAGCAATGCCAGATGCTGGTAATAGTTGCTGGATTTAAGAGCAAAGGGGTTGCTTGCAGCTGTACTTACATCCAGCTACCTACTTCTGAAAATTGGTGGTCTGCAATTCTTCATCAGACTCTGTTCCTTTGGCTTAAACTACTTAAAGTAAGTTTGATTTTGCTTTTCTCTATTTAGTGAGAGGGCACCATGCCTTGCACACTTCCAAAGGGATTAATGTAACCAGCCAGACTGTCTTGTCAGATGTTGAAAGTTTATCCCCAAACTTTCTGGGCAGCTTTTACTGTCATGAGATTAGTGAGGTTTGGGTTAAAGTCTGTTGCAGTGTGCATAGCTGCATACATACCTTATAAATTTCAAGTGGTAGAAGGTTATTTCATGAGAGGCCTCTGCGTGGAAGAGAAGGCAAGTTCTGGGTAGCTGTGGAAGGATTCTAACTTCTGAGACTTCTGGCAGAACAACAACTGGTTCTCTTCTAGGTGGAATTTGAAGATGGTTCACAGTTGATGGTGAAAAGGGATGATGTATATACTCTTGAAGAGGAGCTTCCTAAGAGAGTGAAGTCAAGGCTGGTAGGTAAACAGAGTGCAAACTTCTACTAAGGAAGTTCATTTAATTTAATTTGTCCTTGAACAGCAAGCTGAGTGCGTGGGAGCAGCAGATTACAATCTGGTGCTGTCCTCAATTATTGCAAAGCTCTGTAGTTGGTCAGGCTACAAAAGCAAAGTTCTATCTCCTTCTGCAGGGATGTGAGTTTATGTCATAGAGTCCTTGATTGGGACAGAATGTTAATACTCTTTCATACCTGTACTCATAAGTTCCATTGTCTACTGTCATTGCAAAGAATGGCTAAGTTGCTTCACTTACCATTTGTTCTGAAAAGCTCTTAGTAGGGTGGCATCAAGAGAGCTGGCTGTGTTTTGAAAGTGTAAAATAATTCAGGTGGAAAAGGACCTCTGCAGGTCTACATACACCTGTTCCAAACAGGGGTAACTTGTCAGAAAAGGTTCTTTACAATTAGGTTTTGGTTATCAATAAGGACAGAGATCCCACAGCCCTTTTAGGGCCTGTTCTGTTGCTTTGCACTTCCCACTACAAAAATTGTAGTCATAGACAGCATACTGCAGTGTCTTGCTTTACAGCACAAACATGCACACCCTGATGCAGATCTGTTGGCAGGCACACAAAATGTTAGAGGTTTAAGAAAGAATGTCGTAGCTGAATCCTGTGACCAGGTGTTTAAACATGTCTGCTCAATAAAGCAGAAATTGTTCTAGACTGCTTCAAAATTGGAACAGGTGACTCTGTTTATTAGTTTGAGAAGTGATTGTGAACTTAAATTAGGTGCTCAGTTAAATTTGAAACCTTTAATTCTTTAGATCTCTGATTACAGTTCACTTAAACTTATCCCCAGACTTGTAAATCCAGTTTCTTAAATATTTTTCTTGTGTTTGGTCAGTTTTAGAAAAAAGCTGAAAGTTCCCAAGTGTCTTGGCTTAGTTCTTTCTTATGCGTAGTGTGAGGATGTGGAGGCAGGGATTTGATCTGTGCCCTAGTGACTTATTCTGTCTTTTTCTCTTAGTCAATAGCTTCGGATATGCGCTTCACAGAGATCTTCGAAGAGAAGGAGGTCAGTCAAGAGAGGAAGAGACAGAGAGTGATCAATTCACGCTACCGTGAAGATTATATTGAACCTGCCTTGTACCGGGCCATCATGGAGTAAACACTGCCTGTGGCAGAGGAAGAAGATGCCCACCTCCCCCAAGGATTTAAATGTTCCAGTACAACAGGCCATATTTGGATGCTTCGAATCCAGGGGTTTTATTGGGGTTTTGTTCTTTTGTATTTTAAGGAAGCCAAAAAGCTGATGCTCTGCAGTAGCTGTAAGGCAGCTGTTGGATAGTGAAAGAGATCCCATTTGCTGAAGCTGATGCCTGCAGACTGCTGGTCTGAAGCTGAGTCCTTACCAAATAAGCCAGCTTGGGGGTGTTGCTTTCATCTCGTTGAGCAGTCTTGCTTTTTCATTAGAGACAATTTTGATAGGTGGCAAACTCTTTTGGGAGTTGTAGCCAGGAATCTTGGCAGCTGCTGAATAGTATGGTCTATTGTTTTAATGAATAATGTTCCTGAATTTAGGAGTCTCCCTGGTGACCACACCTGGGCTTGAGCAGGCAGTATTACTGGTGCTGGAAATGGAACCTCTTTTATATTTATATCCATCTTTTTGTTGCAAGCAGCTTCAGTCTCTTGTTTCTCAGCACCTTCTTTCTGAGGTTGAGCTGTAGGCTGTTCAAATCTGGACAGGAGGTGCTTGTGTGAACAGGCAAAATGTGAAATTGAATCCTATAGGACAAATTATTTAACCTTCCATTTAATATTTTTGTTCTGGTAGTGCTTTTGACTTACTTAATCATAAGTTTAACTGTAATAGTATGTGCCTCAGAACCAATGAATTCTGTCTAGAGCCCTGCGCAGTGCAGCCTTCTAACAAGAATAGATGTTCAGCTCCCAATAGACATTCAGCTCCCAAAGAGTTTCTTTAGAGTTTCTCTAAGGCAATATGACTAAAGGGACAGAGTCCAAGCTTTTTCTTCTTGAAATCCAAGCATCACAGTGTTGGGGACGACAGGACACAGGTATCTGAAGCAGTGCAGTCCCTCTTCTGTGGCAGCACTGTCTGTAATGTGCCTGCAGGCTTTTGCTTACAATAGCTAATGCTGGGTCTGAGACAGATAAAGCATGCACTGAGCTGTGTGTATTACTGAAAGGCTGTGCAATGCTCTTCTGAAGCAAGAGTGGTGCCGTGTTGCTGCCTGGCAAAAGTTACCGTAGCATTTTTGTAGAGTATTAATAGGACACATCTCGGTTGTGTTGGAAAGAACTTGCTACCCCAGCAATAGGAAGCTGAGTTGAGCTGGGTAATACGTGTACCCAGAAGATGTGCCAACTTGCTCCTAGTAATTTAAGCATTAACAAAACACAGTAGGAGCAGTGTAAATACATTTTCCTTTCCCATTCTGTAGGAAAGGGGTTTTGGGCTGTGGAGCAGATTGGCCACCTTCTTTTTGCATGGAATCATGGGGTGAATTTTTCTACTGGAGAAAATTATGGTTGTGTGTTCTCCAGAAACTGTTCATGAGGAGAATTTTCTAGTGAAACAGACCTAATGCATCCCTGCTTCTATAGGGACGTGGCAATGTGTCTGCAATGTCTGAATTTGTAACTTTTTTCCTTTTGGTACATAGAAACGCTATAAACCAAACTCTTCTGAAACCCCGGTGCATCGACTTGTGATTAGCAATAAAATGTAGTATTGACTAGTGATACAACTCTGATCAGAAAAGAAATAAACTACAACTTTTATACAGAAAATCTTACTTAGCCCTACATTTTTATAGGATCAGGAGGCCGATATGAGTAGCAAAGATTTGCACAATAACTGTCTTGCATAGACGTAATCTGTCCTATTTTTATCATGGAAAACCTCGTTCATCAGTATTGGAAGGCTTAAACAGTCTGAAAGGAGATAGTGGGTTTCAGTTCGGGGTTTGTTTTTTGTTCTTCTTCCTATGTTCAAAACTCCTGGTCTCAGGGTATAAAATGGTTTTCTGATGAACAGGATAGTTGGCATGATAAAGCAAGATCTGTTAAGACTGGAGTCTGGTAACTGAAGTTACTCTGGTTCAGACAATAAGAATGAAATTGCACTTTGACATCTAAACTTGTATATAAGCCTCTGAAGTAATGTGCTGTGAGCAAACATGGATAAGAGGTGGCAGGGCCTCAACAAACTTGCCTCTGTTCTGTCAGAGTAAATTTGATAGTAACTTATTACAGGCTGAACACTACCTGTGGGTTACTGAAAAACATGCTCTTTATATCAATCTACCGATCTCCCTCCAGGGAAAAGGTCCCTGCCATCAGACTTTCTGCCCAAATGGACATATAACTTAAATGCACCTTTTAGGTACCACATGCTACCTGTGCTGCAAACACCTGACTCAAGAGCTTCATGCTAAAATGATGGCCTAGATACAAAACAGATGGATTTGTTTGGAGTGCTGTTGTTCTTAGGGTTTTTCCTGGAGTACTCCTGTGCAGGGCCAGGAGTTGGACTTTATTGATCCTTGTGGGTCCTTTCCAAATCAGGATATTCTATTCTTTGTTCACCTGCAGCAGGTTTTTCAACTCACCTCTAACAGTATCGAGTGACTTTCAAGAGCTCCAATGCGTAGTATTTGTTCTGGAAGAAGAGCTTTGTTACCTGTTTTCTGCAGGCTTCAGATTTGCTCTTGTCAGTTGACTGCACTGTGTTGGAAACTGCTGCCATCCTGCACTGAGACAGGGCCTTCACAATTTTCCTATCAGTTTTTGTGCTGCATCATTCAAATGTGAGCATACTGTACCTACTGCAGTGGCTAAACTGCATTTTGGCTTTGCTCCATGAACTTAAAATTGGTGACCCTGATGTTTGAGGGGTCTGTATTATTTGACTTTGCAAAAGCAATTGGGTTTATGGCTTGAAGTACAACAAGTAGCAATAAAAGCTCTGTACAGAGCAGCTGTCTCAGAGGTACATAGGCTTTCCATTACCTAGACTTTTATCATGTCTGATAATTTTCTCCAGTGGTGTGGGGTATTGGGTTTTGGGGGTTTTTTTTTGAAGTATTTTTTATCCCTGTTATAGCATCATTCCAGTGAGGGTGAGATGCTGCCAGATTATCAGCTAGGCAGGTGTTTTTTGAATGTGTTCAGTACAAAATCATGGTCAATGTGTCCCATGGGAGCTCTGGTGGCCCTTTGTAAGGTCCATTGCATGTGGTACTGCAGGCAGTTGACCTCATTACTTCACTTTTCATGAAGCTTCCCTCTGTGACTGGTTCAGGTTGGACTCACAAGAAGCATTTTTTTGTATAAACCATTAATGGCTTGCCCTTAGTTCAGGATGAGCTTTGCAAGCCAGTGATGACTTTTCATAAGATTTAAAAAAGTGACTATATTCTTTGTAAAGCACCTGATTGTAGTAATGTTTGCCTGTGGCTGGACTTCTATGAGATCTCTTTTCCATCAGCAGACCCCTCAGATGACCAGGGGCAGTACTGTCAGTAGTAGGACCCATTCTCCTTGCTCCTTCTCTCTCTTCCCAGTGAGCTGGGTTGAATTGATTCTGCACTGTTTGAGGAGCTAGGTCACGTATCCCAATGCTTCCAATGCACCTCTGTTCTTCCATCCTTTAACTGGGCTCCTGTTTTCTGACATGTCTGCAGTTGTGCTTGTTTTTTTAATGCAAACATGGGGTGAAATCAAGATTCTAGTAGCCTGTATGTTGTTTTCAGTTTCCTCAAGTAATAAATCTAATTTCAAAACAGACAACCTGTAAACTAATTTAAGAACTAAAGCAATGTAACTTGGAAATTCTCATCATGCTTCTAATTTTTCTATTAGCATTATTAATTTCTAATACTCATCTCCTTAATGCTTATCTGGTGAGTTCTCGGGTGTCTTTCAAAAGCCTAAGTAGAGTTCTGTTATTTAAGGACTCAGTCCAGCTTGGCTGTTCATGGCTGTTCAACTAGAACAGGAACAGAACCACAGAGTCATCTCTCCTCATTGAAACACGGAGCTGAGACATCTACAGCAAGAGTCGAGTTGCCTTAGATTCCCTCTGTAGCTGAGAGTGCCAGAAGAGGAGTCATCAGGAAATCTTACCTAGGCACAGTCTCAAACAGCTCTGTTCTTTACTGTGATGTTGACGCTTGAATTTCACAGTACTTGTTAAGACCTGCTGAACTGGCAGTCAGGGAAAGGAGATTCTTCTACCTTAGCTCAGGGATTTTTGTTACTGATACACCAAGTGACCTTGAGGAATGTGCTTATTCATTGTAGTGTTAATTCAGCCCACATCTTTGAAGCCTAAAATCCCAGCTATTCCTGGGACCAGCTTTTGTTGTTTGGGGAAAATAGTAATGTTTCCTTTTCACTGACAAATTCATAGATACTGCACAGAACCTTTCAGTGTGTGCATTTAGGTTAGTGTATAGTGTGTAGTATTTTCAATTGAACATGAACAACATGGGGTATTGCTAAAAGTAAAAATAAGTATTTTTCCTCTTTTCCCATAATCATTCTATATTTTTCTGCATTGCTGTTAGAGCTGTTAAGATCTAACTTTAGATTTCTTCCTCAGATGAATGAAGAATGCAACACTTCAGGTGTGGTTTGTTGCTTGGTTCCAGTGATGAGAATAGCTGAGGGTGTGTATCTGGACTTTCCATTGACCTCCAGAGGAATGGGAAACATTCACCTGATGGTTATCTTTTGAGGAACCTGTGGCAGATCCATGCAGAAACATTGCCACAGCCTCCTTGCTGCAGCATGACTAATGTGACAATGCCAAAATCAAAACCATTTTGACAGCACCTAGTGAACAAGGGAAATGTGTGGGAAGGTACTAGAAAAAGATTTAAATTATGTAGTATGTGTGTTAATTTCTAAACAAAACTGTGTGAGGTAGGAGAGCCTGAGGAGAGGTGTCCTGAGTCTGGAATTCTGCATTTAAGAGAAGTTCTCACTGTTATGAATGGTTCTGGTGGTCTGTGAACACCTTCAGTACATGATGCAGGAGCGAAATGACACAGTCCTGTTGTCTGAGCTCTTCTGCCTCCTGTGAGTACCTGCCATACCCAGTGTGGGCCCCTCATGCTGCCCAACACCCCAGGAACTGGGGTACTCTCATCGTTATCCACACTGCTGGCTTAAGGAAGAGCTGCCTCCTCACAGGCTGTAGCCAAGGTGGGTGGCTAGTGTACTGGAATATTTTTGTACCCAGGCTGAAGTCCTCCATGCATCTTTCCCCAGAACCTTTCTTTACAGCCCTAGAATTTGTACCAGCCAGCCTCATGTCCAAGCAGCTCCTGTGACTTTCCTGACATAATTCTGTAGACCAAAGCAAACTACTTCAAGTATAGTGGCTCAGAATTTAGGGAGGCATGGTGGTGTGTCTTACTGATGGACCTCCAGACACTTCCAGACATGGGGATCAAATGGTTGTGAATGTGAGCTGATGGGTTCCTCAAGTGCTGGTGCTTCTCTTTAATACAATATCTCTGCGTCTTTCGGATTAATTTTCTTGCCTATCCTCACAGCAGAGGTTAACTCAAACTTATTCCTGGTAGCTACAAGCAATTAAAAAGCAGTGACAGTATTGTGGGTGCAGGATATGGATGTCTTTAGTGTGGGTAGTGATGCTGACCAGCTGCAGGTGCAGAGGAGCTATTAACTTGAAGCCAATTCCATGGAAAACAGGAGTGGTGTGATACAGGAGAGCAAGGAAACCAGTGATACAGAGCAGTTACACCAAAGGACTGAGCAGCCTGTGTGGTTGGAGCTGTGGTTGCCTGTGGTGGATGGCTGCCCAGGCCACTTGGCTCTGCAGCAGGAATGCAGCTTTGCTTGTTCAGTCCCAGCAGAGCCAGGGCAGGATGAAAGGAGTAGTTGTGTTGGCAGCCAGAGATGGGTCTGTCTCAAGTCCTCTCTGGCTTTCTCAGTTCCAGCTGGATAGATATTTCCAAAGACCATTTAACAGCTGGTGTCCACAGGGACTGGCAGGAGTGTTAATGCTCTTATTCTACCATTCTCCCTTTCATGCAGAGCACAGGCATCCTGCTTGGACCCTCAGCCATCCATGCAGTGGGACTGGAGCTAACCCCGCTCTTCCTCATTGTGTGGAAGTGAAGACTCCTCTTGCATCCCTGTGGGAGCAGGGCTTTGCAGTGCTGTCACCAGAAGGGAGATCCCCAACTTGGGCCCTCAGCACTGTGCAGAGTCTGGCAAGGGGAAAGACACAGAAAAGAGACCTTGGCTCTTCTCGCTCTCCAGCCAAAGCAGCTGAGGGGCTGCCAAGGGCTTTGCAGCAGGGAGAAGAAAGGCAGCTTTCATGAGAGCTGCATGACTTAGAGCTGCTGGGCTGGGAGCCAGGCACGTCAGCACCTGATGGGCCAGCTTGAGGAAGGGCTTCTTGCTCCTCACCTTCTCCAGAGGAGCCCTTTCAAGGGGTCCCAGCATAGTGAGGTCTCTCCTGCCCCACTGCCCTGCCTGTTTTAGGCTGGGCTCTTGTCTGTGTGAGGCATCACACTGGCACAGTGTGCTGGAGCAGGGGGGTCTTTCCCCAGGAGCCTGGCTCCTGCACTGCTGCACTGGACCATGATGGCTGAGACAGCTGCCTGGGGTTCCTTGTGCCTGCCTGTGTCTTCCAGCCTCTGTCAACTTGTGGGGGCAGCCCTAGGGGACTTGGATCAATCCTTTGCCCATCTGTGTGGTCCCTGCAAACAAGCAGCCTCCAGTCGTGTGCTGGCTGTGTGGAGGCTGCACAGATTGTTCCTAGCAAGAGATGCAGTGCTAGGACCATTTAGGACTTCCACGACTGTGGGGGTTGGACAGTCATGACCTTGCACAGCAGGTCCCCATCCCTTCTCCAGGTAGGCTGGAGCCTGTCTAGGGAATCCTTCCTTCAGAAGCCACTGGACAGAAGAGCCCTTGTGCAGCCTTTTTGGAGAGGTGCCTGGTACCTGCTGAAGAGAGACTTTCCCCTTCGAAGTGAACAGATACCTGGCTACGATGGGCCCTGTGGCATTTGATCTCACCCCTCTCCCAGCACAACATGTCCTCCAGCCCTACAAGCAGGTGAGATTGCTCAGGTCTCTGTTCCCTGGAGACAGCTCCCTGCAGGCTCTGGGAGCTGCCAAGGGTCTGGTGCGGGAAGAGGGGTGACAGGTCCGTGCTTGGAGCGTGTCCCTCTGGGAAGTGCTGCTCTGTCACTGTGGCTTTGGCCCTGTGTTGCCATTCCAGGAGAGGTTTGGCTGTGCAGAGGAAAGCATAGCATGCGGGGGGGGGTGAGTAGGTGGCACTTCAGGTTTGGGGTCAAGGGTGCTTGGGACAATCCTGGAGACACTAGTCAGGCTGGGATGAAATCTGGCTTTGCCTGCCAGCCAAGAGTCTCTGTCAGAGCCAGAGTCTCTGGGACTGGATTCGTGCTCTTTTCCTGTGAGCTATTTCTGCAAGAGCTGGCACATCCCTCCTCCAGCAGTGCCTCTGCTCTTTTTCCCACTCAGGTTTATTGGGTGGACAATTGCCTGAGGCTCAGTGTCAGCAGCCGTGCTCACCGTCAGGCCTGTGGATTTGGGACATGCAGGGATGGGAAGGGAGGAGCTGATGGCTTTGCCCTTTACCAGCATGTTACAGGGCGCACGGCCAGCTCTCTTCCAGGCTGGGCAGCAAACTCAGTCTTGCTCTTCTGCTCCTCTGGCTTTTCCTGTGGGCTGAGGGCTGATCCCACTCCTGCTGTGGCTGCTCTGCTGACTTGCCCTCTGGCTCCTTGTGCTGCTGCACTTGCACCCTCAGTGCTGTTCAGCTTGGCTGCCTGGGTGCACTTTTGGTTTGCTGTGGGCTAATGCACCCCGTTTCACAACACACTGCTATGAACCTCTAACAACAATGAAATGTGGGGGATGCCATTTCATCATTGTTACAGGTTCATGGCAATGGACTGTGAAACTCTGTTGCCTTCTTTCCCGCCCTGCCTGGTCCCATGCACTCAGGAGGGATGATGCCTGTGGAGCTGTCTGTCTTCCCTGGCTGGGACAGCCTCAGCAGTGATGCTGTGGCTGGCTGGGATGCTCTGTACTATGGTCTGTCCCTGGCACCCATCCTTTATGGAGATTACTCAATAATTATCCCAATATCCTGTGCTGGTGCAGGGCAGAGGAGCTGGTGCTGCCCCAGGCGCTCTGGCAGGGACCAACCATTTCCGTCTGCATAATGGAGACTAGCACAACTAGATCAGCCCACTCTGGGATATTTTTAGGCCTGGCTGTGCTGATGAGGGAGATGACAGGTTCACTCCACATCCGGACCACGCAATGCCTCTCCCAGCTGCAGCCACCTGGTGCAATGGGAGGAGCGTGGGCCATTCTCCGAGGAAAGGCAGCACTAACTGGGTGCTGTGGCTCTGGGCTTGCTGGGAGCAGCTATTGGTGCAGGATACCACTATCCTTCTCTCTCTGAACTCGTGCAGTTTCAGTGCTCTTGAGAGAGCAGGTTAATGAATTCCCCAGATCTCACTAGCTCTTGACCTTGGGTATTTCCTGGCTTGTTAAGGAAAGAAGGAAGGAATCTGAGCAGATGATGCTGTGGAACTGAAGCATGGACAGCGACATGCTTGCACATGGTCACTTGCTGTCACAGAAATGGGGAGCCCCTTCAGCTGAGGAGTTTGGCTTTTCTGCAGGGCCTGAGGATTGGAAAGTGATATGGAAGAAGGGATCAAAGCTTCCCCTTTTTAGCAGAGCCCTGGGTGGGGCTGCAGCTGGTGGAGTGGAGGGAGTAGTGAGTTGGAGGTGAATCGGGTGAGATGCTGGAGGACAGGAGATTTGGGGCAGGAGGCCATCCCATGTGGTCAGGCTTGTCTGCAGTTGATCCCCCAGCACTGCTGGGGATGCCTGGCATGAAGGCATGGATGCCTGCCAGATGCCAGTGTTGCTGGGAGGTGACAGTGCCAACCCATGGATGTGTCCTCTGTGCTGGCAGAGAGGGCAACTGCCCAACATTTCCAGCAGTGCCACAATTTATTGCTGGGTTGGAGAGGAGCTAGGCTGAGGCAGGCTGCTCTACCCAGCTTTACATCAGGGCTCACATGCCAGCCTAGGTGGGTTATAGGTGCTGGACTCTGAACACAAGACTTGTCTGGGTGACTGTGCAAATCAGCAGTACAAATTTACTCCATCCGTGAGGAACCAGTCTGTCAGAGAGGATGCCATTGGTGCCAACACCTCACTGTGGTTTGCTTCCCCTGTTCCTGTGTTTGAAGGACCAGCCCTGCTGCAGGTACAAACCTCCCTTGACTGACTGCTGAGTCTTGTAAAGTTCCAGCAGCTGCTTCTGCCTGTCCATGTGGACCTGCCAGCATCTCCCAGCATAGCAAGTGATGGCTGCAGAAAGTTCATATTCCCTTGGCTGTGGCACAGGGAGTTGGTTCCCAGGGGAAGCTTTGGTGGAGAGGCTGAGCTCTGTCCCTGTCTTCTTGGGCCTGGGGTGGGTGAGCTGCAGCTGCCTCTGAGCTGCATGTGTGGGAAACAAGGGACCTGCTGGCTTGGTTGTTCCCCCGTGGCTGCTGGGATAGGGCAGAGTCCTCCACGGTTGGCAGCTCTGCACATACACTGTTTAGGTCCCCACTTACCCATGTTTCCTTAGTCCTGTTCTCACTTGTACTTACCATTGTGGGATTATGTGACTGTGGGTGATATACCCAGGGGAATTTGAGGTGCTTCAGCAGCACCCCTATGTCTGTGTCTCCTGCCTGTGGCTGGCAGCTGCCTCCTCATGGCTGCTGTTAGCCCATGTCCTGCCAGCAAACAGCACAGCATCTGGAGGCACTTCCCCCTGGCTGCTCTTAACTCCCCATTATGCAAAGGAGCTGCAAGCATGCACAGGTTGCCACAATGCTGAATCTCCAAAACACAGCGTGTTCATGCCCTGCAGCAGAGCACAAACCCTTGGCCACATCCTGCAGCACCCAGGTCAGTGCTGTGCAAACCCATCCCCTGCACCGCCCCACACAGGCCCTGCTCTGCCCTACAACCCATGCTGCCCAGGGCAGCTCCTCTCTCCCCTTTCCCGAGCAGGAGCAGATAAGCCTCAGCACCCAGGAGCATGGCAGGGCTGCCTCTGCTGGGCAGCCCAGAACCCTGAACCAGGCAGCTGCTCTCAGGCCCATATGTGATGCAGCCCCACCAGTAGCATCAGCAACTCCTCCCACCACCTTCCCAATGACTGGAAGGATCAGCATTATTTGGTGCTTTCCCTTTCCTCCTGCCTTTCCTTGACCCCTGCCCTTGTTACCTCCCATCTCCTTGGTCTCTTTCCTGACCACTATTCTTGCCCTGCTCTTGGGTGAGCAGGTGGTGGGATGCTGCCAAGAGTGTCTTCATTCCAGGCACCTGGCCCTCTGCACTGGGAGGTGTTGATGTCCCTTGGTGCATCACAGGGTTTTGAGAAGGGCCATCACCCATGCAGGGGTGCAGGCTGTGGCTCTTGCAGACAAGACGTGCCCTGGAAGTTGCTTACCACAGGGAGTGTTGCCAATCATTTCCTCAGGACACATAGGGAAGAGATCACAGCAATGCAAATGTAAACCTGACTAACTCCAGCACTTGTCCTGCTCTGCTTGCTTATGCTTGGGCATATGTGGGAGAGATGAGTATGAGCAGCAGAACTGGTTGCTGTGTTGCATAAAGGTCACTGATGCATTACTTGGGTTCGGAGTCTCCAGTTCACCAGGAAGTAGTGGAGATAAGATGGGGTTCAGGTTGGAGAGGCTGAAAAGAAGAACCCATGGCCATCTGGCCCCACCACTAGAGTGGGCCAGCTGAAGGTGCACAAAGAGCTTGCTTGCTCCAGTGCAAGTAATTAAGTACTGAAGCTCCAGGCTGGGAATGAGGCATTCCCTGGGTAAAGCACTGGCAATGAGAACTACTGCAGGCAGTAATGCCACGGAGCTAGCTCCGCCTGTTGTACCTGTTTTTAGAAAGACATGTGCATAAGCTGGAAGAACAGGTGAAGAAGACTGTCCTCAGGCTGAGCCTTCTACACCCTCCCTACTGCCTTCCCCAGCACACAGGAATCAATTCTGGCCTTCTCTTTGCTGATGAAGCTGTTTGGACAGGAGATCAGGAGGGATGAACATGAGGATGCACACAGGTCAGGGCAAAACAGCAAGCACATCCATATGGCAGCCCTTCTTCATGCTCAAGCCACAGAGGTAAAAAAATTAAAGTTGAGACCATCTAATCTTATTGGCAACCTACAGCATGGTGAGGATGGCTGTCCTGCAGCCTTCAGAGACCATGCTGTACTTAATTTCAGGTTTGAGGTTTTCCCCATCTTCAGCGTCTCACTTTTGGCTCCTACGCTTTTCTCTGCCCATAGCAGTGCTCTTTCCTCCCTGGCGAGGAGACCCTCTCCTGAGGCAGCGGAGTAACCTGTACTCATACCCCACACAGCTTTATTTGCCACATTTTCAGGCCTTGGCTTCTTTTTTGTGGTGGTACTGCTTCTCAGGATTTCTGTGCCTGTCCTGACGCTTGCAGAGCTGGACCAGCCATCCAGTTGCTTTTGCCAGAGCTATAGCTTTGTTTGGAAATCCTCTCCATGCCACTCTGACGCACAGCTCTCAGGGCCAAGCTGCTGTGCTGCAGGCTCATAGCAACAGTCATGTGTGGGGACAGCTCTCTTTTTCAGATTTTTTTTCCTTAATTCCATCTCATACACCTGCTTTCTGGGAGATCCTCCACCCTGTGGTACAGCCCGTCCTCTCTGTTCCCAAGAACCTTCCTTCACAGTCCATCACTGTGCTGTGAGTAGTGACTGTTTTCCCAGATTGTTCAACTCATGCCGTAGCAGCAAGTAGCCTGTTCAGTATTTCATAAGCCCCAAACGTAAGCCTTCATCTTGTCATCCAGACACTTGATTTTAAGAATATTCTGGCACTGGACCAGAATATGGTTGATGGGGGTCTAGGTATGCTCCCTGTTGTTGATGTCTTCCCATTAAGTCTTGGCTCACTGATAGACCTCAGAATGTAACTGTTGATACACAAGGTTGTTAAATCATGGGTCTTATTAATTCTTTATGATACATACTTTTCATTAAAATTCTATGGAATTGATGGTAGTGGAGAACGCAAAGTGTGCTCTATAGATGCTCCTGCTCTCACCAGACAGACCTTTCCTTTTGCCCACAAGGAGTTTTCCTGCGAGGTCTGTGCTGTGTAGCAGGCTCAGGATGCCCTTAGCTGTGATTTCACCTCTCCAGCAGTGGTCTGGGATGCTCTGCCATTTCTCTGCCCACTGCTTTGGCTCTTTGAATTATGCTTGCCTCCTACCAGCTGACCGTTCATTAAAAATTAACCTGTGTGTTTAGGAGTCCGTGGTTATGTCATCAAAATGTTTGCAAATTACTTGGGCCTGTGGCATGAGTGTGACTGGTCTGGGGAGCTGCAGCCTCTCCTTGTGCCACTGCTTTGCCAAATTCCCTCCTCTCCATGACAGCACGTGAGATGCAGTCATTCCTGCTGTTTCCGTTTGAGAGAAGACAGCAGCTGGACGATACCAGCCTGCCTCACTGGCCTCTTTCAGCTATTCTTATGGCATGAAAGGGCATGGGGCAATGCTTGGTTGGAGGGATCGAGATGAGCCAATTGAGGGTCATGGCCATCACAGCTCTAACCATCTCTGAAATTCAGGTTTATTCAGCAAGCATCTCAGAAACTCAAGGACAGCATTCCTGGCTCCGCAGCCACAGCTGGAGCTGGGCTCCCTCCAGGTTCCCGCAGCACCGGCACAAAGAAGTGTACTGTGATAACGGATGATGGCACATGGGCTGGGCAAGGTTTCCCATTTCACTCCCAGGTCTCAGGTAGGCTTCAGTCTCCCCATGCTGCTGGGGAGAGACTATTTTAGCTGGTTTGTTAAGGGGTAGAATTAAAGATGGAACCTTTGTGTAGCCTATTATTTAAGAGGCTGTTTTCACAGCGTGCAACCCAATAACTAGTCAGTGCACCAGATTCCAGAGTGACTGCTATTGCTCTGAACAGGTTTGGTAAAATACTAAGAGGCATTGGAAAATATTCCCCAGATGACGCTCAAACCAGCCTGGGTGTCAGCAGGCACCACTTGGTACTGTGCTTTCCTCCCTTTCACAGTAACCTACTGTGAGCTGGTACGTCTGCTCCTGGACAGTGCACTGGGGCTCAGCAAACCTTGCTCCCACCTGCTAGGCTCACCTCCCTAAGCCCCCTGAAATGTAGCTACCCCTTCCCTGTGGTGTCTGTAGAATTGTGCTGGGAAGAGGAGGTGCTGACTGCCTGGGTAAAACAATTGCTGGCCAGAAGGAAACCCCACAGGACTCTGCTTCCAGTCCTCAGGTCTCCAGAGGACCTGTGGACACCACACCCTCTGTCATGCTTGCTGTGGATACAAGTCCATTTTTTCAGACTGATTTGTGATGCTGATGGAGAGGCAACCATGAGATCCATGATTCTAGGATAGGGAGCAGGTGAGGGAGGTGTGTGGGTGAAGGTGTCCCCAGCCACCAAACTCCACCTATCAAGGTTCTGGATGTGCAGCTGAGATACAGCTGGCCAGCCCAGGTGGCTCTAACCTGCCACCAGCAGGTCCAGAAGAGAATTGGGACAATCCTGAATGCTTACCCTGATGCTAATGGCAGAAAGGATCAATGCAGCCCTTTAAGACAGGAAGAAGCAGACTTAATTGCTGTGTTAAAGCATTAGGGACACTCATTGTGGGATTCGACATCTTGAAAAGGATTCAGGAAAATCAGAGAGGCTGTTTAGAGCAGAAATGCAAAAAATGGCTTGAGGGTGGGAGGAAAAGCCTGGCAGAAAGAATTAAGTGACTCAGTATATTTAGCTTATCAGAAAGACGGCTGAGAGGGGGTTTGCTTGCAGCATATGTGTAGTGTCACAAAGAGAAAATGCCAGGCTCTGAAACGCTCTTTAATCAAGCACAAGGCAGAACAAACTGGTATGTCTGCAAGCTGAAGCCAGACTCAGGAAGGTGGGATGCTCTTCTGAACATGAGGGTGAGGGACTCCTGAAACAGACCCAGAAAGGTGGGAGTCTCCAATGCTTACTCTAAATCAAGCCCACCTCCTCTCTTGGAAACCATGTGTGAACCAAACATAGTGTATTGGAATTACTGCATGGAGATGAACAGCTGAGTGCTGTGCTGGCCAGCAGCTCACACAGCAGCTTGCCAGGCAAGACCATTGGGTCACTTCATCTGAGGAAGACCCTGGGAAACCTGGTCCAGTCGGGCAGTGTGCTCAGGGAGCCGACTGGACAGGCTTCAGGTGTGTACCTGTGCCTGTAGTGGTAAGTGTGGCCCTTTGCTGTTGAAAACATCTGGAGGGTAGCAGAATTTTTGAGCCAAGTTCAGATTGTTTTAGCTTGTTTTGTGTGGGCCTGCTGCTGATGCTGTTTAACATTTCTGTTCTTAGTGTAGCCAGAACACCAAAAATGTAAAGTATTCTCCACAATCTGATCATGGTCAGAGTCTGCACTTAGGAATAATGCATAATGACTGTGTGAGATGCAACAAGCTTGGTCAGAGAGATAAGAGAAAATACAAGTGTCTTACAGCCCAGGCTGCATTCCCTGAGCCTGTGCATCAGCAGAGGTAATCTCTACCTAGCCATTACTGGAAAGAGATCTTTGCTGTACATTAAATTTGTATTTAATTAGCCATAAAATACTGCATTAATTAGTATCAGGTCTGATTTGATGACATGTAATTTGGGGAGAAGGATTAGAGTATGAGTATTAGAATGATAGTTTTTATAGGGTAGGGAAACAAAATAAGACTAGGAACCTCACTATGGATGAAGCCCAGAGGTTGACATGTTTGTGTTTGGCATCTGATGCAGATAGTTACAGCATAACTTTATTTACTGGTGGGAAAAAAATCCATATCCATTATTTATGTGCCCCCCGTATAGTGTGTGGCTCAGCCACACACTATGCAGGTGTCAGTTCAGTGGGAACACCCATGGTGCTCAGCACTACACGAGGGCCATTTGCAAAGCAATCTTGGCATGCCCCAGGTGGGCTCCTTTCAAAAGAAGGGCAGAAGGAAGCTTTGCTGATGGTCGCCTGGTGTGCCAAGTCATGCTTAGTCCAACATGTGCATTCCAAGCACCATGCAGCATTGATGCAGCCTGCTTTGGGCAGTGACCCAGCCCAAATGTCCTGCATTATCTGCTAATGCAGCCACCACCTGTGCCCTCTGCAACAGCCTTTTTTCCCCAGATCATGGCCGGTGTTGCTGCAGGAAGTGCTTTGCAGACCTGTGGGCAGTCACAGGCTCAGCAGGTTTGCTGCAAGTGGGTTTTGTTGAGCAGGATGAGCTGCAGCTCTTGCCCTGTCATTTGGTCAGTGTGGCTCTGGAAAGCTCCAGAGCATTCTGGAAATCAGCACAGCAATATGATAGGATTTAATCAGTCTTAATTATTCCCCTGCTGTCTATCTCCTAGCAACATCCAGCTTGACATCTGCCTGTGAATGAAATGTGTAAGCTAAGTAGGAACATGTTCAGACTAAAGTCCTGCTACTTGAACCAAATCACTCCACTAATCATTGCCTTAATTCATCTCATGGCCGTCAGACAGCTGCCGGGTGCTGGTACCTGATTTTCAAAGATACACAGCACTCACCTCCTGAGTTTTTCCAAGGCTGGCAAGAAGTGTGACTTCATTCTGGACTCTTTCCAGCCCAGTGACACCTGATGATGGGGGTAGGGTTTCCTGAGTGACAAATGCAGGTTCAGGAGCAAGACCCAGCCTTGTCACTATCTGGCTTCGTGCTGTAGGTCACTGCTTATCTCGTCACTGAAATCAGATCACCTGCTGTGCCTGCACACAGTGGGGCTCACACTCCGAGAAGTACAGTCAGGGCAGTTTAGGCGACGTTTGGGGACAATCGCAGCAGATCTGGCGCAGTGGTGGCAGGCAGCTCCATGTCACTGGGACAAGGGAAATTGAGGCAGGGAGAAGAGACCCACCCTACATGGATAGAGGGAGGGAGGGGAGCAGGCGTAAAACAAGCATTTGTGAAGTAAAACTGGGCTGCAGTCAGACACGATGTGGCACAGGAGTTGGTGGAGTCACTGGAAGAAATGAGCCTGGCAGCAGAGCCAGGGCCATCAGCAGAGGCTGCCCAGCCCAGCTCTGGTTGCTAGATTGCCATGAAACTGGAGGGAAGTGAGCTGTCTTGGGTGGTTGAGAGAAACGAGCATCCTGAGTGGGTCAGCCCTGGGAGCTGGCAGTTGGTGCAGGCAGCAGAAGGGAGGCAGACCTGCAGGTGGACAGGGCTGCATAGATGTGGTCATGTCCCCTCTCTACACATCTTCTAAGGGGTGTATTGGTGCCAGTGATACCTGGATGTTTGCATGAGTCTGTTGATCTCCTGTGCTGCATCTAGAAGTTGTTGGTGGCATCCAAAAAACCTAATGGCATATCAGTGTGACATGTGTCTCTGCAGAGGTCTGTGGCAGCTCTGCAGGCCTGGCTGTGAGGGTGCCATGCTTGCAGCCAGCTCGCACTGACTTTATTTGTGTGGAAGACAAAGTGGGGTTTCTGGCTGTAAAAGTGGGGCTCTGTGAGCCCCTACCAGCTCTCCCTGTGACCTGCATGAACTCTACTTTTTATTAACTGCCAGGGAGTAGACTTGGGCACTGCTCAGCCACCCCTGTACTGCTCAAGGTATTGTCTGCTGTTTGACATCTGCATCTGGGCTCACCAGCACGCTGGGAGCTGCCACCATGCTGGACATGATCCTACTTAGATTCCCTTAGACTCATGTGGATTTTGTATCCCTTCTATTATCACTGACACATGGAGGGTCATTGAGCTGCTGTGCTGTTCTGAAGATGCGGGTTTCTTTCCTTTCAGATGACTTTTCTCCACACAACTAATATTTTCCCTTTACCATTCTGTCCCCATGCTCCCTTATACTTGAGTTTGTCACTTGTCCTCTGCCTAACGAGCATTAGGGATACCTGGCAAGGCTGTGGAGCCAGCAACAAAGAGGACAACGCTGTGGGAAGAGTGCGGTGCAGGCTGTTGGGTGTGCAGTGGAGTCAGGGTCTGCCGAAGCTGGAGGACGGTGTGAAGGCAGTGACTGGACTGTGCACCGTGAATAGGTGCTGCGTGAGGCAGTGACGGAAGCAAGACAGGGCTGGGCTGGCCTGTGTAGTGGCTGCAGCTTCACTGGGCAGTGCAGGGCAGGGGTAAAAGGACGTTCGGAGCAGTGCTCGGAAGTTGGGCAGTGCAGCAGTTGAAGGGAGAGGCAGAGAACTCACAGCCGTCAGTGGAGGGCAGGTGATGCCGTGTCGCTGCTGGGGCTGGGCAGGAGGGAGGTAGAGTGTGGTGGCTGCTGTGCTTGCGAGGTCTGAGGTGCCTCAGCTGGGGAAGGTGCAGTGCTGAGCAGTGACAATTCGTCAAGCCTGACAGTGGGTGAACTGCTTGGAGGGGCCCTGCGGTGTCATGATTGGAGGCACCGCAGCGAGTTGGAGATGCCACGGCGTGACTTTGGAGCGGCGCAGGGATGTGGAGGAGGAGCAATGCTAGGCAGCGCCGGGGAGGAGGCAGTGAGTGTAACTGGGAGGGTGTCGTGCGGTGCAGAGACACAAGGAGCGAGCAGTGCCGAGCAGTGATCTTGAGGGGTCGGGGGGGCCGAGGGAGCTCCATCCCCACCAGCAGCGCCGAGCGCTCATTTTGTGGGTTCGGCGGAAGAGAGTGGGGGGGACCGGGGGCGCTCCGCGCACGCGCACGCCCGCCCTGCCGCAGCGCCCCTCCGCCGGGGACCCCC